>CM056585.1:15130996-15660996 GCA_029721435.1 Gymnothorax reevesii
GAGTGCACTACGTTGGTTTAAAATGATTTTAAATGATTCATAAAAAGCATCACTTTATTCTATAAAACCTGTTTAATTTGAACATACCAGTTTATCATAAAAATGATATATATTTTATGTTTTGCCATCTCAAACCTTCAAAATGTCAGGTGGCGCAACCGTCCGAGCAAGTTAACACATGTGAAATGTATTAAATATGTAATTTAAAATATGAATTAATAGAATATTAATATGGGGGCATACATTTATATTAAAAACCTTTCAAATAAACAAAGTTTAATAGCTTAATTCTTCTTAAATTGTTTGGAAAACCAAAATACCCGTCCCCTACGATAAAGAATCCATAAGTTACTTTTAATACCCAATTACAAAATAGTAATGTTTTAGGCAGAGTAGACACTCTGTGGTATACTTACTAGAAAAAAACACTTAGAAAAAAAAGAGGGAAGTGTTTTTTTCAAGAAACTTTTGGTTGCGCCACCTGACATTTTTTTGGCTGGTGAAATTGCGCACTGTTGCGCAACCATTAAGACTTGTTTAAACACACTCTTCCAACTTCAAATAAATGCATTCTGTACATTTTTTAGGATTTTTTTAAAAAGAAAATCTTTAAAAGGCTTATTTGTCATAGACCCATCTGTCTCTCTTTCTCTCAGATTATCAGTTTGGTTATAGTCATCTGCTACGGGGCCTCCTTTACTTCTGGCTATTCTGCGGTGGCCATCTGTGAGATGGTATTCTCCTTGGTCTTCCTGATCATCTTCATGATGGAGTTTGATAAGCAGCTCCAGTTTATCCATTGGCCGTGGACCGTAAGTGACACTTATTTTTTAACATTTGGGCTTTTTAAGAGAAACATGGGGATATAGAAATGAACCTTTTATTTGATAATTTTGTGTTTAGTTAGGGGAAAAGACGACTGATGCGTGAAAAATAAATATTTGACTAATGCTGGTTTGTAATGACGTTCTGTTCAATTGTTTTCTTTCGTATCTTTAGGACTTAATCAGAGCTGCCATCGGTGCTGTCCTTTACCTCATCATCTCGCTGATAAGCGTGTTTGGTGGTTCAGGTGATGGCGCTCGCATCGCTGCAGGGGTAAGCATGCCCCCTTTACACCTGTTATTAAAATGTTGTTTGTGACCGGATTGCAATCGGATAGCGCTTGACCACATGAAAGTACAGGTGTAAATGCACTCAAGACGTATTGAGGATGGATTGTGATCTGATCTTCCAAACCTTTTGTGGTTTCTTCCCCCAGTTTGGATATCCAATTACATGTATATACACAGACGCAAACACACACACTCACATACACACAGGTTACACACACACTTACCTCTGATAAGTACATGGCTGCATACTGTTCTTAATTTTCTTATGCCCTTAGCTTATGCCCTTATCTCTCTGTCTCCTCAGGTTTTCGGCTTACTGGCTACAGCCTTGTTTGCTTATGATGCGTACCTCTCCTACATGACCATTAAGGGCGGCCAGCAACGCACTCCTGCCCCCACTGGTGAGTAAGGTCACATGGGCATTGGCAGACTCTGTGGATTGGACGTGCGTAAACACATCACTGCAGTCTTGACGACTGCCTTTCCTGGATTCTGAGAATAAGATGCAAGCCAATGACTCTAAATTTATCAATCTGTTGTGACTTCATACATCCCAACACATTAATAAAAAAATTCCCAGCCAAATTAAAGCAGACCTGGGCTATATGAACTTCAACCAAATATGTGCTCAACCAAATATTTATGATAACATTCGAGTGTTGATGCTACAAGCAAATATTTTTAAAATAATTTAGAGTTCTGTTAAAGTATGATGTTGAATGCTTTAAAATGAGGTTCATGAGTGCATTTTATTCAAAGGGAATGGTTCTCTGGCATTGGTGTGGATGTATCTCAGTAACTCAGAATTGACTGACTTTTGATAGTATTTCACAAGACAATTGTGAAATATGATGCATCCTTGGTCAGGTACAACACTCCAGAATTATTTGCACACTTCTATGAGTATGAATATGAGCAAAATGGGCCGTGAAAAAATGTTTTTTGCTGTTAATTTATCCACTTGGTTTTTGACACAAAACATTCACAGAATCTGGCCTTTTCATTAGAGTAAAATGATAAAAAAAAAGTTCACATTAGATGATTATATTTCTACAAATTGTGTGTGCCCCAATTATTGACGTTCCCAGAACATCTTATGATTAAAATTTTCACCTGTTTGATGAGGAACTTTTAAGTGGTCAACAATGACTTTCTGTTTACTGGGGTATAAATATAAGTAGACACCGGCCACATTCCCTGAGTCATTCATCACTTCAGGAAAGACCAGAGAACACAGTGTAGATTTGCGACGAAAAGTTAGTGAGCTGTGCAAATCAGGGAATGGATACAAGATAATTGCTGAAAATACCAATTTCCACTATCAGAGAAGTAATTAATGAGTTTAAGAGGATGGATGTTAAGAATCAGCCTGGAATAGGACGTGTGTGTACATTGACCCCGCGCACTATTTTGAGGATGATTCGACTGGCAACAGAATCCCCAAGGATCACAGCTGGAGAATTGCAGAGGTTAGTTGAGTCTTGGAAACGTTTCCAAACCACCATCCGACACGACTTGCATCACCACAAGTTACCAGAAAAAAGCCTCTGCTGCCTCATGCTACTAGGACTTTCAATGGAACAGGATTATATGGTGAGATTAGACCAAAAGGGTCATTCGGTGTCAACTTAACCAGAGCCCCCCCCCCACATCAAAATTTTGATTTTGATAAAACTTAGTTTGCACATTTCAAGAGATATGCATTGGCAGTACTGAGATCAAATATTTCAGTTCAATTATTGCTAGTTCCGGAAATTTAGCCTTTTTTAGGGAAGGGGGGTCAATTTTAACAAAATCTCCTTAATTTTAGAGGGAGTTTTAGGGAAGTTTGGTAAGATGCATCGTAATGCTTGACTCTGGCTTCTCACAATGTCACGTTGCTAATGCACTTTAACGTCAGCCAAAGCGTTGTGAACTGAGCATGGAACTGGCATCAAACGTTTGGTACAGCAGCACACCATCATGGGGTTGGTCGTCAGACATCGACTACACAACGACAAGACCACTTTCTCACACTTCAGGCACGACGTCATCCTTTCTGGACAGCCACCGCCCTACGAAATGAACTTCAAAACGCCTCGGGGGTCAGGGTATCCACTCAGACGATACGGAATCGTCTTCATACTGCTGGCCTCAACTTAAGAAGGCCATGTTTTCGACCCACTGACCAATAAAATGATTCCTACATCAACGAACACGACAGTTATGGTGGCGGATCAATTATAGTCTGGGGAGGAATAAGCAGGAATGGCAGAACGAACCTGCATGTCATGGGGAGAGGGACGATGACAGAGGTACGGTACAGGGATGAGATCCTCATGGGGAGAGGGACGATGACAGGGGTACGGTACAGGAATGAGATCCTCAATGTGTACGTAAGACCATACGCTGGTGCTGTTGGCCCTGATTTCATCTTGATGGATGATGACGCCCGTCCCCATCGTGCTAGGGTGGCGAATCAATTCCTAGAGCAGGAGACGATTGTCCGCATAGACTGGCCTGCGCGTTTCCCGGACCTAAGCCCTATCGAGCATGTGTGGAACATGCTGCAGGTTGCCATTTCCGGTCGTAGGGCACAACCCACAACTCTAGAAGAGCTCGGAAATGCCCTTGTTAAAGCATGGAACAACATTCCAATTGCGAGCATCCGGGTTCTGATTGACAGTATGACCTGACATTGTCAAGCCGTCATTTAAGCTCGAGGAGGCCATACCTGTTATTGACATTAACTGTGGTAATGAAACATCAAACGAACACTGTCTGTTTTCACTTTACATGTCAGAGGTGAAACCATGAAGTGTTTGTGAACGCCAAAAGTGTGAGGCTGCACGCTCATTTAATGTCATTAAATGTACTTGCAAATGTGTTTTGTGTCTGACTGCATGTCATTTATCCGATATATTGTTCATCAGTGGCAGTTACCAAATTTGCATGTCATTTCACAAAAAAATTACTATAATCCCTATCAAATTTTGAGTAGAATACATGTTAGTAATGTTATAATGTTAGTAGTCCATACTCAACCTCTGAAAAGTTTCTAAACATAAGTTACAGGGGATTTGCCGTAATCCAAGAACGTGATATAGTGAACGTGATTTCCTCTCTGAGCAGCTCGTCCCGAGATCTTTGCGAGATCTGGGCAAAACCTGAAGTCAGGTTGTACTCTCAAATTGGTACAGACCTAGCCAGAGCCAATCACTGCGCTGGACCTGCCCACACCGGAGACTATTCTAGCAGGCACTAACAACGGCAGATCATACTATGCCTTAGTTGCGTCAACACTTTTGGAAATACAAAAGAAGAACTGCAGATGCAGTTTGAGGTGCAGTTTTCTCAGCATCTGTCTCAAAGCTGCTTGTCCGTTTACTTTTGGATAGGGTGAAAAATTTTTCTTCCAAAAGAGGATGCCACCAGAAATCAGTGGGTAGCTGATTTGTTTGTTGGCAGCAAACAGCCACGGCCGAAGGGAACGTTAGCTGCTTGTGCTCAGCATTTCAGCAAAGACAGCTTTATAAATAAAGGATAATTTGACACAGGATAAGCGTTTCAGCTGGTTCTCAAACCTTAAGCAGCGGCATCGATCAAGCGCTCGGAGCCACAAGCTGTAAGTAAATATATAATGGCAAATAATGTAAGTGCTAATGTGTTACGGGTGGCTAGCAGGACTGCTAGCTGTAGTTAGCACTAACAACTGGCCTCAAATGCAGGCTTTGTAAAATATCTGAAGATAAAGCCTGTATCGGTCGCGACTGTCCGTGACTCTCAGACACAGAAGCTGTAAGTTGCTTTTACTGCATAAGCTAACCTGATGTGATAGCCAGTTGATTGTGGCTGTAGCGCAGCGGCTAACGTAGCCAAGTTACTGTTGCTAATGTTTGTGTCCTAAATATGCAAGAGTGATATCAGGGGAAATTCTACAGAAGCTGTATGAACATAAAGCTCATTTGAAGCTAACTTTTAATACTTGTTTGTAATTTGGATGTTTGGTACAACTGTCCACGGTAACAGAACTTGCTGTCTGTAAAACCTGTATTGCTAGAGTTTGTCTCTGTGGTTATGACTGCTCAGTTACCAGCTACTGCATGTTAGTTTGTGTGTCGTGCTAATTAAAAATGCTCCTGGTTAACTAATATGCAGTAATTCTGATGGGTATGCGTGAGATACTTCGGAAAGCATCATTGTGGCAGTTTCATTATAACGTTGCCCGATTGTAGCCACTACAGTTAGTGATTGCTTCACTTATCCATGATCGGGATCAGCCGGATACTTCACAAATGTCTGAGCAAGCTCTCTAGTGCTACCGTGAAAGCAATGCAAAACGCAGAAGCTCTACCGTGTCCGGTATAACAAATGATTTCTCTGCATTACCGTGACATAATTTCATCCCCCTTCAGAAGTTGTTGTGGCTAATAAAAAGCCGAAAAAGGCGGAGATTAATTTGGAAATTCTTTCTGATCGATTCACTAGCTCCATATAAGCAACTTGTCCGCGCTAGCGGAATCTACGGTCTGCAAAACCTGTATTATGTTCATAACATGGACAAGAAAGTTTTTCGTAGGACAGATTAGCCTACATTCAAAGTCAATACAAAGATGCGAATACACGCATTATGAGCATGTATTTTACACCGGATGCAAAACTAATTTTTCGCGCGACAGGGAACATTCAAAGTCATGACCGCTTATCAGCTACTGCATGTTACTTCGCGTGCTCTGCTGATTAAAAATGCTCATGGTTAACTTGTATGGAGCAATTATGATCGGTATGCTTGTGTTACTTCGGTAAGCATGAATGTGACAGTTTCACCATAACGTTGCCTGATTGTAGCCACTACGGTTGAAGCTAACGAGAGAGGTGCAGTTAGACCAGATGTCAGTTTAAAGCTTAGGGTGCGTTTGGGTGCTTGTGAAATGATCGCTTTACTTATCCATGACCGGGGTCAGTCTGAGACATCTCCAATGTCTGGGTAAGCTCTCTGATCCTAGCGGTTAAAGCAAAAGGGAAGGGCACAGGTTATAATGTGTCCGGTATAACAAGCAATTTCTCTGCATTGTCATCGTTTTGAATAGTAAATTCTTTCCTGTAAAAGTAATCGATTCGCTAGCTCCACATAAGCAACGGTTCACGCAAACGGAACTTACGGTCTGTAAAAACCTGTATTATGTTCATGACATAACCAAAGCTCTTTCTAGCTCTCACGCAATATCCATAACTCGCCCATTTTCCGCAAGGAAAAGCCGGCAATTCCGATGCAATGAGTAAACCATTACCACGGGCAATTTCCAAAAAGGCCGTTTAGCCTGGAGTTTTCGCCCCTCCATCATATACCAGCGCAGAAGCTGTTCGTTTCTCCAAGCTAACAACACACCACAGCTATGCGCACGAACCAACAGGTCCTTATAACGCACATTTAAGCAGTTGGTCCATTTAAGCTGTTGGTCCACTTTTAGCTGCTCCTCACTGTCCGTGTTTCCCTCTAAACTCAGACACACCGGATTTCTACGGTCTCCGGTCTACACTTGGGCATGTCGACCCTTTCTACAAATGTGTCTATATGGGGTGGATTCTAGCTTTCCCTGCATCCTAGCTATACAGTAGAAAAACCACTCTACTCATCGCCGTTGCCGTAGCAAACTGTAGCCGATAGCAAATTTGAGCTTGAGATGCCAGACTTTCGCATTGCGTCCTCCACTTTCGCTGCTGCGTTTATTAGAACAAGTTCATTTCATTAGATCTATACACATGTACTGCGTTAGATTGCGGAATTTACCCGCCGATTCTTTATGGCGTCTCAGGTTTCACTCTGGGGAGACTGACCCGGAAAACTGCGTTCTGCTGCCTCGTCCTGCCCAATTGCCCTCGGCTTTTATTTTGCTGTGGCGGTGTGCCGCGGTCAATTACATGTAGCCAAAACCCTGTGATATGTCAGCATCTACGCAGGATACCTTAGAGCATAGAAGTTGTATGTCCAGACATGTAACATTTGTGCTCCAACAGTTCAGTGCAGTTCAAGCACAAGTGGTACATGTCCGGTTATAGCACTTTTGTGCTCCAAAGGTTTCTGCATTAATAGACATAATACTATTTTAAATTGCCTGTTCTCCTGGAACTGAGCCAGCTGGACATATCTCATTTGTGCTCCAAGGAAAAGCATCAGAAACCACTTGTTTTTGTATATAAATCTCAAATAAAAAATTTTGGACCTATAACCAGTGTGCTGCAAAACCCTCGATCTGGTCATGCTGCTGAGTCAGAAAAGGCTTAGAAGCTGTGTTCTGCACCGTGTCATAAAATGTTTCATTTAAACGTGGTCCTCCATGTTCTCTATACTTTTTTTTTTTTTCTTTACCTCCCTGCTTCTCTGTGTCCAAATTCATTTGGCTGGTCAGAAACACACAGGATTTGCACGGCACTTGTATGGTGATTCACTCAGATCAGCAATCAGTTATAACTGAGCCGCCTTTATAAATCAGCAGATGTGCCTTCAGATACATTCCAGTGAATTAAAATCTGATTTGTTATAGAGGATCTGGAGGCAAAAACCTAGTCTTGGACACGGCCTGAAGTGACATTTTTCACAAACTATTTCTGAAATTCCTCTGAACTCTGATCTCCTCTCTTGCAGATGATGCGTAAGTGCAGCCTTGAAACTGCTTTTGGACAGCGAATGGAACATAACCGCATACAGATACTGAAAAAGTAAAGAAACAAGCAAAAGCAGTTACGGATAAGAAGAGGATTGTAAGGGAAGATGAGACAACTGACCAATACGAGGGCTGAAAAGCGGATGACACGGTCAACAGTGGAAGGGGGAAAGGGAAGGTGATGAATTGATGCAGGCCAGGAAAAAAAATGTCTTGTTCTTGGTGCATTTCCTGAGGATTTTCATTTCATGCCTCCTCACTTTTTCTGATTCCACCAGTTTGCCTGCTAATTTCACTCAGGTCAATAGAGTTTCCTCACTGTAATAAAGGCTTTGGGAACCCAACCAGTGATTTTCATTAATTTAGTGCTGTTCACTTTGCTTATCAGTGTGTGTCATACATCACTCGCCCACCTTCTGAATTCTTTTTATTTAACTTAAATGTGTATAAATATTTGTCAAAGTCGGAAAAAAATGATATTTTTTTTGTTTTAATACAATAACCATGTGGATTTTATGTCAAAAACTGATACATTGCGTAAAAGCGGTTATATTTTTTACCTAGTTTACCCCCAAGTACCCTTTGGCTCCCAGGTCTTGTGACTGTTAAACTGTTTATTTTGCTCCACATGTCACATCTTACTGGAGAGATAAGAGGCGGAGAGGATCGTTCACTCAGGGTCTTCCCTCTCTGTGCCTTACACAATATGTACAAGGTCTTGTTTTTTTTTTTTTTTTTTTTTTTGAATAGAATGTGTGTTTTGCATTAGTTTCAATTTGAGGAAATTGCCTGAGGTCTTAAACCTTCCTTCATAAAATCATTAGCGCCCAGCAGAAGTATGTGCTGTTAGTAGAGGGGTAAATTGGCACCATCAGCTTCCTGTAACACGGTCACATGGCTTAAGAGCCGGAAGAGCACTTCCTTCTCGTCGTAATCAGTCGTGCTGTCAGGATGCAGTGATCACAGAAGGGAGCAGAAGCCGTGGCCTCGTTCTGTATTATCAACTATTATTAACTTTAGCCATGTTAACAAATTATTTACACCCAACTTAGAAGAAAAACATTATTTCTGATATTTTTGTATTCAAGAGAAAAGTGGGAAACATAGAGTGGATGCATTTAGAATATTTCTTCTGTCTTGAGCTCACAGTGTATCTTGGCTTTTAGGAATGCTTTGGGTGTTATGTGTTTCAGTACTGTATGGTGGAAATTTGATATTTGCACCATTGTAATGATAATAAAAGATTTCTAATTTCATGTAAGTTCCGGTGTATTGCATTGAATTCTTTGCATTCAGGATTTCATTTCAATCATGAATGAATGTGACTTAGACATTCTCAGTACATTGCTGCTTCGCTTAGCAAGAATACAAAGATGAATTTATGCGCGATGAGCTTCCGTCGGTTGTCACTTTACTGCAACCACTGACCACGTGATTAGGTCGACATGCACTCTTGCAGAATTGATGGCCTGATCCTCTAAATGGTGAATCTTTTACCTACAAGTCAGTGGACAGCCAGGATCACAAGTATTTGGACTTCAAATACAGTTTTCATAATTTCATCATCTTGGTGCACCACCTCAATGGATTTGAAGAAAATCCATTCAAATTTGCTCCAAGCGTAAACTTTTAGCTTCAATTTGATGGTTTTGCCTAAATTATTTCATGAAATTTGAAGGATTAGATGGTTTCCCCCAAATTTAGGGGCTCCAAAACAATAGGACTAAGTAACTTCTTCATAAATGAAATGGTCATTTTCAGAACTTGGTTGCAAAACCTTGGCAATTTGACTGCCTTGTCTGAAACCCACATACATCACCAGTCACTGGGTTTCTTTCCGGATGATTCTGTACTTTGCATTCATTGCAGCTGTCTTCAGTTCCTCTTTGTTTTTGGGGTATTTTGACTTCAATTTTGCCTTCAGCAATTCATGCTCCATTACATTTAGTGCTGAAGATTAACTTCTTGAATGATGAACCTGTCACCTTTTTGCTTTAAAAAGTCTTGGGTTGCTGTCTTTGGACGCATCAAGTCATTGCCCATCTGCACTTTGAAGCACCGCCCAATGAGTTGGGAAGTATTTCGATGAATCTGACCAAATAAAATGGCTGCAAATAATTTATCCTGCTGCTTTTGTAAGCTGGCACATCCCCAATAAATACTAAGGGAATCCGTTCCATTGGCAGCCATACGTGCCCGCACTTGACGGCGCTTCACACATTAGATGGTATTCTTCAAATTTAATGTTCCTTCCCCTGCTCATACTCTCTCTTTACCCATAACTCTGGTGTGTTGATCTTTGTCATATTTGCTCATTGCATGTTTCAGAACTGTACGCCTTTTTTTTTTTTTTTTTAGACATTTTATCGCCTCATTTTTGGACTTGCCATTGTTTACCTCATGGTGACAAATCCAATGTATTCTTCACTTGATTGCTCATAATGATCAAGGTATGCCAAGATATGGAAAAATCCGAAATTTCTACCAAAACAAATTTTTTCTTTTTCTAGGGCCTCTTGAAGGGTCATTTTTTTGTGGGCGAAAATTGGATTTCTTAACAAATTAGCATATGAAATTCAAAGTCTCAAATGCACTAATGACTCCCCAGCTTGATTTTGATTGATGTCAATCTGCGATATAAGGAGTTCTGGAAAATTCCAAAATTATGGTAGGCATTTGTGGGCGCGGCCTATAGGGGTGCTGAAAAATGGTTTTAGCTAGAAGCACCCTTATATTTCGTTAGCTACATAGCATTACCTGCCTAAACAATAATTTATTCCAAAATGGGATCTTGGCTGCATGTTCTTTCATATTGGCAAAAAACGATTTCTCCTTTTTTCTCAAAATCTTTAAAAAATTTTAAATAAAATCCTCTCTCTTAAAAAAAGAAAAAAAACTAAAAACTTATAGCAGATTATGCTATAAAACTTAACGATTTGAGACCCATCAGGACTGAGCCCTGAACATCTCAAGCTAATATATGCATGGTGTGACTTCACTGGCAAACTATGCGCTATGTCATGAGATAGTCCTCGGTTTTGTCAAATGTAAAATCTGTTATACTGGGAGTTGCATATCTTGATGCGCCCTCATCAGATTTGAGTGAATTTTTAATTTTTTATGTCTACCTACTGTCATATAAAGATTGTAATGAAGTTCAGTTGTATTAACCAATTTCTGAGCAATATTCCACAAGTATATGACACTACGCAGTCTGTAGTTATGTAATTTAAGTGTAGATGTCCCCATCCATGGACGCATCAGCCATTGTCTTGGTCGGGTGTATGCAAATTTTAAGAAGATAATCCTCAATTACCTGTCATCCCAGCTGTGTTCAAGCCAACTGAGGTAAGAATTTGAGGTCAAATGATTAATTGGTTTGGCTGATCTATTGGAGGACAAAGTACAAACTACTGATGTTGGTAGAGTTTGGCTCCAGTCGTGGCCAATGACTGTGCAGCCGCCACTTGTCACGTGGGGATGTAGGTCACTGTTTGCAAGTTATTTTTTCTAGGATGGCCAGTACTTGTTGCCTTTGTGGGTTGGGTTGGTTTGGCTTAGGCATGAGGAATGAGATTGGCTTACCCTGATATTGCTACTCTAAATAATTTGAGGCAGTGTAGGGCTGGTCATGTCTTTGCCATCCTAGGAAAAATATACCTCAAACAGTAACGCGGGCTCTTACGTGACTGTCAGAGTGAAGTTCAGCCAATATCGATGGCTTGTAAAATGTCCTTTCGGCAACAATTAAGTGGACAAACAATTAATTGATCAGCCCCTGACTCTCACCTCAGTTTTCTTGAACACAGCTAGAAGACAGATTATTGGGGATTATTTTCTTTAAGTGGGCATATCACTGAACAAGACAATGGCAGATGTTCCAGTTGAAAGTGATATCAGTTGTTAAATTATGACACAAAGGGATTACTGTCATATATTGGTGGAATAATGGTCAACTGAAGTCTTATGTTGGGCAGGAACAGGACCGCTTTCAAAACTCAAAAAATTAGAGTCCTCATTTCCAAAACAACAATAAAGTGTTATAAAAAGGAGAGGTTATGCAGCACAGTGGAAGAAATTCACTTCTTTGGAAGATCTTGCAAATGTCACATTCAAATTAGCTAAAAAAAAGAAAAAAAACAATAGTTGCTGAGTTAACCTGTTACTTATGTAGTCTCTGTACGTATTTCAAATGAATACAGGGTAAAACGAATTGTAAAATTACGACATGCCGTTTACATTAATATTTTACACATCTTGGGTCCAATTTCTTTGACAATTAGGTTGCAGGCGCAATTGGTGAGTTCAATTTCAGATTGTTTTCAAGATGGTAAAGATCTGAACTGACTGTTAAAGTTTAGGGCGCCCAGCTGATTCTTCCTCTTTCTTAAAAACTAGTACTGAGTAACCCCAATCTGGATTAAATAAGTACTCGAGCACATTTAGGACAGGCGCTCGTGATCATCAAGAAGAGTTTATCCATTAATAAGTTAAATAAACAAGTAACAATAAACAACAAAGAAATGGGGATAATGCAAAGCTGCAAGGATGGGTGCAATAAATTCTCTCTTCTTGGTTTTAGCTAAATTGCAGCAGTGTTCTGTCTAATTTGGAGTTTATCATAAGAAGTCTTGGGCAAGCTCATAAAAAGTGCATTACAATAGGCTTTATGGAAATAAATTGGATCAATTGTCCATTTTCTGGCATCTTGCTGATTTAATAAAGGTTACATTTTGGCTGTTTCATCAGTGAAAAATGCAGTCTTGCTCAATTTAATTTGATTAAATATACCCCCAGGTTACTGACTTCAGATTTTTTGTGTTGAGCGAGGCTTACCATCTTTGTCCACAATCTGTCTTTTTGAGACTTAGCGGTGCTTTTCGTCAATCCTGCCTTATTTTCATGTAGCTTTGAAACTTATTTGCATTCATCTTTGTCTGATGGACAGGCTGAAAGCTCATGCATGACATTGGGTTTTTCTGGCAAAAGGCAAACGGGGTCATGAGGATGCAAGAAAATGAGAAACTGCGAGAAAATGCAGTTGTAGAAATAAAGAAAATAATGGTCTCATTATACTCTGATTGGCTTAAAGTTGATGCGACATTTATACATATTGTGCGCAAGACATGTTTGTTAACTCTGCTTACATTGTAATTTACGCTGTCATGATTCCAATTATACAAACTGTGGAATTTAAGGACAATTGTCTCAAAAACTACAACCCCAATTCCGAAATAGTTGGAATGAAGTGTAAATTGTGAATAAAATCAAAATGCAACGACTTTCAGATCACATGAGCCAATGTGTTATTTACAATGGACCATGGATAACATTTCAATTGTTGACACTGAGACATTGTACAGTTTTATCCACAAAATGAGCTTATTTCAAATTTTCTGGCTGCAACAGGTCTCAAAAAAGTTGGGTCATAGGCAAAAAAAGGGCTGAAAAAGCTATTAATTTATAAGAGAATCAGTGGAAAGAACATTTTGCAAGTAACTGAGTTAACTAGCATCAGGTGTGTACCATGATTGGCTATAAAAGGGATGTCTTACAGAGGCTGAGTTTCTCAGAGGTAAAGGTGGCCACAGGCTCTCCAACCTGTGAAGGTTTACGTAAAAAACTTGTGGAATACTTTAAAAACAATGTTCCTCATCGTCAAATTACAAAGGCTTTGAGGAGTCTGTGTGCTGAACTGGCCTGCCTGCTGTACAGATCTTTTACCGATTGAGAACATTTAGCTCATAATTATACGAAAAATCCGTCAAAGGAGACCCAAAACTCTCCAGCAGCTGGAAGCCTGTATTAAACAAGAGTGGGATCAAATTCCAATGGCTAAACTCATGAAACTTGTCTCCTCAATGCCCAGAAGCCTCCACTCGTGTTACAAAGAAGAGGGGATGCTACACCATAGTAAACAGGCCCCTGTCCCAACTTTTTTGAGACCTGTAGCAGCCATCATTTTTAAATGAGCTCACTTTGTGAATAAAATTGTAAAATTTCTCAGTTTCAACATTTGCTATGCTATTTCTGTCCTATTGTGAATAAAATACTGGCTGATGTGATTTGAAAGTCATTGCGTTTTGATTTTATTCACAATTTACATTTTGTCCCAACTATTTTGGAATTGGGCTTGTATTTCTTGAAATCCTGCTTCAGGACCTTCGGATCAATCGGCAAGCCAGTACGTGCAACTCCGTGCGCAGCCACTTTGGCAATTTGGTAGACACACGTGCGCCGAGATGGGTGTGGCGTCGTAGTAGGCGGAGGTGTCACATATTCATCAAGACGCAGTGACAATTTCGTAGAAAAAGTCTCTGCTGGAGTAGCGCAGAAAGCTCACCATCTGCAAACTGGTTAACTTTCTGTACAGTGCTAATTTGGCTGACTGGCGCACAGTGCGCCCACGTCACCGAAACCTCACAGGCAGGTTTCCAGAATGTCAGGCACATTTCAATGCAAGAAATAATTACAGAAAGCACTATTTTATTGTAACTATCTGAATAAGGACATAAATTATAGTATCTATATCGATTGTCCTGATATCAAATTTAAGGCGGTTGCCACGCATAATGGAAACTTGACCTGGCTTAATCAACGCAGCTGAATCTGTGATGCAAACTAACGACTTCACATTTTCTCAGCCAACCACAAACTGCATATATATATATATATATATATATATATATATATATATGCCTATAGAGAATGCTTGCGTTCTATGTAGGCTGGTTCGCTGAGCATTGGGGGTGGGGCTCAGCCGCACTGGCTGTCACAGGCGCACCTGAAGCCATTTGGTGTTAATTGGCGGGCGCACCTGTGATGTTTGGCGGCGGATGAGCAGGGTATGGTTTTAAGGGGGGTTATTGCTCATTGTTCGAGAGAGTAGGGACAGAGAAGGGCTGCGGGTTGTAGCTGTTTTTGCGTGCGGCCGGTCGTCTCGGGAATTGGGTTAAGTTGCATTGAGTAATGCGCGAGGTAGTTTGTTTGTAGTAGAGAGCCCCGCGTCAGGGAGCGGAGGTGCTTGCTTTACGGGAGTTGCACCTTCACGCAAGTGAACCGGAAACTTAAATGCACAAGGATGGTAATTCCGCGTGAGAATCTCATTAAGCATTCAATTAATTGCGGACTACGGTGAATAAGACTAAAAAAATTGACCGACGCCAAATGCATGACACTTGAGATCTCTGTGATTTGGGTATTGATCATATGCACATTTTTGCGATTCACCTACACGAATTCATTCACCGATGGAGCCCTAATCGTGACGTGAGTGCAGTCAATGGCTCCAATGACATTAGGAAAACTGGACTTTCCTGCGGCTTTGATTGTTCTTTTAAATCGGCTATTATCCGCACTCCTCTCTAATCATGGTACGCCATGCTCAAAATTGGTGTAAATGTCCGTTCTTTTTCCCGTCAAGTTTGGGTTTGATAGATCCCAAATTTGGCAGAGAAAAGGGCATACGCACAAAACCGTGGAAAAAAGGTTTATCCACAATGATAAATGAGGCCCCTGGCGTGGGTTATTTCTACACTACCCTGAAGACCCCTTCAGCGTGAGGTGAGTGTAAAAATATGTTTCTGTCCACATGGTGGCAGCATTAGCTGTATGGATCTGGCTACGAAGGAGGAAGGATTCTCAGGGTTCGGTTTTGTCATTGATTGCATTTTCATGTCCGTAATGAAAGCCACCTCCTCGACGAAAAGATTTCAGTCTGTTTAATGGTAGATTTTATTTATTTTTTTTGTTTCTAAAATTTTAGCAACCAGTATTTAAACAAGCAGGTGCTTTATTTTAGTGCATGGAGTAAATTTTTCACTTGAAGGACTATAAACTGAGGCCTGGTATCACTCCTCTGTCACATTTTCTGAGTGAGTCAGATCAGAACTACGCCTGAACGTCATAAGCGCTGTTTTAGGCTCTCCTTCCGCGCCACATACCAGGTGCTTATCGTTGTATTAAAAGTAATTTCCCAGAAGTACGGTGTCTCCAGCTGTTGCCAAGTGACCATTTCCCTTTTGCACCTTCATGTGCTTGGCTATGGTGATTTCCGTCTTGTTGCCTCGCAGACATTTGCAACTCGGTTGTTAGTATGCTCTAAAAATATCCTGCCTCCATTCAGACACAAATAAAATTACAAATTGCATAAAGAGTTTTGAGATATTTAGCCATTTTCTGAGTCTTTCATAGTCCAGTTTAGTAATCTCGAGCACTGACAACTGTATATACAACATGTTTTCTCCGTATTCAGGCTTAATTATGCTTAATGTTGACATGGTCTACTCATGTAAATATTCCTGTTGATCGATATTAAACTAATCAAGTAGAATACACTTGTAGTCTTCAGTACACCACTAACATTCTTCTATTTTGATCTTTTGCAAAGTGTTATCTTAGTATTGTTGAATTCAATTTAATTTACTTTTTTTTTTCTTAGTATCTTTTCCAAGAGTTCAAAAGTAGTCATTTTAAATCATCTCCCCCTTTCATTTTCCAACAAAAACACATGAATTATCATATTTCAACAACTTTGTTCACACACAGACATACTGTGTAGACAGGTTGACTCGTGAACAATACATTTATACTTGTATGAAGAGTGAAGAATGCCTGACGTCTTGAATTCGCATGCTTCTCTGACATTTTTGGGAATCTGTGAGCTCCACAGTATGGAGCTTCAGGGACAGGCACAGTCTCTGATTATGGTATGCCCACTACCCAGGGTTCTCAAATAAAATGGGTTAGGGTGGAAGGTCAGTTTTGGTGCAATTTGTTTTTTGTTAGAGGGTGCATACTGGCTCTAATATTAAAGACACAAGAACCCAGTCACATACTGGCGCGTCTTATAGTGACACTACCTGACCGAGAGTTGATATATGATGCAAAAGGAGGCTTTTGACATCGTTATGACGCCATTTAAAAAAAAGCCCTAACCCCGAAGCCTCAAACAAGAATGCCAAAAGCCTCCTTTTGCGTTGTATATTGACGCTTGGTCAGGTAGCATCACTATATGACAGGTCAGTATGAGAATGTGCTGGACAGGAGTGTAAATGTACCTTTGGTCCTGGTCTCTATCGAGAGAGTAAGAAACAGACAGTTGTTTAAAGGTTTCCCAGACCAAAGAGCCGAGTGACTCCTGGTGAGGCACAGTAAAGTGACGCAGGTCCCTGCCTGTTTGCGTGGGAAATGGGGTCGGCCAACTCAGAGGGTCTGTGAAGAATCTTCACCACCAATCCCTGTTAGAGCAAATTGCTGTCAACCAATCAGACAAAGAGTCAGAATCGTGGAAGCCGGCTGGGGCAGAGCTCTGAGATTTCGTTTTTTCAATTCAATTTTATTTGTTCAGAGCTTTTCACAAAGGAGACTGACCAAAAGCGCTTTACACAGGACAGGGCCAGAACCCCCGATAAGCAAGGCAAAAGGTGACAGTGGCAAAGGAAGATCACTTGTAAGAAAAAACCTTTAGTAGAACGTGGCTCCAAAAAAGGTGGAACCCAACTGCCTGAGGTTGGTCCCGCAGAAATGAGGAGAGAAAGAGAAGAAGACCGGAGAATGGAGGGGAACAAACGGGAACGGGCAACATTTCACAGGGAAGAAGAGAAGGCAAACCTATTAAAACCATCAATTGCAAAATATGGCCTAAAATCGTGCAAACTAATGAAGATTAGACAGCAAAAAATACAAAATGAGGAACAATGCAGGCTAGGGCAAAGGTTTTGGAATTGGCTGGGACAAAAGGGGCTGGAGGCAACAGTGATTCGGACAGAATCCAGGGTCAAAGGGGTCTCGGAGCATTAATTGTCCAGGATGAGTCTGAGTTCAGATGTGGCTGACTAGGGCAGGAAGTCCAGGATAGGCAAGGTCAGGTCAGTCCAGGGGTTTTTTATGGTGTCACCGTGGTGCTGCGCTCGTGCTGATCGTCATGCCCACAGAATGGCGTAGCTTCATGGTCACACTGCTGCAGCACAGAGAGCAGAGTTACTGGGATTCCGTGCACTGTTAGGATCAGAAATATTGAGATAAATGGTTGGAGGGAGTGCCATAAGGAAGGACTCCGCCAAACTAGTATGGCAAAATAACTGGAATATAGTTAGCCAGCACCATTATGAGGGCAGGGTGAAAGCACCAACTCAACCATAACAAGCGTTACCACTAAACGTGGCCATGTCCCCCACCAGGTCACGGAAATCAACTGGGATTGGCATTTCAGACCAATACACATTGAAGCCAAAGATGAATGAAATCGGTGAAACCGTTTTTGAGATATTGCGTTCACAGCAAATGGGACGTGGCGGCGGGGGACAAAAATCCACTGGTGTCTGAGTACCCCCTAAAACACCTTGATACCAAAGATGAATGAATTCAATCAAACCGTTCTTGAAATATCATGTTGACAAAGTATATGTAATTGGTAAATGGTCGTAATGACCTTGAGAATAATGCCAAGGTCACGTAAATTGAGTGGGCTGTGAGCACCCCCCCTAATACACCTTGACACCAAAGATGAATGGCAGAGTTGTGACCAAGTCATCATGTCCAAGTCAAATCAAGTCACTGGTCATTAGCTCAAATTCAAAGCAGACGAGCAATGAAAGGGGGCAGGGGAACAAATCAGACAATGAGCTCACTAATTAACAAGCAGAGTGGGGAACGCTGAGAGCCATGAGCTGCATTTCATGTTGACATTGACCCCTTTCTGATCCTAAAGGTATCTAAGCTTTTAACTCTCTCAGCTTTCCTCACTCTGCTTGTTAATTAGTTAGCTCATTGTCTAATTTGTTCCCCCGCCCCCTTTCACTGCTCTCCCTCGTCTGCTTTGGGTTTGAGCTAATGACCAGTGACTTGATTTGACTTGGACATGATGACTTGGTCGCAACTCTGATGAATGGAATCGGTCAAACCGTTCTTGAGATATTATGTTGACAAAGTATTTGTAAGTGGTCAAATGGTCGTAATGACCTTGAGAATAATGCCAAGGTCATGGAAATCGACTGGGGTCGGTGTATCGCACTAATACACATTGAAGCCAAAGATGAATGAAATTTGTTAAACCGTTCTTGATTGCGTTCACAACAAACGGGATGTGACGGACGGATGGAAGGACGGAGCTGAATACTATGTCCCCCGCTCCTCTCACTACCGCGGTGGCGACAGTGAATGACCAACAGTGCAGTCCAGCAGCAACTCTATAATGGATACCAGACCACCACACTCCACGTTTAGCTGTAGGCTTGGCTAAAAAGGTAGGTTTTGAGTCCAGGCTTGAAGCGAGCAAAGGCGCCTGCCTCCTAAACATCAAGTGGAAGATTTTTCCTTAGGAGACGAGCTTGATAACAGAGAGCTCATCCCCCAGCACTTATTTTATTTACTACTCAATAAGTATTCTACTCAGTTATTTTCATTTGAGTGAAATATGGCCCGTTTTGATGCTCAATTTGGTTAATTACTAAGCAACTCTTCAGTTTATCTGACTTTGTGAAGTGAAAAAACGCTGCACTGTGTACGTACCCCATTTTGTATCTCCTGCAAATCCTCCACCCTCCTTATCAACCAGAATCCTGCATGGCACTACATAGCAGAAAATAATTACACATTCCCTATCACTACAAAAAAAAAAAAAAAAACATGTTCCTGATCTTGTGCTGTTGGGAAATCCTTGTGCGTAATTCACCTACTTTTTTCTTTTTTTTTTTTTGAGGAAGACGAGGTTCCCTGAACCCCTTAAGGACGTGTTTGTTTCCTTGGGGAAAACCCACAGAGTGGACCTGTGACCTCAGCTTTGGTCTTCTTAGGTTTTTTCTGACAGCCACCTTCATATCTCTTGGTGGCAGGAGGGCCAGGCCAATATACAAACATGCCCTCAGCCGAAATCTGCCTTCAAATTACTGTGGGAAACACTCCCCCAATGACGGGGAGAGAGGTGAGAGGGAAATTTGGAGCTGGGGGAGTAGGATATTGCAGCACATACTGAGGAGGAGGAGTAAGGAGGAAGGACTCATGGATTGTTTAAAGAGGATTCAAGGAGAGCTCCAAGGCTTAACCCTGCTTATTCGGGTTTATGAAGCCTCTCATTTTTTCAGTTCAGTGTTCATACAGTCCTTCCAGACATAAAAGAACAGGCTTTTGGCTCGAGGACCATGAAGAAAAAAATAAATAGAATGGGAAATTTTCTTATAGGACCTGTGCTGGAAAATGTGTCATTAAAAGCTTACTTGAAAATAAAAAGTCTTCAAAAGTCATCAAGAAATGAAATGCAACAAACGATACAGATGCATTTGCCTCTATGGAGGAAATTCGAATGAAATTGGAAACGGTTAAGCTTCGTAGAACTTTGAAATATATAGCAGCTAGAAAATATAATAAGGTATTAAAAAAACTTAAAGCTGCCTTAGAGTAGCATGGAGGCACATTGGATAGCACTGCTGCCATGTAGAAAGAAGGTCATGGGTTTGAACCCAGTTTCTGTGTGGAGTTTGCATGTTCTCTCCATGTTCACTTGGGTTTCCTTTGGGTACTCTTGTCGCCTCCCACAGTCAAAAGATATGCCAACCAGACTAATTGGAGACTATTGCCTGTGTGTGCGTGTGCATGTGCATGTGTGTGTGTGTGCTGTCGAGACTGTATTCCTGCCTTTTGCTCAAAGTCAGCTAAGATAGGCTCCAGCTCCCCCGCAACCCTAGTGAGAAAGAAGTGGTTTAGATGATGGATGGACCTAATATCACTCTTTTTTCACTGATGAAAAACAAAACCATGTGATTTATTCTAAATGGGTCACTTTTTGATTTAGAAAATCCCGAGACATTCCATCTTCCAGTGAAACAGAACTATCTTCTTTTTTAACCTCAGGTCATTTGAAACTCAAAAGCCTGATTTTTTTTTGTTACTGAATGTGGACAATCAGGTATCTGTTCTGTTCTCTCCACGTTCTGAGGTCTAACTAGCACTCACTGGCTTGAAAGTGGGGGTAAAAATGAGTTAACCTGTTAGAGGCAGAGATGAGGAGGATGAGGTACTTAGTTTTTCTTACACAGAGCAAGAACATAATGAAGTTCACTGCAGGAGAGAAAGATTATTTTAGTTCCTCTCCTTTGCTGTCGGAGCTTTTGCATGATTGGTTTGGAAGCTGGACTTCGCCTGACTAAGAATCTGAGAATAAAATATCTAAGCAGTAAGAAATGGAGCGAGCTCAGGAGAACTATCTAGAGAATGTCAGCTGAAGGGGGGGAGGGCACAGCCATCCACCAACACAACTCATAGTCTGGAGAGATAAGGAGCTGTTTTAACGAAGACTCCTCTTGAATTCTTCATTATCAGTATGGTAACACCACCACTTCTCAATCTGGGAGGCAATTTGATACTTTGTTGGGCAGTTTCCAACCAAAATCACTCAATATTCAGAAACTCAGAAGGAAACTTATAAACAGTTGGACAGAGAATAAATCAACAATATGCACGATCCGCCCAAACCTGATTAGCCTCCAGAAAAATTTGAATGAATTGAGATATTGAGACTACATTGCCATAGTAATGAGTAAGTTTTGATTCTATTCAATAATGGAATAACTCTTCAGGACTAGTTGACAGGATTGCACTTTTTCCAGTTTCTCACCTCAAAGATTTTAATGATGTGGAAGAAAAAAAAAAAAAAATTCAGTTGATTTCACCAATCATTGAAAAAACTACCAGTGGGAACCCTCTGACCAGGCCATTTTGGGGGGAAACTATGGTAACCACTACACAACAACTCATATTGTCGCAAAACTTTAGAATCAACTGTGACGGCTTTCGACCCCGTGAGAATTTTTGGACGTAGGAGATTCCCACCTTGTTCCCTAAGGGTTGGTGTGACCCCCCTAACCCCCACATGCTCCACCCGTTTTGGACATCTTCTGGGTTACGTGAAGTAGCCAATGACGTGATTGCTAGCCCAGGGCAATGCTGCCCCATGGGACCTGCGTCCCCGCGCTCTTCCCTGGGGTCAGAGGTCAACTTGCCCTGGGAGTGTTTTATCAGCAGAAGGGGAGCCAGTTGTTTTGAGGCTGTAGATTTGAGGAGAGCTAAGAGGAGGTCATATAAGAAGAACAGAGATCCCCATCTTTCAGAGGTTTGTAAGCAACAAGGCTCACAACAGCACTGGTAACTACATTTTGCACATCTGCACCATCACCGTCTGGAACCTGACTATGCACTACAGGGCACTAATTGTGCTAGCCATGTCTGTGACCACTATCCAGGGCCTGAGAAGGTAACTCATTCTCTCAATGTACCGTGTGTGAAAGCTTGTCAATGTTCTTGAGTCTGCTTGTTTGTTTTCATTTACATGTGTGTTTGTGTGTGTTTGTTTGCATGCATCTGCACTGGCTCTCCTGAGTGAAAGCACCAAAATGGGGAATGTCAAGACTGACTCCATTATCAACGAGTTAAAGTAGGGACCACGGAAAATGCTGACAATGGTGCCAATGACCATAAGCAATGGCTTGAATAGTGCCTATGCATTCATTTATATTTTCATGAAACATATCATTTGTGGAGTACTTTGAAGTTACTTGTGCGGTAACTTCTATCGTGAATACGACAGAAGAGACACGGCTTGTTTGTGCTGATCAGCAAATGGGAATCGCACTGATGTGGCATCTATACATGGGCCTTTGCTTAACATTTCAACAAAATGGTGGCCTTTATGATGGTTTTTTGATTTTAAATGGCTTTCTGGTTAGTGCGATGTACTGTTTGTGTCCGTCCTTTTTTTCTCTCTGAAAACTGTCTTTTATCCATCATCACACCGGCATTGCCCATGAGGAATGTTATACTGAAGACGAGAGCGAGCATGTCTCTGGTCTTCCAACAGGATCACGTTAAAGAAGATGCCCTCCATTCGAGAGAATCTTAATGAAATGGGCGTTCCTCCTGCTCAGATCTTGGCACAGATATCAGAGAAGAGTGAAGGAAGCCCATCACCCAGCAATGGGATAGCTCCCACTCCACTGACCAACTACCTGGATGTGAGAATCTTCCCTTTTCTTTGAATATTATGCTGCTGTTGAAATGTTTGACCTCCAGTTGTGGGTGATGAGAACAGCATTGCCTTTCAGTATTGTCACAGAATTTGCTTCATGGTATTACATTCATATGTCTATAGAACTAACTCTCTGAATAGCAAGGACAGACCCTCTCATAAATGTGCGTGACTCAGACTTCAAAGCTATTCTTTTTTTTTTTTGTTGTTTTTTTAAGAGCAAAACATTTCATTACAAAGAAGACACATTGTATTTGATACAGTAATATTCAGCCTGCTTGAGCAAGAACAACATGGAATGGAGGCTTGTTTACAAGTTTCCTATTTCTGATAGGACGCTTTGTCAAAAAGAATATCTATTGAAAGCATCCAAGCATACATTGAGTTTGGCGGCATGGCTCTGTTCGAGAGATCCCTGCCCGTCCAGCGTGGAACCAAAGGCAGGCAGCTGCAATTAACCCTCATCCATAGAGCAGAGCCTACAGCAACAATAACCTCAAAAAGAAGAGATTTGGTTATTGAAGGGCAGTTTAGACATGAAAGAACAGGATTACAGAATGCTAAAAATTGACGGGAGGAGCTGGGGAGGAGGAGGGTTGTTAAGTGCACATGCTGTGGAGCCGCTTCTCAGAATGCGAGCTTAAGTAAACTAGCATATCATCGATCAAGTAATCATGTGACAGCAAATCAGATGACATCCGTGAGCATGCATGTGATTCTCCAGCGCGATAAGCAGCTCCTGTAGGTCAGCAAGCTTGACTCCGTGCCAATCGGAGTTTACTTCAAGCTCCATATATTCCCTCCGATTACATCTCAACCCCAAGAGAGGATCATTTGTCATATTCCAGACCAATTAGTTCTGTGTTAGGTCAACAAAGAGCTCGCATTTTGAAGTACTGGATAAATTAACAGAAACCTGCACGTGTGGATCTGTTAGATTAATGACTGTCATTAGATCTGGCTAAGGGGTAGGAAATCCCACGGGGCACTTACTTTAATTTAATCCAATTCAATTAGATTCAATTTCATTAAATGTGATGTGATTTGAGATTACTTTTTATTTTATTTGGCAATGTCATTGCACATTGATAAGATTTCTGCTGAAGGCGCAAAGTCAGCCATGAGGGGAGGTTTGTTTTTGACTGTACCATTTGGGACAAATGTGTCTGCGTCTGGAGGAATATTAAGTCCTGATGGAAACCTATACAAGCAAGGGGAGAGCATAAGAGAAAAAATAAACTATTCTGCGCAAAGCCCCCTCTCTCGTGGCAAGTTGGCTTTAACATCTGGTCCTGGCAAATAAAAGCATGTAGTGCTAACCAGTTTGGATGAATATGATTTATTGGTCAAAATGGTTAGTTCCTGTTGTGCTGTCGACCGTGGAAACCATGCAGACTGTGCAGAAATGTTTTTTATCCTCTCTAAAACTGTGGTTTCACTTATATTTATAGATAAATATTGGAGTTTTAAAATTTTCATTTCACCTGATTTTGATCATATTGCTTATATCTTGAAAGCTTTCATTTATAAGTATGCCTTTTTTTTGAAAAGGGCTCTAATTGACTTAATAATGTAAGACATTTTTTTTCACGGGCTCACCCTTCTTTAAGCAACCCAAAGGAATTAGATACATGGCCATGCAGCTGTTCCATTACCATGTGTGTGTTATTCCTTCATTATTTTATTAATAAGTGAACAACTAAATGGTCTAGATTTAATTTATGGGTGACATTTGCATTTGGAGTATGGTGTTAACTGAATACTTCAATGTGAAGCCCGAAGAGGCGTCTCTGCCAGTGAAGCATGTATGGCTGCCAATGATACAGGTTCCCACAAATTTATTAATAGTGCGATTGCTTACTGAAGCCACAGGGTGAAATTGATTTGTAAAGGGCCTTTTTTTCTAACGAGATTTAGCCAAAAATTTCAAGACTCATTTCACGGCACTTTGCTGTGCAGAGGGACTATGACTTGAAGCATATTAAGACAGCGACCCGAAATCTCTTTAAAGGCAAAGAAGAGCTTTGTTCCACAGAGCTAAAGTCAGTCACCTGACCTAAACCCAATGGAGCATGTATTTCATCTGCGAGACTGAAAGTGGAAGACCACAGCAGTGAAGGCCTGGTCTTGTGATGTCATGTGGTTTCAGATTTCAAGCACACACTGACTGCAAAGGATTGGCAGTCAAGTAACTGTAAAAAATTACAATTACAACAGATGAATAATAATATAAGATTTTCTAATTCCTTTTCAAACCCTAAAATTGGGAGGCTACATATAAATATGGTAGTAATTCTTACTGTACATGGTTCATACAATATTTTTGGCTAAACCCTTCAATTAAAGCTGAAAGCCTACTCTTCTCAGACATCTTGATTTATTTTTAAATCCATAGTGGTGGTGTTCATAGCCAAAATGAAACAACTTGTGTCAATTTCCAATAAAATCTTGACCTGAATGTGAGCTTAAATTGTCCACACTTTCTTTTTTATCCTCAGACACAGTATTTTGGAGAAATCAGCATCGGTTCCCCTCCACAAGTGTTCAATGTGGTGTTTGATACAGGATCGTCCAATCTCTGGGTCCCCTCCTTTGAGTGCTCTCCACTTTACACAGCCTGTTGTAAGTTTTATGGAGGATTTATTCTCTCATTCATTCCATTTTCAGGATGTTCTTTGCCAAATTCTCACTTACGCTCATTTCCCTCTCGCGGTTGAATTGATGACAGATTTTAAAAGGGAACAGCTGGCATTTAACTGCTGAGTTCGCTGAATTGGCAGGAAAGAATTTCCTTTATTTTCACGACTATTTACATTGTAGATTCTCACTGAAGGCATCAAAACTATGAATGAACACATGTGGAATTATGTACTTAACAACAAAGTGTGAAATACCTGTAACTGAAAACATGTCTTATATTCTAGTTTCTTCAATGTAGCCACCCTTTGCTCTGATTACTGCTTTGCACACTCTTGGCATTCGCTTGAGGAGCTTCAGGAGGTCGTCACCTGAAATGGTTTTCACTTCACAGGAGTGCCTTGTCAGGGTTAATTAGTGGAATTTCTTGCCTTTTCAATGGGGTTGGGGCCATCAGTTGTGTTGTACAGCAGTCAGGTTGACATACAGCCGACAGCCCTATTGGACAACTGTTAGATACAAAACCCAAAACCAGTGAAATTGGCACGTTATGTAAATCGTAGATAAAAACAGAATACAATGATTTGCAAATCCTTTTCAACTTATATTCAATTGAATACACTGCAAAGACAAGATGTTTAATGTTCAAACTGAGAAACTTTATTTTTTTTTGCAAATAATCATTAATTTAGAATTTAAAGGCAGCAACACATTGCAAAAAAGTTGGCACAGGGGCCTTTTTACCACTGTGTTACATCGCCTTTCCTTTTAACGACACTCAGTAAACGTTTGGGAACTGAGGAGACCAATTTTTGAAGCTTTTCAGGTGGAACTCTTTCCCATTCTTGCTTGATGTACAGCTTAAGCTGTTCAACAGTCCGGGGTCTCCGTTGTCGTATTTAACGCTTCATAATGCGCCACACATTTTCAATGGGAGACAGGTCTGGACTACAGGCAGGCCAGTCTAGTACCCGCACTCTTTTACTACGGAGCCAAGCTGTTGTAACACGTGCAGAATGTGGCTTGGCATTGTCTTGCTGAAGTAAGCAGGGGCGTCCATGAAAAAGACGTTGCTTGGATGGTAACATATGTTGCTCCAAAACCTGTATGTACCTTTCAGCATTAATGGTGCCTTCATATATGTGTAAGTTGCCCATGCCTTGAGCACTAATACACCCCCATAACATCACAGATGCTGGCTTTTGAACTTTGCGCCCATAACAGTCTGGATGGTTCTTTTCCTCTTTGGTCCAGAGGACACGACGTCCACAGTTTCCAAAAACAATTCGAAATGTGGACTCGTCAGACCACAGAACACTTTTCCACTTTGCATCAGTCCATCTTAGATGAGCTTGGGCCCAGCGAAGCCGGCGGCGTTTCTGGGTCCTATTGATAAATGGCTTTTGCTTTGCATTGTAGAGTTTTAACTTGCACTTGCAGATGTAGCGACGAACTGTAGTTACTGACAGTGGTTTCCTGAAGTGTTCTTGAGCCCATGTGCACGTGATGTCCTTTACACACTGATGTCGGTTTTTGATGCAGTACCGCCTGAGGGATCGAAGGTCACGGGCATTCAATGTTGGTTTTCGGCCTTGTCGCTTACGTGCAGTGATTTCTCCAGATTCTCTGAACCTTTTGACGATATTACGGATCGTTGTTGATGAAATCCTTAAATTTCTTGCAATAGCTCGTTGAGGAATGTTGTTTTTAAACTATTCGACAATCAGCTCACGCATTTGTTCACTAAGTGGTGACCCTCGCCCCATCCTTGTTTGTGAATGACTGAGCACCACTTGTGCCAGCTTTTTTGAAACATGTTGCAGGCATCAAATTCCAAATGAGCTAATATTTGCAAAAAATTACCAAGTTTACCTGTTCGAACGTTAAGTAACTTGTCTTTGGAGTGTATTCAATTGAATATAGGTTAGAAAGGATTTGCAAATCATTGTATTCTGTTTTTATTTACCATTTACTCAACGTGCCAACTTCACTGGTTTTGGGTTTTGAACATACATAATTGCATGTGTGTTCATTCATAGTTTTGATGCCTTCAGTGAGAATCTATAATGTGTAAATAGTCATGAAAATAAAGGAAACGCATTGAATGAGGTATGTCCAAACTTTTGGCCTGTACTGTATATATATATGTACTTTCTGAATGCACTTCACTCAGAATACATTGCAAAATATTTATGAGCACGTGCAATTCTGTTCCAGTTTCAAGTACTGATAATGTCTGATGTTGTGCCTAGTCCTGATGCATTTTTCTTTTGTCCAGTCAATTCTTACCCTGAACTTTTTACTGGAAGAAAAAAAAAATATTTTTATTCTACCAAAACACAATGTGGCAAGCTGGTGATAAAGTGAGTTTGTGAGGTAGAAGTGTAAATATTTAAAACCTTAAAATTGAATTGAATTGATTGAATTATTTGTGTAGCAGTTTTCAAAGTAGTACTCTAACAAAGATTGTTTCCAGATGAAAAAACAGCCAGTGCCCAGACTAAACCCCTAGAATAGCTAATGATGGGAAAAAAAATTATTCCACTGACAATGGTGAGGCATAACTTCCCACTGGGAGGAAAATCTAGGCTTTAGAGGGGAGGCCGTTCTCTGCTGGGCAGATGAGGCCATTTTCCTTTATTTCCAATCTTTTTAGAAAATAGAAAGACAATTGCTTATTGTAAAAAATTGAACTTTCCCCCATGCTTACAAATATATTTTGCTTAGTTACCCACAATAGATATGATTCTTCAAAATCCCAGACTCATGTTCCAAATGGCACAGGATTCTCCATCCAGTATGCAGCTGGAAATGTTCGAGGATTTCTCAGTGAAGATGTAGTAGTGGTGAGTGCAAAATATTTCACCCGCATATACTGTATATCTAACTGAAGAATGTGACTGCAAAATATCATGAAGAAGGCTTCAACCTGCCGAAAGACAATCACCAATATGGTAGTTCTGCAAGTTGTTTCAGTAAATGGTATCAGATCTTTATACTAAAAGTAGCATAAGAAATGAGAACACGAGGAAACACAACATTCTTAGAGTGATCATCCTTTATACCTGATATGTTCCTCAGTGGCGCACCAGAAGCACCTCAGAAACGTAAAATGAACTCTTTACAATATGGTTGATTAAACGTTGTTGTTAGCTGAGCTTTTCATATTCTATACGGGCTGCAGTAAGCATTGTTATTCTTGTTTTCTGTACTTTAAATAAAAGATGGATGGTGCTTTTGCACCTTGACAGTGAACTTTCTATATTTCATTTTTCCTATCAATGTACTGAGCAATTATTTTGACATTTGCGGTTGAAGTGTTCTGACATTTGCGGGTATTTTGACATTTGCGGTTGACGTGTTGTGACATTTGCAGTTATTTTGACATTAGTGGGCAATTTTGACATTTACGGGCTCTACAAGGCTGCTCCAGAATCTGTTCCAGAATCTCTGTTCCAGAGCCTTAACCGAAAAGGCTCAATCTCCCTTTGTTTTTAACTTGGACTCTGGAACAGCCAGTAATGCTTGCTTGGTAGATCTCAGCAGTCTTTTAGGTCTGTAAGGATTTAAAAGTTCACTTATATATTCTGGTGCCATGCCATGGAGTGCTTTGAAGGTAATTAATAAAGGAATAAGTCCCAAGAAGTAGTGGGTTACAGTGATTTTATAACGGAGGGGCGTTTTAAGGCATGACGCGCAGCAGAATTAAATAAACACACAAGAAAAAAATCAACCATTTATTGGTAATAATGCAACAATAAAATTGAGAGCTATTCGTTCTTCCACCAAGCAAGATGGAGTGGACAGAATGGTTGGCAAGCAACACAGACGCTAAGATTGTTTTTTCATCTAGCGCCATTATCATGTCACATCAGGCTATTCAGGCTCGCTAATGTACAGTAGCCCTTCGGTCTCCTGAAGACCCCGTTAAATAATTTTATGTTCTTTTCGGTTTTTGAGTTTCCTTGTTCTCAACTTGCGCTGATTGGCCAAATCATTACAACCAGCAGCGAGAGTAGGGAACGATTGACTTTTGCCCTCCACACTTGCCGGTGTCCAGGAAAATATGTTGAATTGTGCATTAGTTTGCTAGCCAGCTTGTCAACTAGCTAGCGTTCACTACAATGGATGTGGTTACCCTACACATAGCCCATAAAATAAACACACAAGAAAAAAAGTCAACAATTTATTGCTACATAGGCTACTGAAATAGCGAGCTAGTTAGCAACATAGCTAGCAAAGCAAAAGTGATATCGAACTCTGTAATGCAATAGCTTGCTAGGTAGATCGCCAACTGGTTAGCGGGTTAAAAGGCTAAACTTCGCTAACACTGAAATAGCGAGCTAAGAGTCTTGAAACAAACATAATTTAATGACTAAGTTGAGCGCAGAGTAGTTTGTTGCGTGCAGGGATATTTTGTGCTGCAGCCTGCCACAGTGGGTTACAGTAATTTTATACCGGCATGGAATGCGGCTCAGCCAATCACATTTCAGGATGGGAAGCACCCGTTTTATAATAAAATTTTTAAATCAATTCCAAATTGAACCGGCAGCTAATGCAAAGATGCCAAAGTTGGGGGTAATGTGGGCTCTTTTACTTGTTCTAGTGAGAAAACCTGTGGCCAAATTTAGAATACTTGCAGTTTGTTCAAAAGTCTTTTTTTATTATTCAGACAAATAAATAACGAGTTGCCATAGTCTAATCTTGAAAAGATAAAAGCATGAAGTTTTTCGGTATCTATAAATGACAGAGCAGACATAATTTCAGCTATATTATGGAGTTGCAGGTAGCATGACTGAACAAGCTTCTTAACGTGGAGCTCAAATTTGAGTTCAGTTTCAAATATCACACCGAGATTTTAGGAAAAGGGCCTAATATCAGAAGCAAGAGGTCCAAGAGATGATTGGAATTTATCAGACACCAACTTTGGGCCAAGTATAATGACTTGAGTTTAATTTGGGTTTAACTGCAAAAATTGTTTGCCAACCAATTTTGAACATCAACCAAACGGTCATGCAACACCAACACATTGCTGAAATCAGTGGATTTTACTGAAATACACAACTGCATGTCATCAGCATAACAGTGAAATGCTATTTTATGCTGACCAATGATAGAACCCAGAGGTAACAATACAAATATAAATACCAAATAATATAGGCCCAAGTATGGAGCCTTGAGGTAAACCTGAAGTAAGCAGGGCAGACGAGGATACATGTTCACCGAGGTAAACCAAAAATTTTCTGTTCGACAGATATGAAGAGAGCCATTTCTGAACATTTCCCATTTCCCAGAGAGCCCGACCGAATTTCTCAGCCTATCAATCATGATGACATGATCAACTATATCAAAGGCAGCACTAATATCCAAAAGCCCGAGTAATGAGCATTCGCCAGAGTGAGCATTCATCAAAAGATCATTAGTGACCCTGAGAAGGGCAGTGTCTGTACTATGTTGACATCTGAAGCCTGATTGAAATTTCTTCTGAAATTGTGGGTTTCCACTTCTAAAAGTTGCTTTGCAATCACTTTTTCCAAAACTTTCAAAATAAAAGGCAATTTTGATATTGGTCTAAAATTATAAGAGTGGCTGGATCAAGATTGGGTTTTTTTTATAAGTGGTTGAATGCGGGCAATCTTAAAATAGTCTGGAACACAAACAGTAGAGAAAGAACTGTTCACCACAGAAAGCAGGTCGGGGCCAATAGCCATCATTACTTCTTTAAGGAGCCCAGTGGGTATAATATCCAAGGGACTGGATGAGAGTGTCATACGTGACACACTATCAGTTAGATCCAACAGAGAAATCAGTGCGAAACAACTCAGCAAGTTTAAATGAGGGCACAAAACATTAACAGATGGAACATGACTGATACTAGACTGTATGATTCCTATCTTGTCGAAAAAGAATTTCAAGAACTTCTCACATTCAGCAGGGGATGAAGCTGATGCAACAGCAACTGGAGGGTTCACCATACGGTCAATTGTTTTGAATAAAAATTTTGCATTATGCTGGTTAGCAGCTATTAATTCAGAGAATTTATCTCGAGTATTTTTTAAATTCTTGATTATATGAGTTTAGCTGGCTTTTCATGCGCACGTAAAGAACATTTTATTTGGTGGCCTTCCACTTCTGTTCCGCTTCTGCATTCCCTCTTAGGCCTCATTTAATTTGTCAGTGTAATGTGACCCACTCTTTTTTGCTCTTATGTGGCACAGATGCTTGTTGACAGGGTAAACAGGAAAATGACGCATGCATTCAGATTTCGGGTACAGGCCTCATAAATATGTGGAAATGAATCATGTATGTATCGGATATCTGCCGTGTAAACAGGCTGATCAGATTTTCTTACATGTTGCGTCTCTAAAGTCATCAAATCTGCGACCATTGAGCTTATTTTGTCGCATAAACAGTGAACGCAAGGTAAATGATAAAGGAATAAGTCCCGAGAAGCAGTGGGTTACAGTCAAGAGGGTAGGAATACACCCGGAAGTTGAAGCTCAATTGAACCCTCAAAGTAGATAGCAGATGATCAACTAGCGGTAGCTTCTCCATTCACCCCCATTCATTCTGCCTGACTTTTGACATCAAATAACTTTACGCTAAAAACATTATTAGCCTTCATGTCAGCGATGATATTTTCTACAGAGAAACTACATTTTGTAGCAGACATCTTTACTTCGTATGTAACATTATGGTCTAATAGTAAGCATTTTTAGCCGATGGCACCAGGCTAGGCTAAAAGTGATGTGAAATGCTGGCGACTTTCTGACGCACAGGACGTAAATAACCGTACTGTTTAGACCAAAAGCCCATAACTAATCAGAAACAGAAGACGATTGAGCCACATCGCTAACAAAGTGAAGTATCTATGAAGTAATAATTCGCAAAACATCATAACATCGAACGGAATCAGACTATACTGACAGACCCAATTGCTTGCTCGCTGGGAATTATATGTAGGATACATCTACCAGACGCGTTACCACTTCTCAGGACATTGGTTTACGTCAGCGAGCTGACTTGGAGCCTGTGCAGTAGGCAAGGTGCCAACTGAAAACTCGTTCAATTGTGCTTCACACTCTCCCATTCAAAATGGTGCCATCCCGCCGTCCACTTCTGTTACTGTCTATGGTTACAGTGATTTTATAACGGCGGGGGCGTTCTAAGGCATGACGCGCAGCGGAGTGCCTTAGTGCCCCTCCGCCGTTATAAAATCACTGTAACCCACTGCTTCAAGGGGCTTATTGCTTTTATAAAATGGTTACCCTACATATAGCCAATTAAATGAACACAGAAGAAAAATAATCACTTTATTCGTAATAATGCAACAGTAAAATTGAGAACTATTGATTCTTCCACCAAGCAAGATAGAGGGGACAGAATGATTGGCAAGCAACACAGACGCTAAGATTGTTTTTTCATCTAGCACCATTATGTCACATCAGGGTATTTGGGCTCGTTGATGTAGATATACTATGAAAGCAGGCTATGTGTTATATCCATAACACCTCATGGTTTTCAGATGATTCAGATGAATTTGAATTGGCAGCGGTTATCACTGTGGATCAGAGCACATGGGAGATTGTTCGAGGATAATTCCACATCTGCACGTAGGTGGAAAAAAAAGAGGAAAAAAAAAACTTGAAGTGTTATGGAGTCAAGGAATACACTTGGTTTGACGACTGGACTGAAGTATACTCTAGTGTTGCATACCAAGCCGGCACGTAGAACATAGTGTAACCCCAAAACATGTCCGGGCTGCCTCAGGGCATTATAGTAAAGCTCCTAGTGCATATCACTACATCCCCCCTGTTTAGCTGTAGTACCCCCCTCGTACTTTAAACAACATTCTACATGTGCATCAGAACAAAATATGCAGAGCAACATTCATTGTCAACTGGAATCACATCAACGCCTTGTGAAAATTAATTGAATTAACAATATCCTCTTTTTTATATACCTTTTTTTTTCTTTGACTGTCAACTCAACAATGAGAACAACATACATAAGAGTCCCCCAGGGTAACGCAAACTTTTCTTCCTCGTGTTAATCTTGCTCTACACATAGTCTTTATCGTAGGCTGGACTGTTTATAGCCCTCCCACATCTTGGTCCAGGGGCGTCTTGGTCCAGGGCAATTGGGCACCTGTGTGTTTCCGTCAGTGTCACAGGATGGCATTGTAGGTGCTTCCGGTGGGTCATGGTGACCCTTGTGAGTGTCATGTCGATGCTGTGGCTCCGCAAGAGGGGTCAGTTTGATGCTTCTCTGCATCTGTGGATTTTACAACTCACGTAGGTGGCTCCTGCATCGCCTGACCTGGTTACCATTAGGTGTCTGTACCACATAGCTTCTTGGCTCATCACTCTCTTGTACCACGACAGCTGGATGCCATGTCCCTCTGTCTTTGTTCATCACAGACACATGCTGCCCGGGGTAGAGTGGGGGCAGTTCTCTGCGGCAGCTGCGATCGTGATGCTCTTTCACATCCACTGTTCTCTGTTCCAGGTGAAGCCTTTACTCCTCCTTGCCTGGGTCTGCTCAGCTGGGTAGCAGGGTGGTGACAGGTCTCCCAAACATCAGCTCTGCAGGTGACGGCAGTTTACTGTCGATGGGTGTCACTCTGACTTGTAGTAATGCCATCTGAAGATTGCCTCCCTGTTCTATGGTTTTCGTCACAATCGATTTGACGTGTCTCACATGCCTTTCAATAAATCTGTTGCTCTTTGGGTACTGGGGCGAACTCGTGACGTGTTTGATTCCTCAGTGTTTCGCAAACTCTTTGAAGGCAAGCCCCGCGTATTGCGGCCCATTGTCTGTTAAAATCTCGTCCACGCGTCCGAAAAGTGACAAGTACATTTGCATCTTTTGTGTAACTGCATGACTAGACACTGGCATGGGCATTTCATCCACAAGTGGGTATTTGGAGTATCTGTCCACTGTTAATAGGAACTGGCGACCTTTGACCTCGAATAGGTCAGAAGAGTCATGGCCCCAATTTGTTATGACATTTACGACAGCAAGGGATGACAGACAAAATTTTAAAACTCAAACAGATTTAATTAATCAAAGACCAACACTAACCTACAATTTATACTACTGACCAAGACTGATAATATACAAGAAAAAAATATATATTTACAGTCCCTTGAGATAGGGTTGCTTGGTGATTTTCCGGGTGAGGAAAATACTCCAACACAGGCAAAAATCCATGAAAAGCTTCACAGGTCATGAAGAGTGACAGGTCTGGTTGAATGTATCCTTCTCCTTGCAATTTCTCATACTACTTTACTCTCTCAATTTTCCTCCTTATATACTCTTTTGGAGACCCCTCCCACCTTTTAGACTTTTATTTTAATTCTCTGGGACTTTCCGTCTCAGACATGCCCAGGACATCCTTAAACCTAGCCCCAGTCTGGGCTTAACAAAAAAAAAGATCAATACTGCCATCTAGTGGCTTCTTTTCGCATTACAGAAGCAACTGACTGCCATGGTTTTGAGGGTGCGTTGTGTGGGTGGAGAGGTTCTTTTGGGTTTGCATCTTGATATTTCACACACACACCACAGGATCTACACGCTCTTTCAATGTCGTCATTCATTTTGATCCAATAGACACTTTCTCTCGCAAGACGACGAGTCTTCTCAATACCTTGGTGGCCCACATGTAACTGTTTCAGTATCTGCAGTCATGGAATCTGGAATGAGCACCTGTCCGCCTTTGAATTTGACACCTGATTCCATTGCGAGCTCGTCCTTGAAGGACCAGTAAGCTCGCAGGTCCTTCGGCAGGTCCTTTATGTTCTCTGGCCATCCTTGATGGTTCACTTCCTTGAGTGCATTGAGCTTGAGGTCCTTGACAGTTTCAGTTCGGATTGCATCCTGTTTCTCAGGAGAGAAATTAATTATGGCAACGGTGTGTTGTTTCAGGTCCTCAAACTCTGTGTCCACTCCATCAATGCGCTCATCTAGCTCTATGTCACCATGGTTTTCTGGGTTAGGCAACCGGCTGAGGGTGTCTGCCAGGACCATTTGGGTTCCTGGTCGGTACGTAACTTGGTAGTTGTACCCTTCTGTCTTCTGTCTCCACCATGCGCTGGAGTCATGGTGGTGCAGCAAGCTGTGGTTTTGCACATATGGTGACAAGTGGTTTGTGGCCCGTTACCACGAGGACTGACTGAGGATTGACTAGAGTAGTAGGCCGGGGGACAGCAGAGGTTGCCTTACAGGGCTGGTTATCCTTCTCTTGGCGCGGGCGGCGGAGGTGCAGCAGGGTGAACAGCAGAGGGCGGGAATGATGAATCCTCCTCATTCAGGATGGAAAACCTGTTGTCTAGCTGCAATTAGTGTTTGCCTTGGATTTGTGGTTGATGTTGTGGTTGATCTTTTGGAAAGGGATTTATATAAAAAGTGTCGTAGGGAAACAAAACTTCGTCCGAGCAAGTGGATAACGTATTCCACTGACCCAAGGGTTAGTCCATATCTAAGCATCCAGACCCTCCCAGATGACCCCCTCAGAAATTTCTCAAAAAATTCATATGGGAACCTCTGGTGGACTTATAAAATAATACCAAGTATTAGACCAATTGTTTTTTTTCCCAATTTTTTTTCATATGACGTTGACAACTATAGTAATCTGTGATTAAGATTTGAAGGATGTGGTCAATTGCGCACATGTTGAACCATGGACTTCACAATTGCTATTTTTTCCGCAAAATGAAAAATGAGCAAAATAAAAAAAAATTTCTTCTCATTCCTGGCAAGATACAAACAAGATTAAAGTGGATTACCAATGAGAGGTATCAAGACTGGTCACAAAAAAAATTTCAAGCTTGAATTCCCTAAACTTTCCGATCTGTAGCTTTTAAGATGTACAGCAATTTTTGACTTTTCAGCCAAATTTGGAGCCCTATTGTGGAGCAACCAAGGTAGATACACCTGAACTGACCAGAGATTCTGATTCTAGGGAAAAAGTTGGCCTGGGAGACCAAAAATCTGATCTGTAGGTCAAATAATAGAGGAGCAGTGGAAGCCCAAAGTTGAACGAAACACAATTTTGTCAAAATTAAAAAAAAAAAAACTTAAAATTGTGACAGGCCATCACTACAAAACTATTAGGGATACTGGTCTAATACTTGGTATTATTTCATAAGTCCACCAGAGGTTCCTATATGAATTTTTTGAGAAATTTCTGAGGGGGTGACCCAGGAATTTTCTGATTTTTCTGGACGCCTTCACTCGTACGGACCCCCTTGTAAATCAACCGCAAAGAATGGACACATTCTCCAGACTCTGATGCGACTGGGTTTATTGTAAATTATAGTAGCATACAAATATTGTAGCATTCATTCTTCATCAATCACCCCACGCCGACTGACCGCTGACTGTCCGAACCCTCATATTTATTAAAGTTTGGCACGTTCCTTTAGGTGGGATTAAACATGACTTTTTCTACCTTGCCCAACATTATCAATTCTGATTGTTACATTGTGATAAGGCAACACTCTACCCTTAGTCACAAGTTTGCCGTTACATCATAGTGTTAGTCCAGGGACGCTCAAAGACCACACATGAGCCTCCCAAACCTTGGGTTACAGCTAAAGTTCAGTAATTTACCTGGGTCATGGAGGGTTCCAGAACACTCAAGTGCGCGTGCTCAGGTAGCAGGACCAAGTTGACTACCACTGTGGTCATTCCGGAAGTCTAGCTCATCAAGCCGGCCTTGAAGGCCTGCTAGAGTTTGGCTCATCTGGGTTTCTTGGCAGATTTAGGAGTTTTTGCTTCTTCACTGCTACATCTTGTGCAGCAGTTTAAAAAGGTTTTCTTGTTGAACTGAGATCATGGTTTTACTCGACCATCTTGATTTTCATTCAACCCCATTTCCTAAAAAGCTGAGACACTGAGTAACATGAAAATAATAATAATAACACAGTTCAATGATTTGCAAATCAATTAAACGCTGTTAAAACTGAGAAATTTTGTTTGTAGGAAACTATCAACTCAAGTCTTCTTCTAACCACACTCTGTAAGTGCTTGGGAACTGAGTAGACCAACTGTTGCAGTTTTTTGAAAGCAGCATATTTTCCCATTTTCTCTTGATATAGTATTGCAGCTGCTAAACGCCTTGCGGCCCCCTTTGTCATATTTTTCATTTCATAATGCGGCAAGGTGACGGGTCTAGACTACAGGCAGGCCAGTTTAGCACCCAGACAATATGGAGCCATGCTGTTTTAATACGTGCCCTGTGTGGTTTTTCATATTGTTTTGCTGAAATAAGCACAGCCTTCTATGAAAAAGACATCTTGATGGCTGTATATGTTGCTCCAAACCTGTATATACCATTTAGCATCAATGATATCTTCACAAACATGCATGTTACCTATGCCATGTGCATTAATGTACCCCCATACTGTCGTGGATGCTGGCTTTTGAACTGTGCACTAATATCAAGCTGAATGGTCCCTCTCCTCTTTAGCCTGGAGGATGCGGCGTCTCTAATTTCCAAAAAAATTTCACATTTTGATTGGTCAGACCAGAGGACAGGGTACCATTTCACCACATTCAGAATGAAATAAAGTTTTAACGTGCATTTGTGGATGCAGCGACAAACTGTGCTCACTGACAATGGTTTTCAGAAGTGTTCAAAAGTCTTAATGAGGTCTTATTTTATGATTTGAGTTATGAAATTGAAACAGGACATGATATGTCCATATACATGCATTTTAAGCTTATTGAAAACTTCACAGTGCCTGTAGGTGTGAGTGAATAGGGTGTGCATCCTGCAATGGACTGTTCCCACTTTATCCGAGTTGGGGTTGTATTGTACACATCAATCATTTTTGGGGGACTCACTATATAGTACTGAAATGTTGATTGCAAACTCTCAATTAATTTAATACATTTTTAATGACAAGGTTGCCACAAAGAACGCTGCTGATAAAGAAAAATCCTCTTAGATTGTCATTTGGGTTTATAATCCATCATTCACTTATTGCGACAGAAAGATGTGGCAGTCTTGGTAAACTGCAAATCGAACCATTGGTAACAGCCAGTAATCGTGTCTCTCTTCTTGCAGGTTGGTGGCATACCAGTGGTGCAGGTGTTTGCTGAAGCAACAGCCTTGCCAGCCATACCCTTCATTTTTGCTAAATTTGATGGGGTGCTGGGCATGGGATACCCTGATACGGCTGTTGATGGCATCACCCCTGTGTTTGACCGCATAATGTCCCAGCATATCCTCAAGGAGAAGGTTTTCTCTGTGTATTACAGCAGGTCAGTGTGTGCAGAACCTCTCAACAGCATAGATTGTAAGTGGCAGCTCAGGTTAATGTGAGATAGATAATGCTAACATACATGCACACGTACCACTTTGACAGTCATTGACAAATACAGGACTTTGATAAGAACAAGAATGTGTAGTTTTCAGTCTATGATTTTACGTGACTCAGTCCACGAATTACAAATGATACATTGTACTCTGTGAAGCCTGGTAAGTGTGTTACATGCCATCAGTGTCTGAATCACCTTCATCATGCGTGAACCGGCGCGAGAAAGACATCAGCGCCACCCATTCGTCGCACACAAGGGGAAGTGGCTGCAAAACATTTTTTCGTGTTCTGTGTGCTGGGCTATTAAACATAACGCCTGTAGCTCCTCTTCAGTAAATTCAGGCTCAAACTGATAGGGATTGATCTGAAAACTGCCCTCCATTATGCATTTTTTTGCTGATTTATCACTTGTTTTTTTGACTCAATGCGTAGAATTTTTGTTTACAATGGTAAGCTTTGTTATGGGTGGCACATACATCACATCTGGTTTATGGAAAATGCGGCTCCAGCACCTGGCCGGAAGGTGGCGCGCGGTATGTTTAATTAGTAAATATTCCTAAGTAGAATGGGTGTGCAGATTAATGGGTGTGGATGATTACTGTGATATTATTGCTGGTTGTAAACATGCAGTAAAATTGCATAATATACTTTCCCTTTAAGCACCATCCACACAATGCAATTAAGTTGCCTGACACAATTTTTTGAGGTAATCGCCACACTAAATGGGTTTACAGTGTATCAATATGGTGCCACTTACTTGACCTGACATAAGCAGACATGCTTTGATGTTTACGGTAAGAACTCTGATTTTTCTGGTAGATGTGCAAGCAAAGCAGCGAAAATAAAGCAAATGAAATCAAAAGTAAATGTGAATACAACCGCGAATCAGAAGAAGTTGGTACAGTAAGTTATCTTTGACTTGCATTATGTTCGAAACCATACAGCAGCTCATTATTTGACGTTCATCTTCATGAATTTAATAGATTTTTCAAAATAAACGCATTTTATTTTTGATTTTTGCAACAGTCTTCATAAAAAATAGGACTGTGAAGTTTTCATTGCCTTATAACAGATTGAAGACACCAAATCATTCAGTGTATCAGGTGTCATTTTGTCTGATTTTGCCTGCAAACAACTCAAAGTATGCAGCAGTACAGAAACTTCATAGTCACATTTCGCTGCACGATTTCTACAGGGGACTAGGACTGCAGTACAGAAACTTTATAGTCACATTTCGCTGCACGATTTCTACAGGGGACTAGGACTGCAGACCAATCTAGTACCTGCACCCTCTTCTTATGCAGTCATGCCTCTGTAATGGGAGCAGAGTGCAGTTTTGTGTCATCTTGTTGAAATCTATTCTTGAGACACTCATGTGTATGTTGTCTGTATATCTCTCGCCAACGGGATTGTGTTGCAGGCCTGAATGGCAAGAATGGATGTATATTATTTACAAATTAAATTAAGTCGACCAGACATAACAATAAATATCTAGTTTTCATACTCTCTGCTATGAAATACAAGCCAAAGTAAACTTAGAATTCGCTGCCCTCTCTTTTTATTCGCATTTTCCATACTGTCTTTTTCCGAGTTTGGGTTGTAAAAATGAGTGCATGCCTAAACTTTGTAGGAAGATAAAGATGTTAAATGTAAATCTTACGCAAAACTGAAGTGGCACCAAGGACATCCTTCATAAAAATGTTTGAATTCAGCTACACAGGTGTAGTCAATCTTTGAAAAGAATAGAACTGCTGTAAAGTAAGCAAAAGCATCCGCAGTCAAAAAGTAAAACAAAAAAAAAAAATAGAAGCATATTTAATTCTTCATTTTTGCTGTTTGGACATCTAAACTAAATAACTGCAAATGATTAACAGCATAAATCAATTTAGTCAAAGTGAGCATACCGGTATCTAATTTCAACATGAGGTCAGGCCCATTAGCTGTCATCTCATTTTAAGTGATTGACAGTCATATTTTTGCAGCTGTTCTCACAGTTTATTGATGTTCTAAAATACCAGAGCATTTGTCTAAACTTTACAAGCTAAGTAGAATATTTTTCCAAAGCTTAAAAAAATTCTTTTAGTCTATAAGCTATGTGAGAACACTCACAAAATATAAACTGCATTTCTGTTACAAAATGGTAGTTACAGTGCTTTTATTGCCTTCTAAAAAGATTGATTATGCATATGTAGCTGAATTTGATCATACTGAAATAAAGTCCTTCAATGATTCGATCCTTTTATGGTACAATTACTTTTTTGAACACCTTAAAAAACACTAAGACTTTCCATTTTAACTAGACAGTCCGGTTGGCTGCAACCGCATGGGTGTCGCTCCTGTTTCTCCCCTTAGTAGCGCATTATTCGGCCAATACTGTCACCACTGCAACCAAAATTGATAGGTCACATAAGGGAAGTATAACACGTGTCTATACACATGTCAAATATGAAAGTAATTGGTCAAAAATTATAGCCAGTTCCGTGTCCACAAGGAAGTGCCTGCGGATGTGGCAGCGGCGGCGGAGATAACATGCATGAAACCATAGTAGCCGCCCGACTTCGTCCGGAGGCTACAATAAGATACAATGCATCTGCTTAGCAATTGCTATTAATCAATGTAATGTAAAGTGATCAATGGAATGCAACACACTGCATGGATAAAAATACACATTTTACGAATACTTTGTTAAGCTGCATGAAATTACCCTACCATTCCATCACAAACCCACAGAAGTAATCAATTCTGACCAAATTCTCTTGCGCAGGGACCCAAAACATATTCCAGGGGGAGAGATTGTTCTGGGAGGGACTGATCCTAACTACTATACAGGATCCTTCAACTATGTGGGCACCAGCGACAGTGGCAAATGGGATGTTATCATGAAAGGGTGAGCATTGGGGTTTTCTTCAGTTTACATTTATATATTCTGGCTGACATTCACAGACAGGCACAATAGTGCTCTTAAATTCTGTTTGATTATATATACTGTATTGCATGTTTCACTGCATTATCTCATCCACAGCTGCTTAAGACTGTGTTTTTTTATTATTATTTTTAATTTTTATTTCAGTTTCCTTCATGCTGCTTCTTTTCTGTATTTGTCTTTGTTTTCTGTGTTCAAGAGGCTTTATTTTTCATTCCCTACCGTGTTTTGTGCTTCCTGTCTTGATTCATTAAACAATTGTCTTGTTACCTGATCCTTCCCTCGGTGCATTCCTCAGGCCCTTTCCTTCACCCGATTCCTGTCAGCTTGTTTGTCTATCTGTATTAATACCATTGTCTTTCTTTTGTTCATTGCGAGTACATCTCGATTGTTTTTTGCAGTACATCGTTACAAGCCCTTTTCTGTGTTTCTGTCTGCTGGCCTGCCTGTTCCCGCTCTGACTGTGTTTGTCCAGGTTTATTGAGTTTTTTGGATTTGCCCTGTTCTGATTTTCACGTCTGCTTGCTAACAACCCTCTGCCTGTTTTTGTAATATTGGTTTTTGGATTCTGGTGTGGTATTGCTTTTTTCTCCCTCTGGTTTTTTCAAACTATGCCTGTTTACTGAATAAGCAACTGTTTTGTGCCTTGGCACTGCATTCTGTGCTCTGGCTGTACATTTTTTTTTCGGCCTGCGTGGCTTTGAGTTTCAAATAAAATTCAGTTAAATTTTTGACCTGTTGTTTGTGACTGTCGGTTTACCTGACAGGCCGCTGTTATTTTTGAAAGATATTAATGAAATGGATTTTGCTCAGCAACATTAAATAATAATTGGTCTCGTTTCTGAAAATTTGGACTATAAATTGCAGGCTGGACACTCTCGTTTTTAAGTTTGTTAATCGCTTGTATTCCTATATGTTTCACACTGCCATCTTATAAACATCTCTCTCTCTCTCTCTCTCTCTCTCTCTCTCTCTCTCATACACACTTATCTATTTACCAGGGTCTCAGTAGGGACAGAGAGACTCTTTTGTACAGAGGGTTGCACAGCTGTGATTGACACAGGCTCCTCCTACATCACAGGTCCCGCCTCCTCTGTGTCAGTGTTAATGGAGGCAATTGGCTCCGCCGAGCTGGCTGAGGGCGGGGTATGTATTGTTCAGAAGTTCAACAGGCTTCACACAGTATTTTCTTGTTGATAATGACTAGTTTTCGAAATATTGTTAAATTAAATCCAATCTGGCATTTTAAATGGAAAAATGTTTATCCAGAGTCCACCTTGAGAAGATTATTGTTCAAAGTGATAGCTATATAATTTACATCAAAGAGAACTTAAGAACAATTTGGGATGGTTGCCGGAAAGCTAATTTTTGTCCCCCGTTGCTGCGGTAGTGAGCGGAGCGGGGGACATACAACCCCAATTCCGAATTAGTTGGGACGAAGTGTAAATTGTGAATAAAATCAAAATGCAATGACTTTCAGATCACATGAGCCAATATGCTATTTACAATAGAACCTAGATAACATTTCAAATGTTGATACTGAGACATTTTACATTTTTATCCACAAAATTTTATGGCTGCAACAGGTCTCAAAAAAGTTGGGGCACAGGCAAAAAAGGGCAGAAAAAACAATGAATATATAAGAGAATCGGCTGAAAGAACATTTAGCAAGTAATTAAGTTAACTGGCATCAGGTGTGTAACATGATTGGCTATAAAAGAGATGTCTTAGAGAGGCTGAGTCTCTCAGAAGTAAAGATGGCCAAAGGCTCTCCAACCTGTGAAGGCTTGCATAAAAAAATTGTGGAATACTTTAAAAAAAATGCTCCTCAACGTGAAATTGCAGATGCTTTGAAGGTCTCATCATCGATAGTGCATAACATCATCAAAAGATTCAGAGAAACTGGAAAAATCTCAGCGCGTTAGGGCCAAGGCCGAAGACCTTTACTGGATGCCCGTGATCTTCAGGCCCTTAGATACCGCTGCATCACTCACCGGCATGATTCTGTCATTGACATTACTAAATGGGCCCAGGAATACATCAAGAAACCACTGTCTGTCAACATAGTATGCCATGCCGTCCACAGATGCCACCTAAAACTCTATCATGCAAAAAGGAAGCGATTGTTGAGCATGATCCAGAAGCGCCGCCATATTCTGTTGGCCAAGGCTCATTTAAAATGGACTGAGGCAAAGTGGCAAAGTGTCCTGTGGTCAGACGAGGCCAAATTTGACATTCTTGTTGGAAATCATGGGCCTTGTGTCCTCTGGGCTAAAGAGAAGAAAGACCACCCCTCCTGTTATCAGCGTTCAGTTCAAAAGCCTGCATCTCTGATGGTATGGGGATGCATTAGTGCATATGGTGTGGGACACTTGCATGTTTTAAAAAGCATCATGAATGCTGAAAGGTAAATAAAGGTTTTAGAGCAACGTATGCTCCCCTCCAGAAGACATCTATTCCAGGGAAGGCCTTGTGTATTTCAGCAGAACAATACAAAACCACATACTGCAGCTATTACAACAGCATGGCTTTGTGGTAGAAGAGTCTGTGCGCTGAATTGGCCTGCCTGCAGTCCTGATCTTTCACTGATTGAGAACATCTGGTGCATAATTAGACGAAAAGTCCATCAAAGGAGACCAAAACTCTCCAACAGCTGGAAGCCTGTATTAAACAAGAGTGGAATCAAATTCCAATGGCTAAACTCAAGAATCTTGTCTCCTCAATGCCCAGACGCCTCCAGTCTGCGTTAAAAATAAGAGGGGATGTTACATCATGGTAAACAGGCCTCTGTCCCAACTTTTTTGAGACCTGTAGCAGCCATCAAATTTGAAATGAGCTCATTTTGTGGATAAAATTGTAAAATTTCTCAGTTTCAACATTTGCTATGTTATCTCTGTTCTATTGTGAATAAAATACTGGCTGGTGTGATTTGAGAGTCATTGCATTTTTATTTTATTCACAATTTACATTTTGTCCCAACTATTTCGGAATTGGGGTTGTAGTATTCAGCTCCGTTCGTCCGTCATGTCCCATTTGTTCTGAATGTGATATCTCAAGAATGGTTTGACTGATTTCATTCATCTTTGGCTTCAATGTGTATTAGTGTGATACGCCGACCCCAGTCGATTTCCGTGACCTGGCGGTGGACATGACCACGTTTAGTGGCAACACTTGTCTGGGAAGCAACCATCACCAGACTCTCACCAAGATTTGTCAGTAAATGCTGTGAGACATATGCTGATGCTGAACGTTGGGACCAACTACAGCACTGTGAAGGTTCCTGAAGTTGCTTTCAACCAGATTTTCTGAAGTTTTCATCCCAAATATCCTGAATCTCTTCGCTTATTTTGTTTGCTGTGTTGGGAGAATTCAGCAACACATCAGTCGTATTACTATTCAAGCACTGTATGCCAAGTTGAGATTTCATTATGCATGTATAGGTCACGCTATTATCTATATCTATTATCTATTATAATAGCCGAGTGGACTCTGTGTGTGTGCGTGTGTGCATGCGTGCGCATCTGGCCACTCGGTGCTAAATTCCACCACGCGCGTATCTGCAGCATAGCATGAGCGACGCTGTTTGGCTCCGTCTTGCAGGCGACTGTGTGCAGCCAATCAGTGCTAGACTCCGCCGGGCGCGTATCAACAGCATAATGTGAGCGACGCTATTATAATATAGACATACAGGGGGAATCCCCTTGTATCCCCCTCTCCTGGGGATTCCCCCTTTTGAACCCAAGCCAGTTCATCCACAGGAGTTCTGAATCCCAAAAAGAGATGCCAGGCCGCACGAGAAAGTAACGCGTAATCTGCAGCATAATGTAAGTGACGCTATTTTGCTCCGTCTTGCAGGCGTATTCATGTTCCACTGAGCGCGGAATGTCAGCGCAGCGTATTCCCCTTGATGGTTACTTCGTTTTAGTTACTATAAAAATATCGGTCACGTGACGCCACCTTGGTGTTTATGGAAGCACCATAGCAACGTGATGATATCATAATAGTGCATTGTTCACTATAATATAAAGACAAAGTTACCTAAAATAGTACCCATGGATCCCCACGGGCAGAGTGCTAGTTTTATTTAACCCTTTGCACTCGGCACCCCACAGTTGGGACACCAGCATCCTAAACAATCATGAATCATCTTGAGTATATGCAGCAACATTCAACATTGGCTGATTTTTGCTGATTTACTGTTGCATGGGACGGCACTTGTGTGAGAAACTGATTTGAATGTAATGAAATGCTATAAAGTACGACATTCAAATTATGGCATATGTTAACACAACAATTACACTAGTTATGCTTTGGTATTCTTTATATCCCTCTGACACTTTGTTATTTAACATAATAGCTGAGTCATGAATAAACTATCCCAAACCCTGAAATAAAATGTTCGACAACACTTTGTCACCTTGCCACCGGAAAAATGCAACTTTGCACCGTGGACAATCAGGGATTTCACAGTCATCTGTCAGTCGTTCAATTCATCAAACAATCAATGCACTCTGTGAACCCCATATCATCCGATAGTTTATCCGGTTTCCAATGGACATTCGCCAACAACACAGAATCAAACTTGAATTCAAGCTCATCTCAGGTATGCCCGGGATCATCGGTGTTATTGACGAGAGCCACAAATTATTTCTCCGACCCAAGATGAAGAGTTATTTGTAAATAGAAAAAAAGTTAATTCCATCAGCACCCTGATAGTATTTGATGCCAAGTACAATATTTTGGACTTTGTTTTGAAATGCCCAGGATCCAAGCACGACTCGCATTTTAATGGAAAGCAGCTTGTGCCAATTATTTGACAGGCATTATGTATTTGTGGGATGTCACTTCCTTGGGGACAGTAGCTTTGGTGCTGTACCTCCTTCTGCTATGCATGAATTATTATCCCCTGCCGCGCGATTAGCGCGAGGCAGGGATATAGCATTGGGCTCCGTCCGTCCGTATCTACGTCCATACGGACACACAAAATTGAGGCGGCGGGGGATATTGCCATGTTAGTGGCACACTTGTTTTATTAGGCTATTCAGCGAGGGTTACATTTAATAGATCATCATAATAATACCAGCCTATGTCATATTTTGTATGCATATTTAAACTGTAGGCTATAAATTACAAACCAAGCTTAGCATGCTTTCCTCTTTGAACGATAGCCCGTTTATAGGCTGCAATCTCGGACCTCATCTGCGATTGCAGTCCATGGCATTGCTTCTTGCCGTCCGAGACACCGGCAGTAACTGGTCGTGGCTCCAGTTAGGCTTTCGCGTCCTTTTAGATTTTTTATCCATGACAGTTTAGGGCAAACAAACTTGTTTGACTTGAACGGTCCAACATTTAAATGGTCATAACATTTTCTCGTTCTCATTGGGTAATAAGTTGCTAATTACTGGGGCAAATGACGCATTTCATTAATAACTTGTTTTACGCTATTAACGTTTTTACAATTTATCTCTATCCTATATACGTTTACTTGCCAAAGCATGATATGCGGGGACTGCGCATTGTGCATTTTCAAAAGTGCTCAACATGTTATTATTTTACGCAGAATCTAGAAAAACGCTACGTAGAACTGGCATAATAATTCAAGTGAAGGACCTTGGCTGAGGCAAATCTGGATATAAGAGCAATGAGTTATTTTATAGGTCAACGTTAAGGTTACAGTTAGGTGAGGGCAGTGTTTAAAATTGGGACTGCTGCACCGCTCTCTACATTGAAATGCATTGGAAAACTGCCGTACCCATAGCAACTACCATTATTGTATGGAACAAACTGGCCGCTTGGACTATTTTCTCATTTTTTCATCCATGGGTTGTATGTGGGATATTTTCTTCAATGGGCTGCTCTGCCACCAAACAACCAATAACTGTACTCATTGTACCGAGACTCGTGCATGAGAATTGACGTCAGCCATAGCAATGGAGATTTACTTCCACCTATCTCAGAGGCTTTGTGAACAACTTTTAAGATTTTACTCCTACGTAAAATGTTTTAGCGCGACTTAGGAGTACTCCTAGAGGTAAGATAAGATGCTTTGTGAGTACGGCCCTAGGAAGATTGAGGTTTTACACCCAGCCATTCTCCTCCACCACCAACCCTGTGGACTAGATTGCTCCTCACCCCTTGCATTTACGACTTATCTAGTATTTTTCTCCTGGACAGAGTCATGGGATAATATGCGACATGCAAAATGAATTACACGCAATGTGTCAGCCTGGACCAAGGTGTGCATCAAAGCAAAAGAGTAAACACATTGTCATGTTCTTTTTCACAGTACACGGTGAACTGCGATCAGGTGAAATCCTTACCCAACATTTCCTTTCGTCTCGGAGATCAAGAGTACCCGCTGAATGAGGAGGACTACATTCTTTCGGTACGTTGGGTATGTCACCTCAGAGATGACTCAGAATCTGCTGCCTGATGGAGCAGCACCATTAAGTCAAGTACTTTTCCTTAACAGTGTAATACAACAGTGCAATTCATGAAAGAATATTTCATTCTTCCAATATAATTCAATTGGTTTTGGATGATAAAATTTGAGAGAGAAAAGGACAGACAAAGAGGACAGAAAGCAAGAGACATTTACATTTTGACAATGTGTGACTTATGGGAGTACATTGATTTGGAAATCCCTGAATATGAGCTTCGTACCCACAATATATAACCCTGATTGTCATCCAGGGGAGAGAGGAATAGTCTCTTACAGGTTATATTAATTTGAAAGACAATCTAGCAGGTCTGATGAGCAGGATTTCAGGACATAAAAAAAAATAATTATGCATCATGTATTTTGGCTTTACATTAATAACCAATGTGTTAAGGAGAGGTCAGGTGGACCCCAGATGCAGGATCCAAAGTGTTTATTTAACACAACACGAGGGATAAGAAGGCAGACAGGCCAGAAACCAACACTGTGCACATGCACTGAACAGTTGGGAGAACTAATGTACCCTGCCCAAGGCAGGAGGGAACTGAAGTACGTACTCCTAGAGTGGCTAGACTAAGAAAACAAAAGCTGGATCTAACTAAACTGACGGGAACACTGGGAGACTTAGACAAAGGGCAGATAAGACGTGGGTGCAGCAAAACACGAGGCTCGGGAATCATACGAGGGAAAAACTCAGGAAACAAAACAAAGTCCCGTCTGAGGGTCTTTTCTTCTACACCACTGATATACGCATGGGAGGAGGCGGGGATATGGGAGGAGGCGGGGATACGAGAGGAGGCAGGGATATGGGAGGAGGCGGGGATACGGGAGGAGGCGGGGATACGGAAGGCAATCTCAGGTGGAAACAGAAACACATGGGATTAATGAACAATTTCGCGAGGACTGGGTTAACAATAATGACCCGAGACATGATGCTGAGACGATCAATCAAACTTGACAGTTTAGATTGAGATAATCTAAACGTGACAAGTAAAAAGCACCGCGAGAACAGCAAGGAAAGCACAGCTTTAAACGCAGTTAATCAGGGAAAGCTTAGGAGGGAATTTACAAAAGCTAGAAACACTTGTACTCGCGAATGAGTTAATTAGGTTAATACTATGTGACGAAATATATACACACCCTTAAATAAGTGCTGGTTAGTACGGGTTAGTAATGACCCAATCAGAGAACGCATTCACTCAGAGTTTTGCGAGACTCAGAATTAAGCACAGGTGGAAGCAATGAATGAAATACCACAGCCGAAACCAAAAGAGGAAACATGATTGGACAACGAGACTCAGGCATGCTGAAGGCTGTCACACGACATCACAGGAGTCACGGCAAGAGGGAATCAGTGTCAGACCGTAGGAATGGAGCTGAAAAACAAATCAAGAGAGGCACGAGGGGAAAAACATCCAAGCACAAAAACACACACGGGGCAGAACCATTACACTATGAAAGACCTTTCTCAAACACAATTTATCACATTCAGGCATGCCAGGTGGTTTCTGGGAGAGTTTTTGGTTTGTATTGTAAAGCTTTCCATGTACATGTTTGAAATGTTGTTCTCTGAATGTCTTTGGCTATCCACAGCAGTCACAGTATGGAGAAGACATCTGCACGGTCGCTTTCAAGGGATTGGATGTGCCACCACCAACTGGTCCTCTCTGGATACTTGGTGCCAATTTTATTGCCCGCTATTACACAGAGTTTGATCGTGGCAATAACCGCATTGGCTTTGCCCGGGCCGTTTGACCCCAGACCTCATCTTTTCCCCACCTGGTTTCAATTTTATACCTTCCTGCTTCTCTGCCATTTCATGTAAATATTTTTCAGTGCATGCCGAAGATAATATGACAGCCCTTGGTATCAATTTTTCCATGAACCCCAAGATGATTTTCTTGAATTCTAACATATACTGTATTACTGTATTACATATACTGTATTACTGTATTTTGAAATACATATATATTTTTAAAATATTTTTTAAATTATATTGAAGGATCAGATAAACAACAACCCAGTTCTCATTCCTGCATACTGTGTGTTGTGTCAATTTAACAGAAGAAGATCATCTGACTGCTTGATTTAAAAAAAAAAAAAAGAATTGAGATGGTCTTTGCTTGCTATAATCTGAAGAGATTTTGCTCTGTACATGCTCCTTTCTGAGATAAATAATTGTAAAAAATTGTTTGTTCTTTTTTTATTCATATGGTGTTCTCCAGCACATAATCTTACCTCTTATATTTTGTATAGCAATTGAATATGTGGAGTAAATGTGAAATGAACTAAAGTTTACCAGGGAGCAAGATCAAAAAAGATTATAAAAAACAAGACTTGACCATAAAATTTTCCCTGAACGTCCTACCGGAAGGTAGGCCACCACAAATTTTGGATGAGCCAGTTAAGGGAGCAACTCAAGTAGAGGGATGGGAATGGGGGTTCTCTTCTACCAAGTGATTAACCAGTGGTGGCAGTTAGGAGGCAGCCGACTGGCGCCACAGTCCCTGATTCCTCTTCAGGAGTGGGTGAATTAACAGGGGGAAGGGTATCTGGTTTCCGGTTCTTAAACCCTGGGTGGTAGATGAGGGAGAAGTTAAAGCAAGCAAAGGAGAGTGGCCACTGGGCCTGCCTGGGGTTTAGCCTTTTTTTGCAGAGCTGAGGTATTTGAGATTATGATGGTCTATCCACACTAGAAAAGGAATACTGCCCCCCTCAAAGCTGGTGCCTTCATTGCTCTAATGCCAGCTTGATGGCTAGGAACTCATAGTCCTCAATGCTGTAGTTCCCCTCCGCAGGGGAGAACTGACGCGAAAAGATGGTACAGGCGTGGACTTTGCCTTCAGCTGTCTGCTGGGAAAGGACAGCTCTAGCACCAGTGTCAGATGCATCAAATTCTACAAAGAACTGGGGTTGGTGATCAGAAGACCCAGGATAGAAGCGGTGGTAAACCTGTCGTTTAGCTGCTAGAAAGTAGAGGCAGCCTGAGGAGTCCAGTGTAAGGGAATCATGCAGGAGGTGAAGCTAATTAGAGGAGCAGCGACTGTAGAATAGCTCCATATGAAGCTCCAGTAAAGGTTGGCAAAGCCTACGAATCCCTGACTTTGCTTACAGTCCTTTTTTAAGTATTGCTGATTTTCAAGTAGATGTTGGATAACACAGCGATTATGCTTAATATGATCCCTAGGGTGTGGGATATTACAAGGATGTTATCGAGATAGACACAGACAAAGTTAAAGATCATGTTGTGGAAGACATTGTTGATGAGATTTTGGAACTCTGCAGGAGCGTTAGTGAGCCCAAATGGTATCACCAAATATTTGTGTTAGTCAGAAGGGGAATAGAGGCCTGTCTTCCACTTGTCACGCTTCATGATGCAGACTCGATGGTAGACGTTGCAAAAGTCTAGCTCAGGGAAGTAATAACATCTTTGAAGGTTGGAGAAGGCAGAATTAAATAGCGGCAGCGGATAGCAGTTTTTAATGGCGATAGAATTCAAACCTCTGTAGTCGATACATAGAAGATAAGAGCCATCTTCTTTTGGCATGAAGATTACTGTCGTATGATTACGGAAGCCAGAGCCACAATGCTATATTCATCCATGTCTTAGATTTGGGTGCAGACAGTGAATAAAGTTGACCCATTAGTGGGGAAGTCCTTAGAGGGATATCAATAGCACAGGGGTAGGGCTGATGTGGTGGAGGCGAAGTGGCTTAGGACTTGCAAACATCCCAATGGTGGTTGTGTTAGATGGTGGGAGCCCCCTTCAAATTAGGCGGCTCGTGTTTGTGGCCAAGAGCAAGGTACAACAGTCCAAGACAGCACCTCCCCCCCGGAGCGGTCAGATAAACATGGCGTGCTGGAAAGTGCTCACTCACAATCTCCACGACCTGAAGGGATCAGCAGACTCGCAATTCTAAAGATCAAACAAGGGAGATATCCCTAATAACATGGATTTTTAGTTTTCTTCTTAGAATTAACTGAATGAGGAAGGTACGAAGCTCCTTAAGATAGAACAGGCTTAGGACACAATGAGGAGAAACAAACCAGTGGTGAATGAATGTAGACAAGGAACTTAAATAATATGCCACAAACAAAGATAGGCAACAGGAAGGGGGATCATGGAAGGAAAGGAAAGCACAAGACATTAATTTGATAATGATGCTAATCAGGAGAAATAGGGGGAAAACCTGGAAAAGGACAACTGGATTATGGGAAAAACAATAAAAAAGATGTGACAGTATGGTATATGTTTTCTAATCTCACCGCCGTAATGACAAAATGAGGGGAATTTCATATTTTACATTTTAAGAATGCATGATTGCTGTCAGCTAAAATTATCTGGTAATGATAATCGGCAAAAAATAAAAGAGTTATTATAATTGTTCTAAAATCATTGTTATGTCCATCAAATATTTATTCAAATATTTAACATCTGGCCTTGAACTAATATCCTTTCTAATCTGAAAAGTTCAAATGGAATTGGTCCTTAAAGAATCCTTTGAAAACATTTAAAATACTTCAATGTCATTCATTGAGACAACCCGGATTGGTAGAAAATTATCACTGAGCTTCATTGTATTATTCGACTTTTATAATCTTGTCAGGCTCCAACTGGCAAAATTTAACACCGTCCTGATGAGCTGAAAGAATACTAAGGGCATCTAAACCAATGGATATTTGAAGTCATTCCAGGGACCATTATTAAATTACACATGGATACAATGGCCCAGTATATCTTTCCGTGCATCTCACTTTGGTTTCCAAAGACAGGTTAGAAATGGCAGGCAAAATGTCCAGAGCTGGTAAAATCCACACTTGAAAGAGGAAATATACCAGAGACCAGAAAGCCCATCAGGCCATATTTTTCTGAACTTTGGCATTGCTCAGTATCAGCAGGACTATCCTTTATTTATTGCTCTGAAGTGAAAGGAACCGGAAAGGCCTCAGTAGTCAAAGCTGTATTCATGCTTGTGTTGGTTTTTTAGGTCTGTAGGTCCAATTTTTTTCAGCGAATTTTTTTTTAAATTGAAAGCAAATGAATCACAAGGCTATGACACAGGCCATGCCCAAGCGCACATCCTTTAATTGTTCTTGATCTCTGGAATGTGCCACTGTTTCATTTTTCCATTAAAATACATTTTTGTCATTTCTGTTGGAACAGTCTGGTTTATTACTCTGCCATGAGCATCCAGACACCACATATTGATAAAAAAAGATACAAATGTTTTGGGGAGGAAAATATTTTGACATTTTTCACATTAGGGACTCTTGATTGTCGATAGTGGTGTATCAAAAAAGTTAAAAAAGACTTAAAAAAGATATTGTACCACGGTCTAGGTGAGTACTGGACCCTGATTGGCTGCAGGGTGTACATTATTATTTGCCATGCAGAACCTTATTAAATTAATGCACTGTCCACAGCCGATGCCTAGAAACCATAGCGACAAAGACATGGTCAAAATCATTTATAATTTATTATAAGAAGACAGAAACGGTGTTCCGAAAATGAGCGGTGCCCATCATGGCCAATACCAATTTCCCAGCAGTCAAACACCCTTCTTCAAAGGCTGTTATGCTGGACTTGCCAACATGTCTATTGAATTTTAAAATCAATGGAAATGTAACATTTCATTTCAAATATGGCAGCTAGCCAGCTAATAGTAGTGTGCAGGAAGAGTTGATCTGCTGTGGATTATTGCTTTGTCTAGTGCAAAATGAACATTATCATTAAGGTAGAGGTGTCCTGTGAAACTAGAAGGCATCCATTGGTACCGTAGCACCCATGTCATGGTAGCTTGTAGGACAGGGGCCAAGTTAGGCTACATTCTGATAAAGGAAAAACTGTTGTGGCTGTTTTCATAGGGGTTCTTTGACCTCTGACCTGAAGATATCTAAATGAAAATGGGTTACCTTTACTTGTGAGTCTCCCTCTTACACAGCCAAGCTCTTTTTACGATAATCCAATGCAGTTTTGAACAAAAAATTCAATGTGTCAATTTTGCCCGTTGTATTTGAATATTTCTACATACTGGGGTCCCTAAACAGTCTTGGAACTGCATAACTTACAGTAAGTAGGTCTGAAAAACTGAGACTCTTGTGGATCCAATGAGCCCAATTAATTAGCGATGACTGTTACTGTAAACAACAAAATAGCCATTTTCCTGCAATGAGAAACTTAACTTCACTATACAAAAATGTCAAATATACAAAATAAATTTCATATATGCAAATTGCTTTTTCAAAAAAATTTAACATTTTGTTTGAAGGTCAAAAAAAATACTTCATTTTCAAAAATGTAGAATTTCATGGCTATTATTTCATAGTTCAGGCTTTATAGGGTTAAGAATTAGCTGATGTTTCTTTCTCTTTTTTGATAACTTCTTTATCTGACCAAGTGCCATCTCTCCGTGATAAAAATATAAGTGAGGCAAGATGTGCTTGCCTGCCAGTTGCAAAAGAAGATGTCGACGCCAACATTATTTATCAAGAAATTGAAAGGAATGACTGCTTGAAATTAAATTAGTTTCACTGTGAATGAGGTCGAGGTTGAGTCAGAGGCTGGCCTGTTGGATTTATGGAGGAATATTTTTTGCAGAGAACTTGTTTATTTTGCCTTGTGGGGATGTATGAGCCCGTGAAAATTGAGAAGTCAAAAATGCAATATGATGATGGTAGTGTCTTTCAGGTGAGTCAAGAAAAAAGTATGCATTACTTGTGCATTTTTACTGAATAGAATTATTGCAGCCATTCTTATCCACAGAAACTTACACTTTTGTTAAACGCAATCCAATTACAGAGCCTGGTTCTCACACACCTGGTGTGAAAAATGGGTGAAATCCTGCCTCTTCTGACTGTTGTTTCAAAAAGCTCTGTATCTCACAAACCCCCGATGCCTGAAATATGGCACAAAGATTTTTTGAAAATGGAGAACTGCAAAACTGAATGGCTCTTTTAAGCCTAAATAGTCATTTTCCTCCTAGTTTCTATATACTCATCATTTTCATCCAGAATGTAAACCCTGATAGTGCGGTGAACAGATTACCGCAAAAAAGTTGTGTAGAACAACTTAATAGCATTGTGTGGAAGGACCTTAAAGTCAGCTTTTAAGTGCTGTGAACACAGATCATTAAGTTTCATACTCAATTTTTTGAAGTAATCGGTTTCCACAAAACATTTTAGTTCACACTTGTCAGGGCTTACAGAGCAGTTATATAAAGAAAATGTCTAAAAATTCAAATTTTGGAGATTTTTGATTGATGAGCAACAGTAGGTATAGGGGAAATGACAGCAAAATATTTTAGAAAAAATTTATGTTGAAATCTTTTACCATTCAAATTTTAGAGCAGTTTATTAAAACACAAAAGAGCTCATTTTTGCCTGTTATTTTATCTAGCATTAAAAAAAACCCAATTTCTCAAATTCTATAAAGGCCAAGAATATATGTCAATCCTTTTCCTAAACCAGGGAAGTGTCACAACCTTTGAGTGAAGGCCTTATGTGTCTCCTCCCATCCAGCAGCTTGTTTGTCTATTAAAAGTATTGTCTCTTTATTTGTTTGCATCTTGCATGCTTCCCTTTTACCGGCTGTGTCTTATCTCCTGGTTTCTCCTCCTTGCGTATGTGTGACAATTTATACCCATTCCTTTGAGTTTGCAAGTTGCTGGATTGTCATTTGCTCTATGCGTTATAGCACCTGTCAGTATTTGTTTGTAACACTCGTTGTCTTTTGAAATTACAATGTAACCTTTAAAGATAGTAATATACAGAAGACCTCTTCCTTGTTCAGTTAATGGGAACAAGCTCCCAAGCCTTCCTCCCTGTCTCCATGATTGAATCCACATTCTAATTAGTCTGGTCTCAGTATATTCCTCTGGCCAGTTTATTAGGAACAAGCTCCCAAGCCGTCTACAATCATCAGGATTGGGACCGTGTTTCTCCTAAGCTTCTCCATTTTAGCCATCTCACAGTTTGGCTCTGGGGAAGCGTGCACTCCACCTGACAGTCAAACCCGAAAGCCATTGGCAGGGCACTGGCACCACTCACACGGTTTTGCCAATATCATCTATTATTGAAGCCCTTTCTCCTCAGGGCTCTCCGTCCCATTGTTGACTGTTACTGTCAATAAATCTTACCATTGGATTGTACTCTGCTGCATTTGATTCCTGGTTTGCATCATAATGGTGAAGTACACCTTTAACACAAATCAGTTAGCATCAAGAAAAAGTCCAGGATTTTATATTTAGTTTCAACAATACAAGTGTCATGGTTTGGTCCCGCCAGCAGAAGGCAATAAGCTGGCAAGCACTGGGACCATGTACCCAAACCAAACAAAAGGGACCCAAATGCACAGGCAGAGTAAAAATATAAATAAATATTTAATTTAAAACAAAAACAGAGGAGAGCAGTGGCTACAAACAGGGCTCCATTAGACAGAGTAAAAACAGAATGCAGCTGCACTTCCAAACCTACCGAAAAGGTGGTATTTTCCCACTCCAGAGTCAACATCGCAAAATTTACAAACATTCGAGGCCATTTTTTTCTGCCCAGCGAGGTGAAATTCGTTCTTATTGGTTATGCTAATGAGGGGGCGAACTGTCTGTCTGGAACGTGGTTGCAAAAAAAAAATTTCGCTGCCTGCACTTCCCACTCGCTCTTTTGCTCACTTTTTCTCTCATCTGTTTTGTACTTTCTGGCTTATTCTGTTTCTTCTTATCAAATAACTCTGAAAGTTTTACCACTGCTCCTAAAAACGTAAGTAGAGTGGACAAATCTTGGGTGGCATTCAGAGGTCCTAAAAGGTGTTAATTAAAATAAAAAATAAATACATGAATAAAAAGAGTTCTCTTTGGTGGTCACAAGGCTATAACCTAGGGTTTTACATTGTCTCAGGAACTGAAGGAGTGTATACTCATAGTTTGACTTTAATGGCCTTAAAAGGGTCATCCTGGAATGTCTATAAGAGATCATGCAGAGCAGAGATATAACAGACAAGATTTGTGTAATTAAGATGGGACAGGACCCGTCACCAGGGAATGCACCAATCAAAGTCATTACCAATCACATTATTCTGTCTACCTCACTGAGCTTCTGTCCATAATGAAACACTTGTTGCCCATCACTCTTTTAGCCCTTTACCTCAGTAATTTTTTACTTTTCTCATTTCTCAGTTTAGTTCTGTTCCAATCAGACCTGCACACTCTCCAAGAAAAGAAACTGCAGTGAATAAAACAATAAATTCATGGAGGACATTAAAATCAACACTGAAAAATACGTTTAGTCAAATCTGCCATTCTCGCCTGTTCACATGGTGACATGTTCTGAGCAAACAGAAATTCTTATGCTTAGCTCCCACTGTCGTGCGCTCCATTATGAATGCCAAGATTGGTCATTCATAGCTGATCGTGGAACTTCTCTGAAGCTGCTTTCACACTGGAAGCGAAACAAATTTTTTGCACAACAGATTGTATTTGCGTCTTTGCATTGACTTTGAATGTAATCTGTCGCGCGAAAAATTTGCTTCACATGCAGTGTGAAAGCGGCTTAAAATTTCAGGTTTGGCTACAAGGTGATGCGATGACCATGATTGACAGTTAATCATGTTGATCGTAGGAAATTTTTGAACCGTCCAAAACTTTTTTACGATCAACACGATTGCCATGACTGACCTCAAGATCTGATGAGATCTGATAGGATCACCATGATTACTCCACGATTAAGACCACGATTTCAATCATGCCGCGAATCGTGATAGCGGGAACCTAGCATTGGCAAAAATGTAAATCCAGGTGAATGGCGTGCAGCAGGAAGTAGAAACAGTTCACTTCATCCAAAATATCTAGCCATTTATTTCAATTTGAAGTGCTATTACTAGTTTCTCAGTCACAGAACAAGCTTTATCTGGCAGGGCATTCCAAGGAACTGAGAACACAGGGCAATGTACTGAGCAAATAAATTCGTAAAAACAGCTTGATGTGTACTATAAAGCATTCATACTGCGCCCAGATACATTTCAAAACAAAGGTGGTGTTGCGTCAGCATGGGGGAATTGCTCACGAAAACTTTTGATTCCTTACCGTATTTACTGTGTGGAGAGATGTATGTGAGCCTAGAAAATGCATTTGTTTTTTTGTATCAGATGTGCTCGGACAGATGTGGGCCAAATTTCAATGAGCACCCCCCTAAAGCCAACAAACATATGGGGAGAAATCAATGAATAACTCCCAATTATCAAAGCACTAGTTCTAGTACATGGCTTAATTGCTTTGAAAATATGAGACCCAGGAGGAATTGAAGCTGTAAAAAGCATAATTTGGCAACATTTTTCATCAGGAATTGAAAGTTTAACATTAAAATTAGTATAGTTCCTGAAGTCATCCACCGTAAATATTTGGTAAAAAATAGGTGTGGAGCTGCCGGATAGCTCACTCGGTTACGGCACTGCGATGCAGTGCAGAAGTGTCCATCATGTCGCCGGTTCGAGCCCTAGTCGTGCCAACCGGCAGCGTTCGACAGCTTTTTTCAGAGTAGCGCACAATTGGCTATTGCGCTACAGAGTTTCAAATTGGGAAGGGACTGCTGGGAAAGGGAAATAAATAAACAGCTTTATTCGTTGCTCAAGCGCCTCCTGTTGGCCAGACTGGCGCTCGTCAGGAAGACTCTAAGCCTGGTCATGTCCGGGTATCCTCCGCCCTCGTTCTGAACTTGCGAAGATTCAACCAATGAGTGTATGAGAAGCGGTGGCTGACAGGCATGTGCTTCGGAGGAGAGCCGCGAACTGTTTTCACTCTCCTGAATTGGCAACAAGGGGTCGCAACCAAGCCAGCCGTGTATATAGTTTACCAACTGGGCATTCCAGATTCGGGTGGAAATGCCAAATAAAAAATAAATAGATAAAAAAAAGTAGGTGCAATATGCCAAGTTCGTTTGCACAAAGTTTCAAGAAATTCTTTCACCGGTGACAATGTAGTAAGGATGGCTGCATGTACACTATCTTCGGAAAATAGAAGAAAATCTCAAAAGCCATTTTGAGGCAAAGGCAAACTAAATAAATAGGTCACAGTGGATTCAGTATTCATCATTTAGGGCCTTTACCATCATAGGAATAATTTTAAAAAGCAGAGATTATATCTAGATCTCTTCTGGATTAGATCTCCCTTAAAAAGATCCAGCATGTATCATCTGTATTGTGTATTATAAAGGTGAAAGATTTATGGTCAGCAATATGTTGGGGTTCAATAAGTTGAATCTTAATAGACATCTAAGCCACTAATTATATGTTTCTCTTCATTTGTTGAAAGCTTGTCAAAATGTATTTGTGTAAGGCTGAATGTCTTTGGTTTTCAGACCTGAAATAACCCAGGTAGTATAAATACACTTGCAACATACGCACACATGCCATTTGTTTTTTTTTTTCCTGCAGGGCATGTGCAATAATAGTCTGTAATAGGGTCATAACTAGAGTAACGTCAAATTCAATCCATATGTTGTGCTTAGTTTGACTCCTGTGACGTGAATGTAATTGACAATGTATAAGGTTATCAAGGTGTCTGCACACCCGAACCTCATAGTCTCCCTCATCATTACAGTGTTCAGCTCTGTATCCTGGTGCCTGCTTGATCTGATAACATCCACATGCCAAATTTTGTAAGTATTCCAGAGAAAGTTCGGGAAACTTGACATTAGCATTTTCCGAGGATGGTGTACATACAGCCGTCCTACTACAGTCACCGGTGAAAGAATTTCTTGAAACTGCGCAAACAAACTTGGCATACTGCACCTACTTGTACCGAATATTTAGAATGGATCACTTTGGGAACTATTCATTTTAATGTTAAACTTTCAATGTGTGAAGAAAAATGTAGCAAAATTATGCATTTTATGGATTCAATTCCACCTGGGTCTCATATTTTCAAAGCAATGAAGCCACGTTTGGTGTCAAATTGTTCCTTGGGATGGCAGCAACAATAACAGGCATAAATTTTAGAACTAGCACTGTAATAATTGTGTTATTCATTGATTTATCCCCTTATGTTGGTTTTAGCGGGTTGCTCATTGAAATTTGGCCCACCCCTGTTAAGTGCCAGGTTTTTGTGATGTAAAAAAATGAGACCAAGATAAATAATTTCAGAACTTTTTCCACCTTCAATGTGACCTATAACCTGTACAACTCAATCGAAACACAAACAGAAATCTTGTAGGGGGGAAAAAATAAATAAAAAACTTCCAATGACCTGGTTGCATAAATATGCACACCCTTAAGTTAATACTTTGTTGAAGCACCTTTTGCTTTCATCACAGCACTCAGTCTTTATGGGTAGGAATCTATCAGCTTGGCACATCTCGACTTGGCAATATTTGCCCACTCCTCTTTGCAAAAATGCTCCAAATCTGCCAGATTGCGAGGGCATCTCCTGTGCGCACAGCCCTCTTCAGATCACCCCGCAGATTTTCAATCGGATTCAGGTCTGGGCTCTGGCTGGGCCATTCCAAAACATTCCAAAAGTCTTCTTCTGGTGAAGCCATTCTCTTGTTGATTTGGAAGTATGCTTTGGGTCGTTGTCGTGCCGAAAGATGAAGTTCCTCTTCATCTTCAGCTTTCTAGCAGAAGCCAGAAGGTTTTGAGCCAACACTGACTGGTATTTGGAACTGTTCATCATTCCCTCCGCCTTGACTAAGGCCCCAGTTCCAGCTGAAGAAAAACAGCCCCAAAGCCTGATGCTGCCACCACCATACTTCACTGTGGGGATGGTGTTCTTTTGGAGATGTGCAGTGTTGTTTGGCGCAAAAGCATACCTTTTAGAATTATGGCCAAAAAGTTCATCCTTGGTTTCATCAGACCATAACACATTTTGCCACGTGCTTTTGGGAGACTTCAAACGCATTTTTGCTAAATGTAGCCGGGCTTGGATGTTTTTCTTTGTAAGAAGGCTTCCGTCTTGCCGCCCTACCCCATAGCACAGATGTATGAAGAATACGGGAGATTGTTGTCACATGTACTACACAGCCAGTACTTGCCAGAAATTCCTGCAACTCCTTTAATGTTGCTGTAGGCCTCTTGGCGGCCTCCCTGACCAGTTTTCTCCTCGTCTTTTCATCAATTTTGGAGGGAAATCCACTTCTTGGCAATGTCACTGTTGTGCCATATTTTCTCCACTTGATGATGACTGTCTTCAGTTTGTTCCATGGTGTATCTAATGCCTTGGAAATTCTCTTGCACCCTCCTCCTGACTGATTCCTTTTAACAATAAGATCCCTCCAATGCTTGGGAAGCTCTCTGCGAACCATGGCTTTTGCTGCAAGATGTGACTTAGAAAATGTCAGGAAAAGCCTACTAGAACAGCTGGAATTTATTTTTGGGTTAATCAGGGGCACTTTAAATGATGGCAGGTGTGTACTGACTCCTATTTAACATGAGTTTTAATGTGATTAGTTAATTCTGAACGCAGCCACATCCCCATTTATAAGAAGGTGTGCACACTTGTGCAACCACATTTTTTCAGCTTTTTATTTTTACTTCCCCCTCCCTAAAAGATTTCACTTTGTTGTTCATTTGAGTTGTACAGGTTATAGGTCACATTCAAAGTGGAAAAAGTTCTTTGCATTTGCATTTTAACAGGGGTGTGTAGACTTTTAATACACTGTTGGTAACTCGGTCACCACAGGGACCGAGTCGTGTATCTCCCCGATCCTCAAATTTCAGACAAAATGGCCACCAGCAAATCAGTCAAGAGCATTGTTAAATAAGTATCTTCGTCTGTGCGAATTAGAAAAAATTCCTGTAATAATGGTTGCCTCCAGAGCCCGGAACAGAAAATCTCTGCGGGCGCGGCGCCTTCGGTACCCCCGGAACTATACCATAGTATCTCCCAACTATCGTCGTTGGGGAGATACAGTTATGTAAATGGGTCCCTGCAATTTAGTTGTTTATTGTGTAAATGTGCATTTCCTGAATGTAACAACAAGTTTAGAGAAATCGCAAAAAATTTTCAGAACAGTATTGCTTTTGTGGCGCAGTGGGTGGCACTGCCGCCACACAGCGAGGAGGTCAATGGTTTGAATCCAGCCTGGGGCCTTCCTGCTTGAAGTTTGCATTTTTCTCCCCTTGTTCACTCTGTTTTCCTTGGTACTTCGGTTTCCTCACTCATACCAAAGAAATGCATGTCTGGCTAATTGGAGACTCTGAATTGCCTGTGTGTAGGAATGAGTGTGTATGTGAATGATCTGTGAAAGGTGAGTGTGCCCAGCAAAGTATTGGTGAGCTGTCCAAAGTATGTCCCTGCCTTGCGCCAATAGTCTGCTGGGATAGGCTTCAGCAGAGCCGCATATTGAATGCTAATGTAATTTTAAAAAATTAGTAAAATTACTTCACTTAGAGTATGTAGCATATCACACAAGTACAGGATAACCGTTTGTAAAATAAATTTGCTTTTACAGGCTTTATAAACAATTTTAATAGAAATACTCACATATTATGTGACAGGATGTTCTCTTAATTTGCAAATGTCTACTGATTTATATGATCTATCCAATCCAACTTTATCCCTCAGTAGAAAAGAAAAAAATGACATTAATCTAGAGAGGAAATAGCTTTCTGTTGTTCCGAAATGGAATAAGGAATAAACCACATCCCCAGCTTACCCGTCAGCCGAGTCTTACTTGGGCTAGGTCGACTGTACTGTGAATTTCTCATGTAGTGGTTTGCAGCACTACTATATTTGGCCAACAGAGGTCCTCCTTTACGCTTGATCTTGTGTGGTCAAGTTCAGAGGCGGGCGGATGCTGAATTTTAGCCAAAATTGTGAGCAATATTTCCTATAAAGCACATGGGAGAGAGGGGTGGGGTGGTGTGGGGTGGGGTGTGTGGGGGTGAGGGAGAAGTCCTTATAACCAGAAACACAAGTGACTGCCGCCAGTCTTTCTTCGCCACTCTATTCTACCAAAGGAAAGTAAAGGAAATCGAAAACATGATCCCCAATTTTAGGGGAAACTCATGCGGGGGTAACGTCAGCTTCTGAATCTCAGTTTTTTGAGGGGAAGAATAGAACTGATGGATTAGGTCAGATGGACAATGAGTTTTCTGACCCAAAATTAAATAAATGTTCAAACAACAAGAGCATAACAAGTCCACAAACATTTTTTGAACTTAAGTAAACAGCTACTCCAATGACTCTAAATGAGGACGCTGCTGTTCTCAATGTAAGTGGGTGAGCCAGATGACAACAAAAATATCTCCCAACATTCCGTGCAAAGCCAAGGTAGGAAAATCATTCTTTTTTTAATTTAAATTATTATTTTAAAGCATTTCAAGAAGCTGATGTTAAGATGCTTGTGAATTTGAATTTTGACTGTGCCTGGATACTGGAATATCTACCATTGTTTCAAGGATAAAATGTGGTTTTTCAATATTTTTCACTTCTTGCTGTTTAGAAAATGCTAGTTGACTTGCAATTTATTTTTGTGAAAATTTTTCTAAGCTAGAGGCGTTTATGTGAAATAATACTCGTCAATGAAAGCTAGTCATTAGCCCACTAACCGAGATTGGACCATTTTATTCCTCTAAATTTTTTACATATTCTTTTATGTTTTTTGCCTCTCTGTAAAATTGATAAAATGTCACTTATGCCCTTCTTGCATGAGGGTATCGATATATACTGTATGCATATGTGACCAGTGATAGCGAAATGAGTCTTAATGACTAATAATTCAAAACTGAGCGTGTTCACAATTTCGGTCATCAATTCCAGTTTACAACTTTTTGAAGCTTTGGCGAAGTTAAAATCCACTTCTTGTGACAGATATGGGTCAATTTATTTCACACCCAATGTCATCAAGCAGCAAAACAATTCTAGGTATAGTGCATGTTCTGGGTCCCTACAGCAACCATTTACTGTCCAAAATACGACCATTTTCTGGCAAAAAATGTAACATTTGAGAGCATCAGTTTACCTGAGTAAAAACCTTATCTACAAGTGAGGAATAGTGTTAATTTGGATACCAGTGGATCTGGAATGAACTCTACTTTTCAGTGATAAATAATAATTTCCTACCTTGGGAACCGAGCATTCAATTCAATTAACCAAATTATCTGCTTAAAATTGCTTAGAATATCACTCTGTTCATCATAGATTTTGTAGAATTGTGCATTTTCTCCTCACCACAACTTTTTTCTTTGTAACCAGCCTGAAGATAGCGGCTTAATTTTTCCGTCCCACAGTGTCCATCTATAACAGTGCAAATTTCTCCTAATTGGAGAGCGCTATCGTAATTATACCACAGTGGGAGAAATATCTACTAATAAGGAATGTGTACACAAGGTTTGCCCCAAAACTCTGACTGGCCCCTGGACCACAGAAGTTTTACTCTTTCCGTCCCACAAAATGTCCGGCCATCACATGCATGATGGACAGACATGCTGTGGGACACTTTCACTTGTGCTTATATTCCTTATTTTTATGCAATATCTCTTGGTACTAATAAGATTTCCGATTGGTTAAAAGAGGTTTTAGGATAAATTCATTAACGGTTGGAGTAAAATGAGCATTGCGCAGACCGTCACGTTCACCTTCGACTGAATCAGATGATCAGCAGTGATTCCTGCCCTAATTAATCCAACCTAAACCCTACCAATCAACTCAAGTGTCTCAAAGAATCAGAATCTGATATTCTACTACTTTTAAATGCTTTGTACTTGCAAGCAATCAGCTACCAATTGAATTGATGGATCCAGGGAATGCAAGGGTTCCACAAAGTGCATCCGTCAAAAATCCATCTGCATGTACAATCATTGCAAAAATGAATACGTTTGAACACTTTTACTTATTTCATTATATATATATATAATCAATTGGCTGGGGTAGTACACTGGCGGCATGTTTAGCAATTTCTTAAAATGTGTTGATGTCCATAAAACAGCTGTGATTGATAGAATTGTTTTTGGCATCAGAATTTCTTCAACAATTTTTATTGCATTTCAAGATTACATAATTGAGGTTCTTAGATTTATAAAACGATTTGCTACTAAGATGGACTGACTAGTAATAACTGGTATCATAATTTTTCTTAGATGTTCAATTGGGATTGGATTTCAATTTGTCTTGTGACAAATTCCCAAAGTGGGACTGTCCCGCAATGTCAGTCCATCACAATAGTAGTATGAACAATGCTGTGTAATGTGTGAAGATGTACTTTGATCCACCTGAGCCCTTTCACCTGTAGGGCGTTAATGTGGCCATTGAAGTTAGCAGAGTTGTCGTTTTTATTTTAAAGGTCCCCAACTATGCTGAATTTAGTCGCTTAAAATATGTTCAATGGGTCTTTAAAAGAATGTTAAGAATTCAGTGTCAAAAAAACCCACACACGTCCAGGCCTAGTGAGACCTCTTCTCTCACCCCGTCTGTGCCGGCCTGGAACACAAGCTGTTTTGAGTGGGTGGGGAGGCAATGGCAAGGAGGCCCTGCTCTGATTGGTTGCTTGGCTGCTTCAATGGCTGCTCTCCATGGCATGTTTTGCTGTGAGACAGTACTTGTTTGATCCCAAATCTGTCCCCGAACAGGAGGAGGAAGCCATTGAAGTATTGTAGCAACGTTTACAGCAGGATTTCAATGAGTGGCAAGTTGAAATTTTAGTGTTTTGCTTGTACTCTCTCGCCTTGCATGCATATGACTGTAGCTGTACTGTAATATAGTCATGTAATATTTTCTCCACTTGATGATGACTGTCTTCAGTGTATTCCATGGTGTATCTAATGCCTTGGAAATTCTCGTGCACCCTCCTCCTGACTGATTCCTTTTAACAATAAGATCCCTCCAATGCTTGGAAAGCTCTCTGCGAACCATGGCTTTTGCTGCAAGATGTGACTTAGAAAATGTCAGGAAAAGCCTACTAGAACAGCTGGAATTTATTTGGGGTTAATCAGCGGCACTTTAAATGATGGCAGGTGTGTACTGACTCCTATTTAACATGAGATTTAATGTGATTAGTTAATTCTGAACGCAGCCACATCCCCATTTTTAAGAAGGTGTGCACACTTGTGCAACCACATTTTTTCAGTTTTTTATTTTTACTTCCCCCTCCCTAAAAGATTTCACTTTGTTGTTCAATTGAGTTGTACAGGTTATAGGTCACATTCAAAGTGGAAAAAGTTCTGACATGACTTATCTTGGTCTCATTCTTTTACATCACAAAAACTTTGCATTTTAACAGGGGTGTGTAGACTTTTTATACACTGTAGATAACTCGGTCGCCACAGGGGCCGAGTCGTGTATCCCCCCGATCCTCAAATTTCAGACAAAATGACCACCAGCAAATCAGTCAAGAGCATTGTCAAATAAGTATCTTCGTCTGTGCGAAATTAGAAAAAATTCCTGTAATAATGGTTGCTTCCAGAGCCTGGAGCAGAAAATCTCTGCGGGCGCGGCGCCTTCGGTACCCCCAGAACTAAACCATAGTATCTCCCAACTATCGTCGTTGGGGAGATACAGTTATGTAAATGGGTCCCTGCAATTTAGTTGTATATTTTGTAAATGTGCATTTCCTGAATGTAACAACAAGTTTAGAGAAATCGCAAAAATTTTCAGAACAGTATTGCTTTTGTGGTGCAGTGGGTGGCACTGCCGCCTCACAGCAAGGAGGTCAATAATTTGAATCCAGCCTGGGGCCTTCCTGCCGGAAGTTTGCATTTTTCTCCCCTTGTACACTTTGTTTTCCTTGGTACTTCGGTTTCATACCAAAGAAATGCATGTCTGGCTAATTGGAGACTCTGTTGCCTGTGTATTGTGAACATGCTCAACTGAGTTTTCAGTTCACCATTGTATAGGTGACTCTGTAAGCTATGCAATGGTGCTTAGACCAATCATCGGCCAGGATAGGGGGTCATGACCCATACCACAGCAACAAGGCTAATTTGTCAAAAACTTTCAACAGCTGCTAATAGCTGCTTGTGACAAGCAATATTACAATGAATACCATGTATGGAAAGCGGGGATTCCGCACGTTAATTTGGTATATAGATGATGGGGATTCCCCAGAAAAAGATGTGGACAAATTTATCAATGAACATATTTACATATATGTAAATATGCTGTTTACATATAGCCCATGTTCTACCCTTTATTCACGTTCTCTTACCAGGAAAGTATACCTGGCGGAATTTTAACATTATAAAGTGGCTGAAAATGGTCAAAACTCTTTTTTTGGAAAATGTATGCCCTTAGGAACATGTATGGCATTTACTGGAAATCCATAATTGCAACTTAAGATATGGCTGCTAATCGCATCTTTGCTACTTCAGAGGATGAGTGTCTTAAGCCGCGAACCAAGTCAAACAAAGACCAGACTCTCTTCCGTTTTACGAAATATTCGCCGGTTGGCTTTGAACTCTCTAAAGTCATTCGAAAACACTGCCACATAATTGAAACGGGCTCTAAACTAAAGCAGTAAAAAAAAAAAAAAGTGTAAAAAATAGTCTCTGAGTGAAGGTAACACATTTCTCACTGGAAATGATTCTCAGATCTGTGTCCCAATACGGCAGAAAATGATTGGATTGGAGTCACGTAAGTGGTACTGTGAACGTACCACTAGAGATCTCCGATCATGATTATTCACGATTTTTGTTTCAATCCTTTCCTCCACAAGGTTGACAGCCGACATTATTTTTCCAGGTTCTAATTATGCATTGGACTGTTCTTAACTTGAGTCGAGATTTCATCTCCTCTGTTGCTTTCTTTACTTAATGCAGGCCAATAATTTTCCCCTCATGAAACTCAGTAATATCTTTTCCACGACCATGGGACACAGCTTCTAACATGGTTGCTAAATAAATCAGTAGCTACGCACTGCCTTGGGGTTAGAAGAATTGTTTACAGCTGAAACATATTCATCAGTGCAAAAATAATTTGATCATAAGCTCGTAAGAATTAGCTTTTTTAGTCCAAGTGGCACATTTCTTTGGCCAGGCAGTGAATGTACAGCAACCTCCATAATTACTGGTTAAGATGTGTTCATTAGCTTCTAATAAATTCAGTTTTTTTCTTAATAATATAGGACCAAAATGAAAAAAAAGAGGAAAATCCAATCTTTGATTCAAGTGCATGTATTCAATGGGGGAAAAAACCCACATTAAGAAATAATTATTTTAAATCAAATCATGTGTGCCACAATTATTAGCACCCTGATGTTAGCACTTTGTACAACCCCCTTTTGCCAACAAAACAGCACCTAATCTTCTCCTGTAATGTTTCAGAAGATGGGAGAATACAGAAAGAGGGATCTTCGACCAATTCTCTATGTAAAATCTCTCTAAATCATCCAGCGACCTGGGTCCTCTCCTCGGCACTCTCCTCTTCAGCTCACTCCACAGGTTTTCAATGGGGTTGAGGTCTGGGGACTGAGATGGCCATGGGAGGAGCTTGATGATGTCTGGTGAACCATTTCTGCGTAGATTTGACCACTTGTTACGGGTCATTATCTTGCTGAAAGACCCAGTGACGATCCATCTTCAGCTTTCGGGCAGAGGCCACCAGATTTTGATTTAAAATGTCCTGGTATTTCAAAGCGTTCATGATGCCATGCACCCTAACGAGATTCTCAGGACCTCTGGAAGAGAAACAGGCCCACAGCATCACCAATCCTCCCCCATACTTCACAGTGGGCATGAGGTGCTTTTCTGCATACTCATCTTTTGTGTTCCGCCAGACCCACTTAGTGTTTGTTGCCAAAAAGCTCTATCTTGGTCTCATCTGACCAAAGCACATGGTCCCAGTTGAAGTCCCAATACCGCTTAGCGAACTCCAGACATTTGCGTTTATGATTGTGAGCGAGAAAAGGTTTTTTCCATGCCTGCCTCCCAAACAGATAATTGGCATGTAGATAGTGCCCGATGGTTGTTTTGGAGACTTTGTGACCCCAAGATGCTACCATTTGTTGCAATTCTTTAACAGTGAGCTTTGGAGAACTTTTTATTTCTCTTACCATCCCCCTCATTGTACGTAGTGGCAAAATAACCTTGCATCCTCGTCCAGGCTTGTTTACCACTGTTCCAGTTGTTTTAAACTTCTTAATGATTCCTCAGACAGTAGATATGGGCAAGTGCAGGCGAGTGGCTATTTTCTTGTAGCTATTGCCTGACTTGTGAAGGTCGACACACATTTGCCTTACTTGAATGTTGTGTTCCTTTGTCTTTCCCATGTTGAAGAGTAGATAAGAGAAATGGCCTCTGTGTCACGTCATATTTATACCCCAGGGAAACAGAAAGTGACTAATTACTAATTAAATGTTCCTAGATACTCTGATCAACTTTGTAAACTACTGAAGAAATGACAGAAATACTTCAATTACATTTATTTCCGAGGAATTGTTAGGGGTGCTAATAATTTTGGAACAGGTGATTTTATGAAAAATAATTATTTCTTAGTCAGGGATTTTTTCCCCCCCTTAAAATTCACTTGAGTTGAAGGTTACATTTTTCAGTGTGAGAGTATGCTTCTGCAATAAAAATTGAATTTATTTTAACACATCTGAACCAGTGGTGTCTATAATTATGGAGGGCGCTGTGTGTGTGTGTATATATATATATATATATATATATATATATATATATATATATATGTGTGTATGTCTATATATACAGTGAGAGTAAAAAGTATTTGATCCCTTGCTGATTTTGTTGGTTTGACCACTAATAAAGACATGATCATTCTATACTTTTAATGGCAGATGTATTCTAACATGGAGAGACAGAATAACAAAACGAAAATCCAGAAAATAACTTTAAAGAATTAATTTAATTCAATTGTTTTTCATTGAGGGAAATAAGTATTTGATCCCTCTATCCCGCAAGCACAGCGGTCAAACATTTGTTGTAGTTAACCACAAGGTTAGCACACATATCAGGGGGAATTTTGGCCCGCTCTTCTTTGCACATCCTCTCTAAATCATTCAGGTTGGTGGGCTGTCGCTTGGCAACTCGGACCTTCAGCTCTCTCCATAGATTTTCGATTGGATTGAGGTCCGGAGACTGGCTGGGCCACTCCATGACCTTAATATGGTTCTTCTTGAGCCACTCCTTTGTTGCCTTTGCTGTATGCTTCGGGTCGTTTTCATCTTGGAAGACCCAGCCACGGCCCATTTTCAGTTTCCTAGCAGAGGGGAGGAGGTTGTCCCTCAGGACTGCACGGTACATGGCTCCATCCAGCTTCCAACTGATGTGGTGAGGTAGCCCTCTGCCCTAGGCATTTTTCTTCCTCCACACATGACGAGTAGAGTTTAGGCCAAATAGTTCAATTTTTGTCTCGTCTGACCACAGAACCTTCTCCCAATCACTTTGTGCATCTTTGAGGTGATCATTGGCATACTTTAGGCGAGCCTCCACATGTGCCTGCTTAAGCAGGGGTACATTTCAGGCACTGCAGGATTTTAATCCATTGCGCCGCAAAGTGTTGCCAATTGTTTTCCTGGTGACTGTGGTCCCAGCTGCCTTGAGGTCATTCACTAACTCCCGCTGTGTGGTTGCAGGTCGATCTCTCACTGTCCTCATGATCATTGCCACCCCACGAGGTGAGATCTTCTGTGGAGCACCAGATCGAGGTCTATTGATGGTCATGTTATTCTTCTTAAATTTTCTCACAATTGCACCAATGGTTGTTACTTTAATACCCAGCATCTTGCTATGTTTTTGTAGCCCATTCCAGATTTGTGCAGGTCAACAATCCTGTCTCTGAGGTCCTGAGAATGTTCTTTGGTCTTACCCATGTTGGAGAGTTTGGAATCTGTCTGATAGTCTGATTCTGTGAACAGGTGTCTTTCATACAGGTGATTAGTTAGAACAGGTGTCTTCAATTCAGGTAACAAGTTGATTGGGAGTGTCTAACTGGTCTGTGAAAGCCAGAACTCCTGATGCATACTAGGGGATCAAATACTTATTTCCCTCAATGAAATACAAATGAATTAAATTCTTTCAAGTTATTTTCTGGATTTTCGTTTTGATATTCTGTCTCTCCATGTTAGAATACATCTACCATTAAAAGTATAGAATGATCATGTCTTTATTAGTGGGCAAACCAACAGAATCAGCAAGGGATCAAATACTTTTTACTCTCACTGTAGATTACAGGTGAAAATGACATGAAAATTACTCTTGATCGTAATTCCGTTTCCGTGGAATTTCCCTTCTTCATGAACAATGATGGTCAGATTGTGCTGTAGGTGTTTCAGATACTCTTTCAGACAGGTTACAATGCATACAGGCACAATCTGACAATCATTGTTGATTAAAGCTCGGGATGGGGATCGAAACCTGGTTCCAGTACGGACCACTGATCTTTATAAAATATATATTGTTATATATAGATCAGTGGTACGGACCCGGTTCCGCATTTTTCAAAAACCGAAAATCAATAACGTTAGAGCTTATCAACACTGCTAACGAGTCTCGTGGGTCCATTGACGTAATGTTATGTCTCGGGTTGAGTCACATCGTTTAAATGCCAGCAAAAAGAAAAAGATAAGGAGGAAGCAAGAAGCAATTTATGTTGCAAAATAATTCATTTAATGGGGGGGGCTACACCAACCACACCAGCTATGACCAACTAAGAACACAACTCAGACCATCTTAAACCAGCTTAGAATTCTAGCAGCTACAATTCTACACTGGTTTAAGATGGTCTGAGTTGTGTTATTAGCTGGTCATAGCTGGTCTCTATAGCTTGATGAAGGTGGTCAAAGTTGGTTAAGCTGGTATTTTCAGCTGGAGTCAGCTGGTGAAGGGCTGGTTGACCAGCTAAAACTGTACAAAACACAGCTTAAACCAGCCTGACCATCCTAGGCTGGTCAAAGCTGGAATTTTCAGTAGGGTATAGTCCATGTACATTTTTAAAAATTTATTTTTTTCTTTTTAGTTTTCTCCCCTTTTATTTATTAATATTTACCAAAGCAATGGCCTAGCCGGTAACTTCGGGTTTTACAGCCGGAAGAAATAACCAGTTACCGGCTTGTAACAAGAACCCTGGGCATATGGCTGGACCGTGTAGCAATATTATTTCTAATTTACGTTAGGGGGTTTATAGTAATTCCCATTGCATGTAATCATTGAGCTTAGGAACTAAAGCGCCAAGAATGCGTTAATAGCAATTCACTTATTTTTACCGCTGGCTAGAGCCTGTTTGGGGAAGGGCGGCATAAATGCCTCTATGCAGGAAAAAAGAAAAGGAGAATACTCAGTTGCTCGCATGCCATACATTTGGAATGAGTCGCAGAACTAACCAGCATTCCGAGATGACTATGGCACTGCTTCCCTGCTGGTCAGTGCTGGTTTATGCTCGTCTCCCTGCTGAAGAAAAGAGCATTGCCGTCCACCTTATTCCAACACTTCTCACAGATCTTTCTGAAGACCCAGCATATGTTGATTGGGACACATCTGTGCTGGTTCATGCAGGTGCAGCATGAACCAGCATGGCCAGGCTGGCTGACCGGCAAAAGCCAGCGTGGCCAGGCTGTTTTACCAGCTAAATCACCACTGAGCAGTGAGGAATTCATGTTGGTTGGAGCCAGTTTTTTCAGCAGGGTTGCCTTTTAAGCCTCACTTTTTGCTTTGGTAACCAGGTGCATCCTGGGGTCTGTAGTTTTTAAACTAACGGGGTGGGGGGGGTGTTTAGCATGTCAGCAAAAAATTAAAACGATGTAAATTATAGTTGACTAAGTTTTAGAAAAACAGCATCTGTAGTTGCTTGGACTTATGATGCAAAAGCTCTAAATCGATGGAGGCTTAAAAATAATGCAAAGTACTCAGAAAGTCAATTTTATAAAAACAAGAATATGGGTAAAATGAATGTGCATTTTTACTTCCGACACCAGCAAGACACCGTCACCTTAGTAATAGAAAGTGGTGTGCTCTGATGAAGACATACAAACTAATAAAACTGCATCAACCAAAGGAAGAACTTGGCCGGCCGCCAAGGTGGAACCATAGACTGTATAAAAAGATGGACGCAGCACCCGGGTCTGAAAAGTGAGGCCAATGCAGAAAACTCCGAAAACTGCATTCTATTTAATGGCCAGCAGATGGCGATGTTGGTGGTTGCAGAAAGAAGTTCAATGCTATGGAAGTCTATGAGAAAATGACCCTACTCTCCCACCTGATTTATTATTTCAATAATGATTTTCCACATTATTTTATGGTATCTATTGCTAGTTTCAAGTCTCCTTCGATATATCATGATGTTCATTTTTGTAAATTATGGTCCCAAATAGACTAGAATGAAGGATAAAGCCAGAATGTGCTTTAGGGGAGTGGCTATCCTCTGATTCTTCACAGATACAGTCAGATTCATCTATAGATCCACCTCTCGCTCCTCCCTAGATCTTCAATTCACGCTTGTCCAATAAGACTCTCATGCAGTTTCAAAATGACAAAATGGCGCTGTTCAAATAGTCAAAATAGAGGCTTCTTAAGTGGTATGCTGAAACCAATGCATGATGTCAGGGTTGCTTCGTCCATCTTTTTACACAGTCTATGGGTGGAACTTCATCACTCAGCTGCAGTGAGTCAAGGGTATTCATGTTTGGTAGCTGGTTCTGCCATAATTTAATCCTGTGCCATAAATTAGCTAATTTAATAGCCATTTTAGGGAGCTATCCTGCTCACTCTCCCTGGATCAGGTGTTTAACTTCTTGTCCCTTGCTTTGTAATGCGGTAAATGAATTGTGAAGTGCATTCTGTAAGATAATTCAGTTAAATTTATTTATTAAATAAATAAAATAAAAAACATTTTCCACTCAAAATGATCCTCCAACTACAAAACCCAAAACCAGTGAAGTTGGCACGTTATGTAAATCGTAGATAAAAACAGAATACAATGATTTGCAAATCCTTTTCAACTTATATTCAATTGAATACACTGCAAAGACAAGATGTTTAATGTTCAATCTGAGAAACTTTATTTTTGTTTTGCAAATAATCATTGACTTAGAATTTAAAGGCAGCAACACATTGCAAAAAAGTGTTTAAAAAAAAGTGTTTTACCACTGTGTTACATCGCCTTTCCTTTTAACGACACTCAGTAAACTTTTGGGAACTGAGGAGACCAATTTTTGAAGCTTTTCAGGTGGAACTCTTTCCCATTCTTGCTTGATGTACAGCTTAATTTGTTCAACAGTTCGGGGTCTCCGTTGTCGTATTTTACGCTTCATAATGCGCCACACATTTTCAATGGGAGACAGGTCTGGACTACAGGCAGGCCAGTCTAGTACCCGCACTCCTTTACTACGGAGCCATGCTGTTGTAACATGTGCAGAATGTGACTTGGCATTATCTTGCTGAAATAAGCAGGAGCGTCCATGAAAAAGTCGTTGCTTGGATGGCAGCATATGTTGCGCCAAAACCTGTATGTACCTTTCAGCATTAATGGTGCCTTAACATATGTGTAAGTTGCCCATGCCTTGGGCACTCATACACCCCCATACCATCACAGAAGCTGGCTTATGAACTTTGCGCCTTTAACAGTCTGGATGGTTCTTTTTCTCTTTGGTCCGGGGGACTTGACGTCCATAGTTTCCAAAAACAATTTGAAATGCAGACTCGTCAGACCACAGAACACTTTTCCACTTTGCATCAGTCCATCTTAGATGAGCTTGGGCCAAGTGAAGCCAGCGGCATTTCTGGGTGCTGTTGATAAATGGCTTTCGCTTTGCATTGTAGAGTTTTAACTTGCACTTGCAGATGTAGCGACGAACTGTAGTTACTGACAGTGGTTTTCTGAAGTGTTCCTGAGCCCATGTGGTGATGTCCTAAACACATACTGATGTCGGTTTTTGATGCAGTACCGCCTGAGGGATCAAGGGTCACGGGCAATCAATGTTGGTTTTCGGCCTTGTCACTTACGTGCAGTGATTTCTCCAGATTCTCTGAACCTTTTGACGATATTGCGGACTGTAGATGATGAAATACCTAAATTTCTTGCAATAGCTCGTTGAGGAATGTTGTTTTCAAACTGTTCGACAATCAACTCATGCATTTGTTCACTAAGAGGTGACCCTCGCCCCATCCTTGTTTGTGAATGACTGAGCATTTCAGGGAAGCTGCTTTCATACCCAATCATGGCACCCACCTGTTCCCAATTAGCCCGTTCACCTGTGAAATGTTCCAAATAAGTGTTTGATGAGCATTCCTCAACTCTCTCAGTCTTTTTTGCCGCTTGTGCCAGCTTTTTTGAAACATGTTGCAGGCATCAAATTCCAAATAAGCTGATATTTGCAAAAAATTACCAAGTTTACCTGCTCGAACATTAAGTAACTTGTCTTTGCAGTGTATTCAATTGAATATAGGTTGAAAAGGATTTGCAAATCATTGTATTCTGTTTTTATTTACGATTTACACAACGTGCCAACTTCACTGGTTTTGGGTTTTGTATATGGGTATCTGATCCCATTCCACTTGTAAACTACTGTAAATAGGCTGCCAATTCAGTTTTCTGTCAAGCGATCATGCATTTAACATTCTCTTACTTCATAATAACTAAATGAATATTGAACTAAGAATACTCTGTCGGCTCATTTAGCTACTGCACAGTGTATTTTTTCTGGCTGGCTAGTTTTTCAAGTGGAACTAGTCAGTGGCAGTACTGTGCCAAACAGGAGCATGGGGGGGCATTTACCACCCAGTCACAGTCTTTGGCCCCCACCTCATAAGTTGCCCCCCAAGTCAGCTCCTGCCCAAATTTATAAGAGCAGTGACAATATAATTTTTTTTCTCCATAGCCTGTAGTCCCAAAATGTTTCAACCTTCCTCTACATGGTTTGAATTCAGTATGGCTACAGCGATCCAGTACATTACGTGGGTGGTGCGTTCACAAGCATGCAGCTTATGCTAGCAGCAGGACCCCAAAACATTATTCTGTGTACAAAAAAAATTATGCAATTAAAATATTCCTTATTCTCTGCCTTGAAATGTCCATCACTAAAATATAAACGTTTTTATCTGTTGATTCTGATTGGTTAACACTGACCTCAATTTGCAATAAGTCTGCCAACGGGTGGCATTTCATCATAACTTTGGCCAGTGTACACACACTTGATGTCTTGTGTTACTGATGCCAATTTGTTGCACAATCAAAGGAATCCACAGAATGTCAGGTTCTGAGCTTCATACCTTCATCACCATGTTGGGAAAAGGTGAGTTTATCCTCACTGCAGACTTCATTAACGCTTTCATGGCGTTGAGTTTAACGTGACGTTGTTGTGAAGGACGTCATTAATATATGTTTTCCATGGCAGTGAGACATTGCTTCTGAACTAAATTATATAAAATACCATTAATATATCACATTCACAGCAACCTGAATATTTTGAAATGTATAGACTACAAAGATTTTTTTTGGACTAAAGTAAGAAACTGTTTCTAGTGAATCAAATATATGATCCAAAGGTTTTTACAAGCTTGGTTTCAAAATTAGATCTGTATTGAAATATAGGACTTGCAACATGTGTTGCATTGTTTTGCTCTCTCTTGACCATAAATATGTTTCAGAAGTATTTCAGTAAAATCTCAAGTTTGGATATATATAAGAAGTTCTCTAGGAGTCGGTTTATTTCTCTGTTTTTAAGGCATTCAGAGCTTGATTTCTCACCTCAAAAATGCAAAAAGCTCAGAACTTCTGGGGCCTTCCCTGGACCCCACCAGGAGCCATAAGGCCCCTGGACCCCACCCCTTACCTGCGCTCACAACATTTTGCCCCCCCAACATCAGACCTTACCCTCGGTTTGCCCACTCACTTTTACAACCCTGGTGTCACCACTGCACATGGTTATTGCCTTCAAAGTCTGCCTTGATTCCCAAAATAACGCAAAAAAAATGGCCTGCTGGCCTTGTGTCCCCCATCGCAGAAGTGACCAGAAACTTGTGGCAAAAACTGTTTTGATGGCTGAAAATAATGTGGTGCACTGTACCAATAACACTGTAGCTCATTGGTCATTGGTTGAACAGAGAGATGGATGAGGGATGGATCATTGTGATATGAGCTAAATATAACCATGGGTTATGAGATTACAATTGTCATGACTTGTGGATGATGGACGCATCGCCAAGGCATAGTTTTGTGCCCATGGCTGAGATCAACCTAACAAGCCAATAAGAATGTCATATGAATTTGATGAGCCTCCATCAAAGCTGTCAAAAGTTATTGCAAGTACAGTGTTCCTCACATCTTTTTGCTCAGTGACCTTGAAAACTGGTGAAGGTCACTCATCATTGAACTAGAGCAAGGCCTTCATGAGAGGCATATGTGGTGTGAATTTGGTGATCCTCCATCAAAGCTGTCAAAAGTTATTACGAGTACAGTGTTCTTCACATGTTTTAGCTCAGCGACCTTGAAAACTAGGTCAAGGTCAATCATCATTGGACTTGAGCAAGGCCTTCATGAGAGGCATATGTGGTGTGAATTTGGTGATCCTCCGTCAAAGCTGTCAAAAGTTATTGCGAGTACAGTGTTCTTTACATGTTTTTGCTCAGTGACCTTGAAAACTAGGTCAAGGTCAATCTTCATTGAACTTGAGCAAGGCCTTCATCAGAGGCATATGTGGTGTGAATTTGGTGATCCTCCATCAAAGCTGTCAAAAGTTATAGCGAGTACACTGTTCCCGGACGGACGGACGCACGGACGGACGAACAGCATTTCTATGTCCCCCGTTCCGGGGGGCGACGGGGGACAAATATAAGCAATTGATTAACAATGTTACAATTGGTCAGCATTGGAGATTAAAAGTCATCAGCCAAATAGCAGCCATTTTCATAACAGGTTTACAAATAAACTCACCAAGCAATTCATGAGTAGGCTACTGTCCTGTACACTTACAGAAACCAGTCTACGCATTAGTAATCAGCTCCAGCAGCACAGCAGTACACAGACTCAGCAGCAGACCCCTAGTGGTGTAAGCAAGTATTGCACGGCACATGCACATTTTAACAAGTCAGTCAGTCAGCCAGCCAGTCATGTTGGGATGAAAAAAAAAAATACAGGCACAAAGCAAATTATTATTAAATCATGCACAGTCCTAACAAGTTAATATCATACATGAAAGATTATGATGAGGATGATTATTATTATTAGTGGTCATAATGGTATGAGCTTTTGTTGTCATTGCTGGTATAGTAGTAATAGTTGTAGTAGTAGCTGTTGTTGAAGTAGCTGCAATACTAGGAATGGAATTAGCAATAGCAGCAACAACAGTAAATATAGAAGTAAGTAATAAGAAGTCATGATCACCTAATGCTATGCTACTTCCCCACTTTTACCTGGTTTGAATGATCTTATGGTGTTTTATGTGCAGGTTAAGGGCCTGTATTTAGCAGTCCTCTGTCTTCATCTGACCACGGCTGAGGTCCCTGGTTCTTGCAGGTACTCCGTGACAAAGGACCACCTGACAACGGTCAGGCATCTGGTAAGACGCCTAAGTGAAAAGGTATTAATCGAGGCTTGCGGTAATGCTGTCGCACCTGCAGAGTACAATATTCTAACAATATTAATACAACCCCAACCCCAGTTGGGATGATATGTGAAAAATAAAAAAAAGAAGCGATTTGCCAATTATAGTTGACCAGCATTATGTTGAAAATGATTCAACAGAGCATTGTTTGATGTTTTTAATGTTTTCAAATTAAACACGCTGATCAAATTTGAGTCTTCCAACATATTTCGAGTAAAGTTGGGTACTTAAAGCTGCAGTCGGTAACTTTGAGGAGAGAGAGGACTTCGCACAAAAATTTGAAAAAAAGCAACTTTCAGATCCCTCCCCCTCCCTCTCCACTGCACTCCTCACACCCTCCCCTAGAAAGCTACCGTGCACGCGAAGGCACGCGAACTGTTATCCATGCAACCGCGGAAAGATTTTGCACGTTCACAATATGAAAGCGGCCAAGTTGCCGAGGCGAGACGTCACTGTTGCGAACAGTCAACACTCGTGGCCAACACACGGCGTTAGACCTGAAAATTCCTTTTATTGAAAACAAGTGTTTTCCACCAACATGGCAATATCCCCCGCCGCCTCAATTTTATGTGTCTGTACAGACGGAGCCCAATGTTATATCCCCCGCTTCGCGCTAATCTTGCGGCGAGGTATGATAATTAGTCCTGGCAGATTCTAGATGGTTTTCCTTCATTCACACATATTCCAATTCCAGAATAATCAAGTGGCAGTTGAAGACACGGCTTCTCTCCCCCATGCGATCTAAAAGCGACAAAATATTGGGCTATATTCAGTACCGAAAAAATTAGATTATAATTAGGTCTATGCACCATCACTCGGCGATGGCATTTCATAACTCTTCAGCGAATGAAGGTAATTTCGGCGACAAGTACATACTCCTGTTTTTGAAGCACGGTCGCTCAATTCGTAGTTAAAAAAAAATAAAAAATAGACAGCCGTCAAAAAAAAAAATAGACAGCTGTCCGATTAGAAAATGTAAACGGACGAAACCACTTACTAGTCTGAAATGCCATCGCCGAGTGCAGGTGCATAGACATAATTATTTTTAAATTATTCTTCTGTCCCGAATGCAGCGCATTATTTTGTCGCTTTTAGATTGCATGGGGGAGAGAAGCCGTCTCTTCGATTGCCACTTGATTATTCGTGAATTGAAAAACTTGTTAATAACAGAAGCCCATCTAGAATTAGCCAGGATTAATTATTTTCAAAAAAAAGGAGGAATATTAGCCCCGGATTTTTCAGGTCCAACGACAAGCCTGCCAACAAAGGAGCAGAAATAAATAATGTCGACATAAACAGTAATCTACAGCAGTATGTATTCATTAAAAACCCAGCACACACTTATTTCAGGAAATTACCCATTTTTTGAGTACAGAAACTGTCGTGAATCCAGCTGAATGGCCAGTAAATCATGTATGTCAGCATTTAGCTGTGAGAGCACAGAAACGTTACACATATTTATAAGGACAACAACACAACTGATAAGACTGCCAGGTCACTTCATAAAGAGATTTTCTGCTGCTTTCTAATAAAACAACGCCAGTAATGCAAGCCCTAGCATCTGAAACAGGCTAACGTTAGTTCGACTGCAACATCACAGTAACATCACATCCACTGCGGGGTACTGTAACAATTAAAAGACTCTGGCTATTCGAACAGCGACTGTGCTTGTAAGCGACGTCGCTTATTTGCAGAGCGAAAATGAATTGATGCTGGTTAGGGCTGGGATTAGTTTGGTGATCATGTCAGCGACGCCAACTCGCTTATTTGCAAAACAAAAATGAACCAATAAATAAAGCAGGGGTTTACCTGTCAAGGAGAAAAGTCGCCAACTCCGTGTCAGTTTTTAACTCTTCCAGATCACCAGAGTTCCTTCCACTTCTAAAAATCCACTCCGATGTTCACTCTGGTTTTATCCTGGGTTTTGTTAAATTCTTTCTTTTGCGCTTTTTTTTCTTCTGGCTTCCTGTTTTACTAGTCTTAGCCTTGTCTGCCGTTTCTGGTAACTGAGGTATCGGTATTTTTTTTCCTCGCTGATGGCTCTAAGCTCCTGAACCCGCTCTCGGAGATTAGAACTTGAATGAGCATTGGCGTGAACTGAGGAGAAAGGGGGAGGGGGCTGTCTGCAGCGCGGGCATGTGCGCTGTTTTACGGCTGTCAGACACCATCCTGGCTCTAATTGGTTCTTTCTAGTCGGTCCGAACGATTATTTTAAATTGCAGTAGGAGCATTAGGTGGGTTTAAATTAGCCTTTTTCTTAATTACAGAGTACTAATTTTATGTAATACTGTCTGTACACAGTGACAGTTTTGCCAAAAATGACAAAAAGTTACTTTTCTAAAACTTACCAACTGCAACATTAAGTATCTACCACTGCAAAATGTTGCTATTCCTTTCCACCACACTGAATAAACATTCAGAGACTGAAGACACCAACGGATCCATTTTAACGATCTGAGCGCATGGTCTGAAGCGTGCGGTGCAGGTGAATTTAGGGTGTGTCTGAATCTATTTACAGTAGTTTAAAGTGGCTAAGTCACCAGCTGGGCGTATGAAGTTTGGTAACAAAGGCTTAGCTTTCCATGGCCCTCGCACAGGTATCACTATCCACAGCTGGGAGAAGTTCTGAAGTAATCCGTACAGATCCCAGCCATTTTCCTTCCAATCCAGACAAGCTTTTTGCCAAGAGTACTGACACAGCGCCATGCTATTACAGAGCATAACTTTGGACTTGCTGCTGGTAGTCTGGCTTGTCCTTTTCTTAGTTGGCTCAGAGCAAAGAATCGTGGGTAAAACAAGCACTATAAAACCTAATAGTGTGGTGAAATCAAATGTTTAATGGAGACCTTAAACAAATTGTGTAGGGGAATTTAATTGTATTGTGTGGAAGGAACCTAAAGAAAATAAGGTAAAGGTATTTTTTTTACATGATTTTAACGGCTGTGAACGCAGGATCATTAAGTTGGCATACACAATTTTTTTTGACGTAATCTGTTTGCGCAAAACAATTGAGTCTACGGCACTTACTAGGGTTTACAGTGTGGAAAGGAAGCTGCGTGTCTGCGGGAGTCAATTGGAATTGGTCAGAGAGTCCACTTTATGAATTTATGTTTCTTGGCAAATCAGTTTGTCAGTCCCCCACACTCTTGAATTTGATGGATGATGCAGTGATGCACAAACCCGTCAAGCACAGATGCATGGTTTCATTTCCAACTACCTGAAGTAGGTACAGTGCCTCAAGTGCTTTCATAGAATGAAGCGGGGTCTCAAGGAAAGATTTACTGAGTATACGTCTATCATATGTACTTAGGTTATGTCATCACTCTGCATTCAGTATAGCCCACATGGGCAGCCAGGCAGCTACAGTGCTTATGAACAGCAGGTGGATGGCAAAGCTGCCCATGTCATGGGGTGGGTTTTTTCCCTTCCTTGGGGGGGGGGTGATTTACAGAAAGCCTCTGTCTGCCCTGAGTAGCGCTTTGTGCATTCACATCGTACAAAGCACTTCTTCTGCTCAGAAAATAAACCGCCTATGCAAGAGACTGACAAGCTTTGGTTTCAGATCAGAGGAGGAGAATGTTCTTTTTCTTTCATCAGAATTCCTGGAAACTGAAAATAAAGTGAATAAAGCATGTTGAAGGGCGGCACATTGGTCACATGCGCTCAGCCACCAGATATGCTGTAGCTAAAAATAAAAATTTTTTTTTTACCCCTCTTCATGAAATGATAATTTCAATTTGATTTATTCTTCATTGATAAAGTGTCTGAATACAAAATTATTCCAACTTCATGAGCCACAGTATTTTTGGAAATGCTGCCTGTTTTATGCTTGATGGGCTTGTCATGCAGTGTACTCTATGATATTGACCATGATGTAAGTATTCAGAATGTTGAAATATCATACATTGCCATCTTTTCTCACAGATTGAGAACCAATTGAAAAATGGATGTTTGATGACATATACATTTACTGAGAGGAGGAACCTGGTATGAACTATCCTTTGTTTTCAATCAATATATATATATATTTTTTATCAGCAATACAGTTAGAGAGTTGAGCCATCATAGCTCTGAAGAGAATGAGTAGTGTTCTTATTTGCACATGCATGTATGCACCATTTATTTTTTCATTTATGAAGCCATATTTAAGGCAAATGTTTCAATACAGGTCAGAATGCATTAAAGTGATAAGTGGGAAAGGAACTGCTCTGAGATGAGTTTTCTATCTTTTAAGACAAAGCTCAGTGCGATTTTTGCTTTCCCCCATTGCTTTTGCTTTCTTTCCATTGAACCAAGGAAATTTTGTTGAAAATTTTGTTGTAAATACCAACAATAGTATGTAATGATTTTACATTCATATTCAATGTTCATCTGTTCAGCCAGCTTCTGTGCTTTGTGATTATACATTTGTAGCATTCTCTGGGTATCAGCATCTGTCAAATGAAAGTAATGCAATACAGCTGTGTTAAAAAAAGAAAAAAAAAACAGCAGTACATCATCAATAACCTGATGAACCGCTCTTATTGATATAATTTACTTGTAGATATAATAGTGTAATGGAAAATAACAGACCCAACTGTCATTACACGCATGCTGCTTGTTCTGAGTAATTGACTCATTCATTAAAAGAGGCGTGCTCAAAATAATAGCAGTGTGGAGTTAAAATAGAGAATTAATTAATTCTGTGAATAAACAGGTGTCAATAATTGTCCTTTATTACCGAGGAAGGAAAGCAAATGTTTCACACATTGTCATAAAATATATTTCCTTCTGAATTGTGAAATGGAATTGACCATTCCAAACATTGTTCGAGGAAATTTGTTTTAAACGTTTATTGGAGCGAGGAAAACGTATGAAGAAGTGCAGCAAATGATAAAATGGCTACAAAAACCTTAAACACGTGGATGGAAACGAGCAACTGCTGTTAAAACGGATCAAAGAATAGCCAGAATGGCAAAGATTCAGCGAATCATCACCTCCAGGAAAATCAAAGACGATATAAAATTACCTGTAAGCCCTGTTAGTCAGAAGACGTTTAATCGAAGCTAAGTTATCAGCAAGAAGCCCCTGTGCACCACCATTGTTGAAAAAACGGCATGTGTAGAATTGGATAAAATTGGCCAAGGAACACTTAGAGTGGCCCAAAGAAAAATGGTATAACATTCTGTGGACTGATGAGGGTAAAATTGTTCTTTTCCGAGTCTAGTGGTCGTCAACAATATGTCAGGCAACCACCGGGTACTGAATTAAATCAACAGTACACTGTGAAGACAGTGAAGTATGGTGGTGCACAGATCATGGTATGGGGATGTTTTTCATACTATGGTGTTAGGCCTATTTTTCATATACCAAAGAGATTATGTTGCCTTATTTGGAGGTGGAAATGCCCCTGAATTAGGTATTCCAACAAGACAACAACCTCAAACACACAAGTAAGCGAGCAACATTTTGGGTCCAGACAAAAAGGATTGAGGTAATACAGTGGTCAACTCTATCCCCCAACCTCAATCCCATTTAAAACTTGAGGGGTGACATTAAAAATGCAGTTTCTGCAGCAAAACCCAAAAATTCACAGAAACTGTGGAATGTAATTTGTTCATGCTGGGTTTAAATACCTGTTTCAAGATGCCAGAAGTCGGTTGACTTGATGCAACACAGATGCGCAGCAGTTATAAAAAACAATGGTTATGCAACTAAATTTTCGATCAGTCATTTTAAGTGAAGTTAAATCTTGAGGTAAATTTAGTGTTTGAGTTTGAGGAGAAAATTGTCGACACTGCAGTTTTTTTGAACAGATTAATGTTTCTACTCTTTGCTTCCTGTAAAGGAATAACACAGACTTGATCAAATGTGTTAATGCTTTGGTTTGGAATTGTATGCGTAATGTTTCCACCACATTAAAAAATGGAACAGAAGGCCATTAAAAATATTTGCACTTTATTCATATTTTTGAACGTACTGCCATTTTTTAACTCAACTGTTTGTATAATGTAATGCATAGACGTATGTGGGAGAAGATGCCATAAGTTCTGTTTCTCCACTTCTCAGAGTGACACGTGTTTCATCAAAGCTGCATTTCCTCAAATTCTAGAGCTTATCGACACTCACTTCCAATATTCCAGAAGCTCTGACAATGGCCGCTATGTAGAGGCTTTGAAAGCAATGATACACAATGTGTACTCACAGAAGTGCATCTCACCAACTAATGAGGAACTTGAGGTGAGTGCGATCTTGCTTGCTTCCAGAGCTAAGGAGCATGCTTTGGGAAACTGCTTCATTTTCTTAAGAGGTGTGAGATTTTTCAGGTTTCCACTCTTAAAAAAATTTATGCTGAAAAAAAAAAATCATTCACAAAACATGAGGTCCCCTTAAGCTTTAGCACTCAGAGGAATGCTAGCCCCATGGATTGAGCTGGCCTCTCCCGGCCACTTTTTGCCGCGGTCCTCCACGCCAGCAGGGGCGCTCACTAGCCATATCAAAACCTGGTAAGCTATGTCTACACCCAAGTGGGTGCAGTGCTCAATTGCTAAAGGATACAGGCCCTAGTTCAAAGTATGATCTCCTGATATCAACAGTCATTTACTCTCATACCAAAGAGAATGATTGGATCACATCATTTGATCTGAATGATGCCTTTTTTAGCATAGGTATCAATCTTCCTCACAAAAAAAAAAAAAAAAAAAAATCCACTTTGCCCACTGCAGCATTTGCTACAAATGTGCAGTTCTGCCCCTCAGTCTTTCCCTGAGTCCTCAGATGTTCCCCTTAGTGAGGAGGCAAGTTTGGCTCCAATAAGATTAAAAGGGATTAGAATTCTGACGTGTGTATACAGTTGGCTAATGATTGCTAATTCAAAAAACAGAGTTATACAAGACACTCAGTTTATTATGTCACATTTGGCTTCTCTTAGTTTAGAAGTAAATCCTGCCCAGAGCAACTTCTCTTCATCCAAGAATGTTATGTTCCTGAGAGAAATGGAACTCTTTGTCAATGCGGGCTCGCCTACCATATTTCATACATGAGAGGCTGTCTCTGTCAGTTCCGGACTCAAGAGTAGAGTATCACAAGTGCCTCAGACTGCAGGGTCTGAAACCTCCAGTCTCACAGGTTTGGCTGAGGATACAGTGGTTATATGAGATGGATTTTATCCTTTCACCTTAGCCCCCACCCGGTGCAATCTCAATCGTTTTCCCACTGTGACACGTGAGTGCATCACAACTCATTGGGAAAACACGGGCTTTAATACTCGGAACTCCTCTTGGGATCATTCTGATGAGAAACTTCATAACAACAGAAGCATCCCTCTGTGGGGGGGTTGGGGGGATGTGGCTAAATCGGCTGCGCTTATCTCACATCAACTACCCGGAGTTACTAACCATATGGTTAGCGCTCAGTCATTTCCTCCCCAGATGAAGGGGGCACCATGTGCTTGTATGCTGCGCCAAGATGACAGCGGTAGTGCATGTCAGTCGCTAAGGTGGCTGGCGTTTCCTCTGCCTTCACACACTAGCTCCCAGACTGTTGGTTTGGAGCAGCCATTTTCTGTTGTTACACACACCCCAAGTTCCGGATATTCTGAACACAGGAACAAGTCTGCTCTCAAGGAGAAAAACCTACTGCATGGGGTGTGTTCTTACATCCTCAAGTTGTGGAAATACTGTGGCAGAGATTTGGCTGCGCAGCAGTAGATCTCTTTACCTCGCAGTCAAACGCTTGCTGGCCCGTGTTCTTCTCGCTGTGGGACGGTAATGCGCCTCTGGGCGGGGATACGCTGGCCCATCCGTGGTCCAAAGTGCTCCTTCATGCATTTTGTGCTTGTGCTCAGCTAAGCAAGTCATTGACCTTCATGTGCTGTCAATGCATCCCTCATGCACAAAATTATTGCATAATATGTACAAAGTTTCTCTTAAACCTATTCTGGCCTTTTTGCTTAAAAGCTTCCCAGCTTTTACAAGTGTGGCAGCTAGAGCTACCCGCTTTTCACCCACCCCTCTCCCCTGAGGAAGACCAAAGCCTGCATACGCTGGGCGTTCTCCACACATACATCACAAAGACAAAAGCTTTCAGAAAGACCGACCAGTTCTTTGTCGCCTGGGCCCCTGACTGCAAAGGATATCCAAGCAGTGGCTATCCCACTGGTGGTGGAAGCTATTGCTATGGCATATGATTCAAAGGGGATGGTGCCTCTTTTGTGCCTGAGGGCTCATTCCTCAAGGGGCATGGCTGAATCAATGGTCCTACTCGGTGGGACTTCTTGCAGGACATTTGCTCAGCCGCAGGTTGGTCCTCTTCTTATACCTTCGCAGGACTGTACCACTTAGATATTACCAGAATGCTGGTAGCCCACTCAATTTTTGGGGGTGAGCTCCGTGTGAGTCCCACACACTCTCCTCAACTGCTAAGGAATAGTGCATCACATCGCTTCCAGGCCCTGGCTGGGCACTGGGCTGCATTGCCATTTCCTTACACAGGATGTGCCAGGCGCCACCGTCTCAGCTTGCGGCATTGGGCAATCTGGGAATTGTTCTTATCTTTAATTGCAGAATCTTGGACATAAGATGATAAAAGAGAGTTTAAGGTCACTGTCTTCACCCCAGTTCTCTGAAACACTGAGTGGAGAGATACACCAAGACTGCGCTGCTCACTGCGCATGAGAAGCGAATGAAAACCTGAGTGCAAGAAAAACTGAAGTCACAAAACAGCACTTTTGAAATCTCGGGGGTAAAAGTTTTCAAAACTTGTTTTAGATAAAAAATGTTTTAATGTCAGCATACTATGGAGCCCAAACCCATTTCCAGGGGCTATTGAGAGCTGAAAAACTGTTTTTTGTGGAAAAATACAAGTGTATTATGCAGTTAGGAAGAAAATTCGGTTTGGACTTAAGTACTTTTTGCACACAAGTCTTCAAATGTGTTCAATGAGGAGGAGTAGCGCTGCAGTATCTTAGATGCTCTCCTGGGAGGGCGGGCAGCACCCCAGAGCACTGAATGTGCTACTGTCCGTCAAAGCCAGACTTGGTCCATTTTTTGCTTCTCTTGAGGTCATGTCCAGGTGTCGCTGCCAGATGATGTTTCAGGGAATTGGGGTTACAACAGTAGCCCTGAGATTTACTACATTTTGGAACCAAACAGCTTATATACTTGTCATTTTCTACTGCAAGGTATAGCATGAAATTAGACTAGATTAGATTAGATTTTTGGTGACCATGCGCCTACTGTAGTGATGCATCAAAACCTTCTTTTCCAGGAAGACCCTGCCAAGTTTTCCAGAACCTATAAAGGTTCACCCAGAGAAGCTCTGGAGAGGGTGCTGGATGTCCTCTCCCTCTATCTGGAGCAGATGTCCACAAGAAACACGCCAGTAGACTGGAGCTGTGAGGACGAGTATGCTCGAGATGAAACCCTGTTCAGCACACCTGCCACCCAGGCCACAGGTGCAAATAAAAGCCAGAAAAAAAAAACAGACAAATGTTTTTGGGCTCAATGAACTGACTCTAAGTTACACCACAATTTTGTCTAGCACAGTATATTTACCATGAGGCCAGACAGTTTAAAGCAGACATTAGAGCCAACACTGTCCTAACAATGCAATGCAGCAAGCACGCATTTGGCTACAAATCTCAGATTAAACATGGGGATGAGCCAGTGGTTTTCGCAAATCATGGAACTAAGCACCTATAACACCAATCATGACGCAAGTCAGCAATATTGTAGGTACACTGTGAAAGAGACTGCATTTTCCATGCAGTATAATAAAACTGGACAAACAGCGGAATACAGGAAGGAAGTTTTTGGCGGTGCATAAATGTGAACCAACTGTGGACGGTCAGTAGTTGACTTTGCAAGGTTTCATTTAATGATGCACTGCCTGAAAGGAAATGGCAAACATAAGGTTTGGAGAGAAGAGAGGGAAAATAAGTGGCATTGGTACACTGCTATTGCTCTGTTTTGGAGACTTCCGTTCTCCTGTATGATTTTACTTAAGTAAGATTAATGTTTTCTTGTTGCAAAGCATATCTTAGCCCCTTTGTGCAGAATACAAATAATGCCAATTTTTCCCTGTTAGGCATGAGCCTAACTCTATATTTGTGTCACAGAGACACAAGACATTTGGAAATTCAATTTTAGAATTGTTTAGGAATTAAATTTCGGAATTAATGGTTGCTGGCATCTATATTTGAGCTAAGGGGTTGAAGCAATAGGATGCTATTTATTTAACCCTATAATGCCCCCTTTATCATATATGAAACACCAAATTTGAAGGACCATGTCAACCTGGTAAGATGCAACACAACCACGACTGCTCACTGTATCATACCAGATACACAGTGCTGCCACTTAGAGGGAAGAAGTGATATTGCAGGAGTTGTCTCTCCCCGAGTCACTCACTTCAAGGTAGTAGCTCCCATGTGAATGGGAATTCATGAATTTCCTTGGACTTTGGCAGTGTAGTTCGGCATTCCAAGGTAAATATTACACAAAAACTTATTCTGATGCATGTTGAGGGATAGCTATAGATAGTAGAGAGCATATAAATAATTAGAAATTTCAAGTGTTGAGTTCTGGAGGGGTGCTCATTTTTGGCTGTATCAGATATGATACTCCTGGAATTAGAAGTTCTGTTCAGCAATGTATATTTTGCTGTCACAAAACCAAATGATAAACAGTGGTTCTGAATACTACCCTTCAATACTTCAAAAATATTACTGGGTCATATGTTTCCTATAATGATGTCTGAGTCTGGGCATTGTAGGATTAAACTGCTCAAAAAATTAAAGGGACACTTAAGTCACAAATCAGATCTTGATGAATAAATTATTAAAATTGAAAATCTTTACTGATGTTCATTGTATAATTTGTTAAGAACAAAATGACATAACAGCATTCAGTGGAAACCAAAATCATCAGAACCCTGAGGGCTGGATTCAAAATCACCTCGAAAATGAAAGAAAATAATTTAAGTCACAGGCTTATCCAACCTGCGTGAATTTTATGACTGCAACTCATAATGTACTTCAGTAGTGTCTATGGCCCCCGTGTGCCCATAAACACTCCTGACAATGTCTGGGCGTGCTCCTGATGAGCTGGCGGAAGGTGTCCCAGAACCTGACACGCACAGGCTATGACACGGAGGTCTGAGCGACCCTGCACGGATATACCTCCTCAGGCCATCACTGACCCACCACCAAATGGGTCATGGTGGATAATGGTACAGTCAGCATAACATTCACCACGGCGTCTCCAGACTCCTTCACGCCCGTCACACGTGTGTTCAGTGTGTGGCCAGCACATGCGCAACCATTTCCCTTTTTGGGGGTTGTTTTGCTTTTGTCTCTCCATTGCATGTGCTGTTAATTTCATTTGTGCCAAAGCGTGCAAAATTCATTCGCAATCACTTGTGCTTCCTAAATGGACAGATTGATATCCCTGAAGTTTAACTGACTTGGTGTTGTACTATGATGTTTAAGTTTTCCCTTAATTCTTTTAAGCAGTGTATTCATTATTTGATGATGATGATGATTATCATTGTTATTGTTATTATTATTAGTAGAAGTAGTAATAGTAGTAGAAGCAGCCGTAGTAAGAGTAGAAGTAGTAGTTGCAGTAGTGGTAGTAGTACTAGTAGTGCATGCTTTCATTTTTTAACCAAAAACTATATTCACATGTAAATGAATCATGTAAACACTAGTTTGTTGTGCTGTGGGCATTTTCACCATGTAGCCGTGCTTTGCAATTCCTCTCAGCCTCAGAGCTTCAATAATTCACCACATACCATTCATTTACCTCATCATGTGACTTACTGACACACCTGTATCTAATGATTCATTGCCAGTTCATGTTAATAAATGGCATAACTGCCATCAGTCTACAAGTATTTAACCTCATTCTGGGGTTCTCTATAGATTCTACCGAGTGCCAATGCATTACTCCTCCTGTGGTTTTTCCGGGCTCACCTCAGAAGTCTGAGACGGACAGCAGGCAGTGGAAACTTCCCTCACAAGCCACTGATTTCCCGTCCGTTTCTAATGGGGCTTCTGGACAGGACTCAATGATGCTGGGGATGTTCAAAACCATGGCCGTCCCTTGGAGGGGGGAGGGCACCAGAATGACCTACGGTAGAGTCTCAGGGAAGTCAACATTACTGAGAACTGTGAGAGCTGAGCACACAACTGGGCATAGCTCCCCTTCATCTGATAAAATGGCAGCATTTCCCACAGCGATGGAGACATCCCTCTCCAGCGCAGAGCCCCACACCAGCTTTGTCTTTTCTATGGCCTCCAAATCGACAGATGATACCTCAGTTCCCTACAACTCGCAGACGTACCCAAGAGATATAGACTCATCTCACAGCATCTCTGATCTGGTGGACAACTCCTCAAGTGTAGCATTTGCTGTTTCGAGCACCAGGGGAACAACCAAATTTGTGACCAATTCGCTCATAAGTCATGGGTCCTCCAGGCCTTTGGTCCCCACCAGCGTCCAAGAGGCGTTTATGGGCTCTCAGTACCCAGCTGCCCCGCTTCAAACGTCTCAGGTGGAGGGGACCTACAGGAGGAGAAAAGCAGGTTCCACAGTCTCGCTAGCAAAGCGATCACTGGGACCCAAACAGTCTAAGTCACCAGCAGGTCCATCATCGAGGGCAGCATATTCCCAGGGAGGAACTGCATCAACCTCTGAGCTACCGTCTGTCACCTCAGTGATATTGGGAAGAGAAAAGGCTGTCCTTGGTCCTGCTTTGGACCATTTTAGCAGCATTAAACAATCCTGGCAAAGTGACAATCAGCCCATCAGTCACAAGACTGGAGCTCCCACTCGCACTCCCAAGACCTCGTTGAGGACTGGTGATGGGCAAATGCAAGGACTGTCCGTGCATGAGATTCGCCGAACTCCCTCACCTGCCACACTCACCCTCAAGACTGCTCAAAATGGAGCAGTGGACACAGGTAGAGTATGCCCTACTGGATATTGTCCTTCCCTTTGAGTCTCACTGCTAGCTTCTCTGAATCACAGATTGACAGCACTGCATGATAAATTCATTTTTGCTTTGTTTGTATGAGAGCTGAAGAAGTACCTTCAAATTCCAGTCCCAGTCAGCTTTGGGGAGCTTGTTAGTTGAAAAGCAGCAAAAATTAATGAGCTTTCCGGCATCCAAAAATCACTGATCTAAATTTAGTAATCTAACCTCACACTAATAATTCACTAACGATGATCAGATATAGAGCTTTCTTGCACTTTATCAAGAGACAAAATACATTCAAAGGCATACTGACCTCACAAAGCTGTCTCTCCCTCTTACTCTGTCTCCAGCAGACCCAGTGGATCAAAAGGCAAAAATGCATTTCCAAACCAAGGACCCTGAAGAATCACATGACTCAAAAATGCTTTCCTATATAATGCCACCAGTGTGTGGAGGACTACTGCTCATATCTGCAATCTACTGTCTCAGGCGACAGAAGGTACCGAGAAACAGTTGTATGTGCTGTAGCCAGCCACTTTTCCTATAGATGAATTAAAAAAAAAAAAAATGAGCCGTATGGTTTGCGGTATAAAATCAATTGTATGTGTCAAAAACTTATGACATGCAGAGGCCAATTAACATGTTCATTTCAATTAACACCCATCTGCTACAAGAATAAATTCACCGGCCTCATTGTCTTGAGGGCCCCAGCACCTGGCAGAGACCTCTGAGGTCATGGGAACAGACTCAGTTAGGGTCTATATGGCATCAGTTAGCCTGCGCAACTTCATTTGCCGCAGCTGAAGCAGCCAACCGGCCTCGAGGTTAATGGGCAGTGTCAGGGGTGAAGGTCAGCATTGAATGTCTAGCAAGCCCTCCGAAAATGGCTGAGCTGAAGTTGGCAGAGAGAATGCCGCAGTGCCATAAACTGGACTTTTCAAGAGATTTCACCAGCAAAATGATTCACATTACCTCCCAATGTTGCAAATCCAATGTCTATTTTTGTTATATGACATAACTGGTATTCATGTTAACAATCAGCTTATCTTTGTAATTCTGGACTGTAACTGATGTTTCAGGACAAACTGTAGTGCAAGCATATCGTGTTTGGTATCATTTTACTCCACTAAGATTCCGAAATCGCATGGTCCATATTTTGAGGGGATTAAAATTGTACTGAACCCTCATTCAATAAGTATGAACAGAAATCTACTTCTGCTTCTCATGGTAATGCCCCCTCCCAAACCCCCTCTGAGGAGGGGTTGCCTTCCTGATTACCCAAAATGATTTATGACCCTGCTGTAGGAAGTGCTTGGAGTTGCACTGGAGTGGAGTTTTGGCTTAAAAGGGTGAGAAACAAAGGATTTCGGGGAAGACCGCACCTGGTTTCCCATGCATGCATCTCCATGCCGTGATGTAGCCAATAGTAGTTATGGAGGAATCACAACTGACTTCCCATACATGCGTCTGTACGTGTGTAGTCAGTATCACAATGAAAGATTGCATTCAATTTCCCCCACGCGCATCTCTATGCCGGTGTTAGCTTTAAGCTAGTCATAGAAGATCTTGGGCGATTTGACGTGATACTGCTATGGAGGCTTGTATCCATCCTTCCCTCATATACTTTGTGAATATGTGTCGTTTTGAGATGCGCCAGGTATGATATGACTTCTACTTTTTACCTTTCTGTAACGATGTAATTTGGTTTCTAATTTAAGCTTGTGCCTACCTGGCGAAATAAATTGATAATTGCATTCTGTTGTGGTTTTCTGACTCGGGCTAACTAACATTCTTCCAGTTCGACTCCTGTAACCCAATGGGGTGTCACCAGGCCTTCCTGCTTGGTACACGGTGGTGTTCCATGCTGCGATTGGTGTTATTGTGATTGGTTTCAGGAATGTGTCATTAAACTTGAGAATCCCTACACGCCATCTTTTTTAGTCCTCTTGCAGTATACTTCAAAAGTTTGATTTGTACATTAATTCCAGCCCCCGTGGTCACTTGTCATAGCTATTCTCTATGTCGAAGCCCCAGGCAGAATAGGACCGCCAGCCTCTGAGTTTTCCACCGAGTTGGGCGGTACAGATGTTTTTGGTAGCAAGGAGCAAGGTATTGACCAGTATGGGTTCGATGCACAACATAGCTCTAAATTCATAAATTGGAGTCAAATCAATATTTATGCAAACACATGGTAACCGCGATTGATTAAAACAAAATGTTGTGTTCTAAATTTAATATGGAGTCAGATGTATTGCAACCGCTAAGATATTCGGGCTGCAGCATCCGCTAGGCACGTTTCAGGCCATTTAAAAGAAGAACATGAAAGAGGTCATCATGTTTGGCCTGAGGCAGTGGTCTAGTGCTGATGCTGTAGCCATATATAGTGCTACCTTTCCTGAATTTAAAAACCCAGAGACACACGGAGACACTCAGCTTGAAGCAGTGCGTTGAAATATTTTTTTTTACCCTTAAGAACTCCAACTTTCCTGATTTTGGATGCATTTGAATAGTGCTTCACCAATAGTTTGTTTGGTTCATCTGCAGGGCAGAAAGCATGCAACTTCTGTGTTCTGCTTATTACCTCCGCCAGGAGGTTATGTTTTCGGCAGCGTTTGTCTGTTTGTTTGTTTATTTGGAAGCAAGATAACTCAAAAATTAATGCACCAATTTTGATGAAATTTTCAGAGAAGGTGGGTATAAAGTCAAGGAACAGGTGATTAAATTTTGGCATTTCCCGGCCAAAGTACAGGTGAGATATACACCAAGTTCAAGATTTCAAGTATTTCCGATCGGCTAGTTGCACAAGATGGCTCTGTGTACATTCCTGAGTACGTTGGTAAGGTTAACTATTTCCGGTTTGCTTCTGCTTCTGATCGATCTCCATCAGATGAGCAGATGACAGGTATATCATCCTGTAAATGTGATTTCAGCTCAGCCATATTCCCAGGATTTGGCTTAATTAACCACGAATGATATTCGCATGATTTGTCTTGATTACCTGTTGCTGATGTTTGTTCATTGGCACTCTTAATGAGGCATTTGCTGCTCCAATGAGAAACAAGAGGATTTCTAACAAGCAACGCATTTCCAGCCGTTCTCACTGATGAGTGATGAACTGGCTTTAAGCGTCATAAAATACGTGAAAATATTTGATAATGTGTAAATAATCCATAACTTCAAACTGCAGTTTCATAAATCTAACATTCGATCCACGTATATTGTAATATTGTCGATACTTCATTTCCCTTCCCACTCGGCGTCAGTTGCACTCTCAAGACCATCACATCTGGAGCTATGGTTAGCTGAGCACATCTAAGAAAACCATAACAATATAAAATAGTAAAGTGAGCCAGTGTATTTCAGAATTTACTTAGCCCCATTTTGTGCACATAGCCAATTAGAATAGCACATCGGATAGAATTCACCGAAGGTATGCTTGCTCACCACAAGCAATGTTTCCATCCACACGTTCTTATGCGAATGAAGTCATATGGAATTAAAAATGCCTAATGGAAACGGTGACATTCGACTTGTGCGGTAGCAAAGAAATGCCATTCAGCTGGCAAGCCATAATTCTCTTGCTGGCAACAGAGATTTGTGAAGTTCTTGTGATTTTTGTACTGTGCGGCAGCACTGTCTGAGTAATAAAATACCCTTTTGGGATTTAACTTCAATTTGATAATTGGAATCAACTCTTTCTGAAAGAAACTGACAGCAACTGTGTCACGTGTGAGGCAGTCCGATATAACACAACTGATACTAAGAACGATACCATTTGATTTGTAATACACAACTGAAGGGTGGAGAGTGGCCTGTTGATCGGTCGAATGATAACTTCGCGCTGCATCTTGCAGCACAAAACCATAATTCTCACTGAAGTCGCTAAGAACAATAATCTCATCATCCCCAATTTGTTCCTGCAGCTTGATCAAGTAGTCAGCTTGCTATTTGGCTATGAAATCATGGGTGCGCAAAATAAGCAGTTTTTCACAAAGAAGGTCACAGAATTTGTCAATGTCACTTTCAACAGTAATGAGATTACATCTGTCTGTGGTGACCCAAAAATCGTCTCATAGTCATCTCGGTCTAGCTCCATGTGACAGGCATCTCTTACGACTGTCTGCAGCTGACCTAACTTTCGTTTTCCATAGCCATGCAGTTTCAATCTTTTTGGGTCTAAGGGAGTCTTACCTATTGCCTTAGATGCCTCATTTACTATTGGAAGTGCAAACACTACTATCGTGGACGTCCTTGCTGTGGACAAAACAGTGGGATCTTCCATCTCAGTAGTGACGTCACCTGAAAAGCATACCCAATATTTTAGAGAAACTTCACTTGCATGGGTGGCTGTCATTGGAGGGAGATTGAGTTGGGGAGGGAGAATTCCATCTGCCAGCTTTCAAATCATTAGTAATTAATATCATTGGACCTGCCTACATGTAACTGTGTTTCTGACGATTACTGAATATTCTGAACAAGATTCAATCTCTTAGCAATGAAAATGGCATACCTTGGCTGCCGTTTTCACTCTCTGGCTCTAAGGCAATATCTGCAGCCTCGGTTGTCGTAGGAGTTTCATGTTTCAAAACCTCACGCCGACAGGTTGGACACAGTTTCTTCCCTGGTATCAGGTGGAGTTTGTGGTGGAGTCTTGCAAACTCTAGGGTAACCTCACGTAATCCTTTTTTGATGACCTTCTGCTGATGACGCCCAAAAGGATCCATGCATTGATTTTCATTGCAAGTATACAGTCTAAAGGCCCGGTCCCACTGCACTTACGGATGCAAAGAGGATGTAAATGTAAAGAAATCTTGCCATCCGTTGGAAAATGCTATGCATCCGTTGTGTACTCATTGCATACGTGTTTCATACGCTCTATCCATCGAGCATCCACTGTGATTTCATCCGCGCAAAGAGTTTTGAGCTGCACAAAACTTTTAGAATGGATGAACTCTCCGCCGTGTACGATGTAAATCCACGACATATACGAGCAACAAACGTTCTATGTCCGTTATCATCCATTAAACGTCTGCTGTATCCTCTCTGCATCCTCTGGGCATCCTTGCAAATCACATCCGCTGCAACTGAAAACGGAAAGATGGCGGAAAGATAAGGTACATGGACCGTCTATACATTGTTAGTAGCACGGAAATAGAAAGGATGTAAGCGTATGCATCTCGTATATAAAGTATTCAAAACGGACAAAGCGCTTCATCCGCTATGCATCCGCTCTTTCCGCTATGCGTCCGCTTCGCAGTTATCCCCGGTAACCCCTTCGGAGCGGTCATCCACTTCCATCCGCTAGGCTTCCTATAAACATGCGTTTAACATCGCCACTACATACTACCCACGTCCGTTCTTTTCCGTTCTGTTTTCGCAAATTTTCGCCAATTTTGTCCACTTCTGGAGCGGATGAAAATGGATTGAGCTACCCCCTAAATTTTGCTCGTCCGCTGTGTCCTTTTTGCATATACGTTTTGTGTCCATCGGCCAGTGGGACCGGGCCTTAAAGTACTTAACCCAGTTTACAAACAGATCAAACTAATGTCAGCACTCACGCCACATCTATGCTGCGATATTTCCTGCTCATTTTCTTCTGTGATACGGAAATCTTCAGACTGCTGGGCAAAACATTGGTCTTTCAGATAAGCTCCAATGGAGCATTCTTACATCACATTCGAAGAAGACATCTTTATTTAATGCAGCAGTATAATGCGAGGCACATCAGCCAAAACCAGAACACAATGGCTTAGTACTATGTAATGAATTCCTTGAATGAGACTCAGAGAATCCGTATTTCCTGGAAGTGAAAGCAGGACTCCACAGAACTTATTTTAATTTATCTCCCAAACCAGTGAATTCTCCAAATAGGGACGTGATTGATACATAATTGTCAAACAGCAAATCAATTTTTGTGAAAATCGATTGATACTCATTACCTGCAATTGTGGTTAAAGGTCATGGTAACAAAAAAAAAAAAAAATTTAAATCGGCATGACCTTTAAAAGTCATTGAATTACATAAGAAAATTTTATGCCCAATCCAATGATACCAAATTTATGCAAATAGAGTCAGGGGTTTGTTTCATTAATTTAGAATCACTGAAATTTTCAGTGCTCTTAATCTGTGAAAAGTGGACTAAATAAACTGAAATTTGGTATCTTGCCATTTATCAAAGATGTCCACAAGTATACCAAATTTCACCAAAATCCGAGGGGGGCCAGAAAAAAAAAAATTGAGTGGTTTGACACATTTTCCTTGTGTAAATATTATTGAAATTCTCAGTACCAAAGTGGGCCTTTTGTTGGTTTGAACCAGATGGGATAGCTCCCAGATCCCTAGTGTACCGATAAGCTTTGGGCACCCAAAACTCAGTCATCGGTTCATTCTTTCTCCCTCTTTGGGCCGCTGTCATTAGGTTCTCACATGACAGGGTGTGAGGTAGCGATCTGGAACCAAATGTGAGGACACGGGATTGCAAAAAAACGCTTTATTGAGCGAGGGGGTAACCCCCGCAGGGCAGTTGGCAACAGTACAGAGTCCGCAATCCAAACATCAAAATTCCAATGGGACAGAGCAGAGCTCGTAAACAGGGCAGCAATCACCAAAGTTGTAGTCAGCCAAAATAGATCCGGTACACAGGCAAAATTTTGTGGGAGAAGCAAACTCATGAGCCAAAAGACAGTCCGACTCGTTATCAGGGCTGCAATCCACAAAATCGAGGTCCGGCAGAAAAAGGTCAAAACACACAGATGCAACAGAAATCAAAAAGGGCAAACCAAAAATCAGTTGTCGGGCAATCCAGTCAGAATCAGAAATTCAATGAATACAAGGCAAGAAAAATAGCAGCACGGGAACGACCTGACAGGGAATGGTAGTGAAAAGACACCTAATATACACTTCTGGGAAGATCACATGGGGAGAATCACTGATGCAGGAAATCAAACTGATTACAAGGGGAAGGCACATGAGGGAGAGCCTAATCACATGGAATTGGCCAAAGCCAAAACGTGGACAGGGAACACGAGATATTCCTATAAACAAACATACGGCTCCAGTCACGGAGTTTCTAACGTGCATAGATAATGAGAAACAGGACAGCGCGGTCAGGTGTGGAGCTTTCACAGAAAATGCAGCAAAGCTAATCAGGGAGAGCAAAGAGGCGGAGACTAGAACAGGGCGAGTGCTGAGAGCTTGTTAATCAATTAGTAAGTGCAACTATACGAATTCTTGGTGCTCTTTAGTAAGTTAGTATTATATACAAGGTTAGTTGTTGTTAGTAATCTCAGGGGAAAATAATAAACTGTTAGTATTGTTAGTTGATAGAAGAGTGAAGCCAGCAAACGAGATCGGAAGGAAGATTGAAAACCAGAATCCAATAAATCACATGAAGAGTGAAACACAAGACTGGGGCTGGGTGCAATGACTAGACATGAGACCAGACGGGGGAGACAAAGTGCAAAGCAAAATGGAAAACATGAACCGGAATGATAATATGGCAAAATGTAAAACATGGAAAAGTAAACTAAGATAAAACATGGCAAATCAAAGTAACCAATACACAATACATAGTACAATACATAATACAGAATAGTCAGACAAAGCAGTGGTCACTCATGGCAATGCCAGGCACAGAACTTAAACTAGGCATGAACACGGTCAAGGCAGGCATGGCAGGATCATAACACAGGGAGCACCGGGTGGGTCTTGCTATTTCAGATGCTGAAACCCATTGATTCCCAACCCAGACCTCGAGGACCCCCTCCCTGCAGGTTTTTGCTCTTTTTCTACACTTTCACACCTGATCCATTTAAGGACTTCACGCTGATTGGTTGAAAAAGGTCTACCTGAACAGGGTGTGCATGAAGGTGCATTGGGCCTGAAGTGGATAAAGTGTACAAAAGTAAAGCTGCAACAAAAACCTGCCAGACGGGGTTGGGAATCACTGCCCCAAGGCCATAACCATTCGGTCCCAATCATTCAGCTTCCATTTCTACCGCATCCAACACATTGAATAAGAGAATCAACTGTTCGCATACCAACTAAGATCTGTCTGCAGACCTCGACGTGCTGTAGTTACTGTTGTGCGCAGTGATGATTATACGCCATGACTTTTGTCTTACTTCCCTATAATTTGAAAAATGCTATTGTAGACAATGAGAACAAAAAAACATCATAAAAAAAAAAAAAATTCCCACAAGTACATTGAGGTAAAAATATGGGTAACTAGAAGAGCACTCAGAGAGTGCAGAACCTCCGCCGCCAGGGGGCAGCAAAGCCAAAAGCACGGCGATCGGAACTCCGGCCCATTGGAAAGACTTGAAATCTTGAACTTTGGAGTATATCTCTGCAGTACTTTGGCCTAGAGATGCCAAAATTTAATCACCTCTTCCTTGACTCAATACCCACCTACCCTGAAAATTTCATCAAAATCTGGCCATTACTTTTTGAGTTATCTTGTACACAAACAAACAAACCAACAAACAAACCAACAAACTAGAACGGGCACTCGGTAGAGCGCATACCTTCGCCGACGCCACTGAATCCCTCGCCACTGGCGTTGGTTTCATGCCGATCGGATAAAAATTGACCGAGATATGGCCGAAAGTCGGTTTTGACCTTTTCGTGGCCTTGACCTTGACCTTTGAGTTTTTGATCACTCCCAAAATCTAATCGATTGATCCTCAGGTCATGCCAAATCAACCCACCAAATTTTATGAAATTCCGTTTGGTACTTTTTGAGTTATTCGATACACATACACACAGACAGACAGACACACAAACAAATAAATACACGGGGATCAAAACATTACCTTCGTCAGCGAAGTCGCTGGCGAAGGTAACAAACGGCACCGAAAACAAAAACCTCCTCGGCGGAGGTTAATTAAAAAAATGCTGAAACCACCAAGTTTTCATGAATTGAAAGTTGTTGCAAATTTTATTTTTTTGACTCTTGTAATGCAAGAATGTATGTTTGAAGGCTGATTCCATGGTCATTGATGCTAAAAAAAAATTGTTTTAACTGGTTTGAGGCAAAATTAGTCGGTCAATTTACCTCTGATGGCCAGTGGTTCCACTAGATATGGTGACATGAACTGTGAGCAGTGTCACTATGGTAAACACACTGGCACAATGAAAGAAGCTCTCTGAGATTGGTTGTAGCCACACTGTGGCCTAACATGATGTTGGTTAGTCAGTTAGAAAAATTTCTAAGTGAAGACATGAAAGTATCTAGATCTACTACTTCCAGACGCTTGTGTGAAAAGGGTCTGTTGCCAAAAAACCACTTCTTGGAGTTGGCAGCTTCAAAAAAGACTTGAGAAGGAAATTCAAGGATTGGACACCAATGGACTGGGAACAAGACCGCTGGACCAATGAATCAAAATTTGAAATCCAAACACAGAACTTATGTGTGCCTTAGAATTGGACAACGTTTCAAAAGTGACCGTTTAACCCCTTCAGTAAAACATGGAGGTGGTAACATATGGATTGGGGTTCAGTCCGCTTGAAAGGAGCTGCTGATCTCATAAAACTTCAGTGGAATCATGGATCAAAAGAAGTGTCACAGCATCCTTGCAATGCCATCTGGAAAGAGACTGATTGGTCGGAGATTTTATATTCAAAAATATAATGACCCAAAACACATTTCTATGTTTTGCCAGAATTATCTCAGTTGGAAAGAATTATCTTTTGACTTTAAAGTTATGATTTGGCCTGCTCAAAGTCCAGACCTTAATCTGACCAAACCAGTCCGTTGTGGCATCGAAAGAATCTCTTTGGAATGAACTTCAAACCATATGGAATGGGTTAGCGAGAGAGGAAATAAAAAATATGTGAGCACTATGCTTGAAGGATTAAATGCTGTCATCAAAGCAAAGGGTGGTAACACTTGATATTGACTTTTTCTATCAAAAAGAAATTATTTTTGTTTTACAATATATTGTTTTCTGTTTACATATTTTCATCAATATGATCCAATACTAAATTAAATAAATACTTGAATAGTACTTAGTATCTTATTTATCTTCATTTTGTTAAGTGTATAATCATGACTGCACAGCACCGCATGGCATAATCAATAGTATTTGCTGCATCTGCAAGTGGTTTTAATGTTTTAGCTCATCGACGTATGACGATGGTAACAAAGGAAACAGACTATAAAGAACTCAGAGCTCTGAGCTCTGTAATGAACTGCGAGATATGTTAATAATAAATATACTGTACATTGTAAATATTTATCGTTCAGTGAAAAATTATTTTCCCCCTTCCTTGTCTCTTCTACTACTGCTAATTTGCCATATTTAGATGTTTCAGGTCATCCAAGTAATTTTTATATATGGCAACTTTGAGTAAACACAAAATTCTTTGTTTGAATTATCATTTCATTTATTTAAGCTACAGAGTTATTTAAAGCCAATATCACCAGTTAAAAAAAAAAAAAATTCTGCCCTAAACCTCTAAACTGCTTGTACCACTTTCTTGTTGGCAACAACTGCTATCAAAGGTTTGCAATAATTGGCAGTGAGTCTTTTCTGTCACTATGGAGGAATTTTGACCCACTCTTCTTTGCAGAATTGTTTTATTTCAGCTACATTGGCGCATTTTCGAGCATCAGCTGCCTCTTTAAGGTCATGCCAAACATTTCAATCAGATTTGAGTCGTGAATTTGACTTGCCCACGCCAAAACCTTAATTGTGTTTCTTTTGAGTCATTCAGAGGTGAACTTCCTTGTGTGCTTCAGATCACTGCCCTGCCACTTAATCCAGCTGCTTGAGCTTTAAGTCACAAATGTATGGTCGGACATTCTCCTTCAGGATTTTTTAGTAGAGACCAGATGTATGTCCATTATGGCAAGTTGCCCAATTTCTGAAGTAGCAAGGCAGCCACCACTGTATTTGACTGTTGGCATGATGTTCTTATTGCTGTATACTGTGTTAGCTTTACGTCAAATGTGATCGAACCCATGTATTCCAAAAAAGTTAAATTTTTGACTTATCTGCCAGTAGAATATTATCCAGAAATTCTTGGTGGTCATCCAGATTTTTTTTTTTTTGAGAAATGCAGGATGACCCTTTGTGTTCTTTTTGGTATCAGTGGTTTTTGTCTTGCAGCCCAACCATGGGTGCTATTTTTGCCCAGTCTTTTTCTTATTGTTGAATCATGAACACTGACCTTCCCTGCAGACAGTGAGACCTGCAGTTCATTAGATGTTTGTCTAGGTTCTTTCGAGACCTCCTGGAAGAGTTGTTGATACACTAGTGGAAAAACTTTGGTTGGCCAGCCACCCGTGGGATGGTTCACCACTGTTCCAACTTTTCTCGGTTAGTGGGCTCTCACTGTGGTTCACTGGAATTCTGCAGCCTTAGAAATGGTTTTGTAGTCCTTTCCAGACTGATAGATCTGAGTGAATTGCTTCTCACCTGTACTTGAATTTCTCCAGATTGCAACATCATGTGCTGCTTTTTGCCTATTTCACATTGCCACCCATGGTCCATTTAAGTGATGTTTAGATTCAGCAAGGCTGTAAAAATCATGCATGGGCATGTCTAGTGGAATTAAACCCAAGTATCAATTCAATTTGTTTAGTCGGTTGATTTAGTTACTAAGGGGGCAATCACTTTCTCTCATGGGGCCAGGTAAAGTTGGATGGTCTTTTCTCTTCAGTAAAAAACTGAACATTTAAAAACATCATTTAAAAAACTGCATTTTATATTTACTTGGGTCATCATCGTTTAATGTTAAAAATTAGTTGGATGATCTGAAACATGTAAAAATGTGACAAGTCTGAAAAACACAGGAAATGTGGGAGGGAGCACTGTATTTTCAAAGCACTATTTTGTTTTAAACTGCAAGTTAAGAAATTGTTCCCATTGCAGGAAATGAACAAGTTGGATCCTGCATCTCTCTGGATGAATATCTTCAGTTCTTTTGCATGCTTAAAAGACACTGAAATCCTTTGTTTGAAAACTTTGGTTTTCCCTGGGAGAGGCTTATCCAAAATCTGTCCAGGCAGCTCTAGGCAGACATTTTTAACCCCTTTGTTCAGAAGCCAAATCTGGCTATTTGGGGGGTTACCTTATTTAAGGTTTTATAATCCAAGAATTCAGCTTCACAGACAGGAAAGGAGTGGCTGACCTAAGACTAGAGACTTCAAGTATTTAGACTCCCATTGTATTTAAGTTTATTTTCATGATTCTGGTAGAGAAAAGGGGCTGCAAGCACAAAACATCTTCATGACAATTCAACGTTGAAATTGCAAAAAAATAATACTGAGAATTAAAAAACTGCTGGGGCTTAAATCTATAAATTTCTGGGATCATAAATTCCTTGACCACAAGTATAATTTATCTTGAACATTGCATTCTAGATTACCTACTTCCTATGAGCCAAATTAGACAGCTATCCAAGTGGCTCCCCAAAACTGATGTCCCTCAAAATGATGCACTGTCAAATCATAAAATAATCATATATTTAACACAAATAAAGTTTCGAGGCATGAAATTTAATATGAACTAATGCTTTTCTGGTAGTGTTTAGCATGAATTTATCAATATCAGTGCAGTTGAACATCAGTGGTCACCAGTACCTCTCCAAACACTAAACATGCCTTTTCTCCATAATACAGTTTAGAATTTTGTCCATTTTTCTTCAAAGTCCCCCAACCCAGCATACATACTCATGAAATAAAGTGCTGATGAAATGGTCAGAACATTCACCCTGCAATGAAACCTAGCAGTTCCGACTTCTGAGCTCACAACCTTATTTCAACACTTATAAGTAACAAGTACAAGTCACTAACTCAGTGATATCTGATTTCTGAAATATATCTCATTTTAACAGAACAGACATTCCACTATCGGGGAAAATCAAACAATATATGCCTCCCTAGATTCAACAGAAAGGTGCAATGAACATACCAGGGGATCCAATGAAAAGCATGACCACTCACGTTTTAAACATGGAAAACAACCACGGCATTCAATTTTGTTGAATAGGGTATACATTCCAAAACCAAAAACAAAAGTAGCAGCCTAACCTTTTTCACTGAATGAATTGATTTGTCCAATCAATGTCTTTCAGTTACATTGGAAAAATTAAACACTCGGGAATTGGATAAGAAATGAGTCAATCAATATATTGTTACCGGGGACGTTTCATACAAGGGTATGAACTTTAACTCTGCAGTTACGTAGAACAGCCTGAGTGTTTAATTGAGTGATTGGCTATCAACACCAGTACTTGGGTGGATATAAGGAAGCGCTGAATTTGTCAATGAAGGAATCTACACGTAAATCCTGGGTAGGGAACCACACATTTTTTGTATGTGATCAGTGCAATTGACAGTAGAATGGGAGAGAATCCATACCACGTTGAATTTTTTGCTTTAGAAAATGGATTTTTCTAAACCACTAATTAGAATACTGTTGGCTAACTGTAGTTAATATGGTTGCTGCAGAGGACAATGATTTTTTTCTGTCCCAAGAGATCATTTTTTAAAACTGCAGGTTCGATACTATGGCAAGGATATTGACCAGTTTGCACATCAGGCTTTGCTGAGGAGTTTAATTAATGCAACTGTTGAAAAACATGGATTGGAGTCAACTTCTCCATATTCTAAACTGCATTTGAACTCTACTTGCTTGTGAATATTCAATGACTGATCCAGGGGTGCCATCTAGTGATCGAGTACTGTAACTGCTTGCTTAAATTTGCAGCTCCATAAACGTGGACGTCTACATCTGCACAAAGGGGTTAAGGTCTACTCTTGCCCAGACACACAGCACAGAACCTTTCAACAAGACAAGTGCTGCCCTACATAATCAAGCTTTTTTGACTTCTTCATTTTCGGGGGCATAACACTATCAAATAACCCACTGATGATATGTGCAGCCGATTTAGCCAATATTTGAAACTTTCATATTAGCTTTGGGTATTTAAGTCCTTTAATAGGCTACCAAGAAATACATTTGCAAATACAGTTTCGATTACAGTAAATTGATCAAACTCAGTATTTCTTGATTGGAAAGTCAAGCGTATCACTGATATGCAGTGAACAACCAGCAGCAAAGATTTCAGCGTGAATATCAATACATGTGGAGCTTCATTAGTAGCAGTGCCAATCCTTGCCATTGAGCTGCGGAAGCCATGTTTCAATCTCACAGCCAAACTGGGAACCAGTATCCCCACATGAGCTACAAACATCTGAGATCTGTGGGGCTGAGGAAAGAGTTGGAGGTGGGTTCTGAATGCTTGTCATCAATATGTCATGGTTCTGTGTTTTGTTGTCATGCCTTATGTTTATGGTTATGTCTTTTCTTTATTCTTTTTAATCATTGTATATTCCGATCTTCTGTTCCTGCCGTTCTAGGTCTTCATTGCACTGGTCTCCCCTGTCTTGTGATCAGTTGGTTCAGTCCATCTTCCCAGTCTGTGTGCTCACCTGCTTCGGGTGATTTCAGTTGTTTCTGGTGTTTCATATTATAACTTCAATTCTTGTTTACTTCTTTCACCTTGCTTTCCTAGATTACTAAGAATACTAACATTTATATTTTGTATCATAGTCTACTAACCCAACTAATCCATGTATATGTTACTAACGTATTAATGAAAGCTTTGGGTAATTTGTAAAGCTGCACCTCTACTTATTATTACTAATTCAATCTCAGCTATTGTCCTGTTCTAGTCTCCGCCTCTTGCTTTGCTCTCCGTGCCTCTCCCTGCGTTTCTGCGAGATCTCTCACACCTATTTAACTGCTCTCCTGCAATCATTGTCTGTGCACTTAGAACTCCCTGACCGCAGCTGTTTACCTGTCATAGGTTGTCTGCGTGAATCCCATCTGTGTCTTGGCTTTTGCCAATTGTTGTGGTTTAGGACTTCCTCTTGTGTGCCTACCTCTGTAATTAGTTCTCATCCAATTCACCTGTTCCCCGCATAGCATGTGACTTCCCCGTGTCCATTTAGAGCAGTGCTTCTCAAACCTCTCCTGGAGCACCACCTGTCCTGCATGTTTTAGATCTTTCCCTGTTTTAGCACAGGTGATTAAAATGATCAGCTCGTTATTGACCCTCTAAAGCTGATTGATAACATCCTGATTATTTGAATCACCTGTGCTGGGGCAGGGAAAGATCTAAAACATGCAGGACAGGTGGTCCTCCAGGAGAGGTTTGAGAAACACTGATTTAGAGTCTTGACCGCAGTTCAGCCCTTGTCAAAACATTGATCAATATTCTTTTGTGCAGAGCTCCCTGTATGCCAATCGATTATTGTTTCTCTACAACTGTTTCGTTCGACCTTGATTTTTCAACCTATTTTCTGTACGACCACGTTTGCCATTTTGGATGGCCTGTGTATGACCCTCTGTTCTGGATTTTGAATAAGATTTTGGCCTGCTGTCTGTACCGTCGCACTTCTGCTTTACTTGTTTTGACCCTGGCCCGTCTAGTTGACTGTGCTTTTTGGATTTCTTTTTTGGCTTGGAAATTCTTGTATCTTCTGGTCCTGACCCTGCTCTCAATAAAGGCATTTTTGGAATTCCTGCTCTCGCGAGTGGTTCCTGAATGCACCGTCACGCAATTAACAGAACTGAGTTAAAGGCTTTAGTATTGCACTTTTCTTAACATCTAAAACCAGATTGAAATTTTTATTTGTTTTCCACATTGGTGTTGCTCAAGATATAAAGTATGTTTGAAATTCCAAATGCAAATAGTTTTGACAGAGCCCTGATGTCAAAATCATTGTGGCTGTCTGCAGTTATTTAGAGAGACACAAATGAGGCAGTCACTCTGCCGAAGAACGGTGGCAAGTTCTTCCACGCTGCTTTGGGCAAGCAGACAGGCATCTGTCTCATAAAAGCTGTAGTGCAACAGGACAGTATCCCTAATTGTTAGGCAAAGGGTTGTCACACAAATTTTGATTTGGTTAACAGTTTACAGCTCTGCATAGTACATTTCTCTGTTGTTAGAATTTTCAATTTCATTATTTCTGCATGGATGTATGTGGTTGTCACGTTTATTCACTCCGCCTGCAGCCAAAGTTGCGGAACGGGTGAATGTGGATGTCGCGTTTATTTATTTTTTATCAGTGTGACTGTTTGCACTCTACAGGCCACAATTCTGGACAGATTGTCTTCAAATTTGGTAGGGTCAATCCTTTGGTGGAAGGGGAGAAATTATTAGTTTTGGTGAAGATCCGGATCAAATCCTGGATTCTGGATCAGTTTGAAGATTTTGTTAACACTGAGACATACGACAGACTTTCCACTGCTTATAACTTGATAGGCAGATAGGCATGTAGTGACTAGTAATCACTAATAGGAAGTTGGGTATGGAGATTCTTTTACCACCAAATGTTATGCCAATCAGCGACTTTGAAAGGTCAAACTCAAGGTCTATATTGGGAATCTATTCATTCACCTTCAAGTGACCGTGAAAGGTCTAACTCAGCATCACCACTTTCCCGAGTGCTCTAGCAGCCAAACGGTGCAAGATAGACCATACTATTGAAGACAAATAATATGTCATGTATGGGGAATCCAATGGCGCATCACCTTCACCATCAAGTGACCTTGAAAGGTGAATTGGCCGACCTTCATATTTTGAGGCTCTGTAACTGGGAAACTGCCAGAGACTCTACAGGCCACTACTCTGGACGGATTGTCCTCAAATTTGGTAGGGACAATCCTTTGGCGGAAGGGAAGAATTTATTGATTTTTGGTGAAGATCCGGATCAAATCCTGGATTCTGGATCAGTTTGAAGATTTCCTTAACACTGGGAAATAGGGCAAACTTTCCACTGCTTGAAATTGGTTGGAGATAGGCATGTAATTACTATTGTTGAGGACCATATTTCAATATCTCTCATCATATTCATCAGTAAGTCAATAACAATAATTAATAACCATAATCAATAATCATAATCAGTAATGATATCATGTAAGCAACGGTAACACACACACGCACAGGCACACTCACACACACCCAGGCACACGCACATACACACAGACACACAGATACAAGCAGTTGACACACGCATGAGCAGCTCACTCATGCACACACACGCACACACACACACAAGCAGTTCGCACACACACATAAGCAGTTGGCTTCTGTAGCTTTGATTGACATCTGTTCAGTTGATTCTGGCAAAGTTCAGCCATCAGCATTATTCACCATCATTCATCAGAAATCATATAGTTATGCATGCTCCAGTATTACACTGGAAGAGGGCTGTTATCTTTTGATTGCGGTTTTCAAGGCAAGTTGGCAGTGTTTTGGTCTGCCTGTCTCTTGGAAAACCTGTGACCCAACTAAAAGTCCACTGAAACAAGTAGCCCTGAGGTTGTGATTTTTCAAAAGATGCCAATTAATGATAAAAAGAGAAAAACAAAGTACCATGCAGACACCACATGATTGTACCATTGAAAAACAAGTAAGAAGCCAACATTACGTTATTGCACCATTGTTGCGTGAGAGGGCGGGTAAACCATGTTTGGAAGATATTTCCTGTGATAAATGTATAAAAACTGTCAGTACTAAATTGCACTGTCACCTTGACCTTCAAATGACCTTGAAAGGTCAAACTCAGCATCACCGCTTTTCCGAGCGCTCTAGCAGCCAAACAGTGCAAGATAGACCCATAGTTACTATTGAAGACTAATAGGAACTTTTATATGGGGAATCTAATGGCACCATCACCTTGCCCTTCAAGTGACCTTGAAAGGTCAAATTGGTCAATCTTCATATTTTGAGGCTCTGTAACTGGGAAACCAGCAGAGATAGGCCTTATGTTATGCTCAATCACAAATAGTAAACCATATATGGGGAGACCAATTTTTTATCATTTTTATTTTTCCTTTATTTAACCAGAAAGTCCCATTGAGATTCAGAATCTCTTTTACAAGAGAGACCTGGCCAAGATCAGCCAATCACAACATGTTAAAATATAACAAGTAGAGCATTAAAAAAAACAAAAAAAAAAACAACTATTATAACAGTCAAAATATATAGTTACAGAGATAGGCTGGAAGTTTGCCCACTATTGCTTTATAATTGAAAATGTACCAATGCTGTTGTCTGCGAATGGTCAGTGATGTCCACCCGACCAAATCATGAAGAATACAGTGGTGAGTAAGGGACTTTGCATTTGAAATGAAACGTAAAGATGCGTGATACACTGAATCAAGGTTACGTAAGATGGAGGACGCTGCGTGCATATACAGTATGTCACCATTGTCAATCATAGGCAGGAATGCTTACTGAGTGCAGTGAAAGAGAGCACTGTGAATTCCTAGTGTGTCTAATTGCAATTCACCATCTTGGGTGTCTATTAGGTGTATGTGTGTTGTGATTGGTTTACCTCATGTGCCTCCCTCCCCACTTGGCTGAATCTCGTAACAAAGTCATTTCCTGATGAGCGAGTGATGATTATTTAAGCCCACTAGTTCATGTGAAAGTTGCTGGATTGTAAAGTTGCATTCATACTGAAATCCTAGTCACGTGTAGGTGAGTAAAACTTCTTTGTCTTTGCCTAATTCAACTAGTACTTTAGTAACAGCCATATCTTTCAGTAAGCGTTATCTTTTAGTGAATCTTTTAGCAGGTTTCAGGATTGGGACTGAGTTCAAATTACCTTGACTAGGACCACGTTCTTTTTTTACTGTTCCAAGTCTGCTATCTTTGTCAAGTTTGTCAGGAACAAACTTCCAACCCTGATTAGAGTCCAGAACTGGGACCTTGTTCCTCTCAAGTATCAACACCTCATCATGTTCAGTTTTGGCGAAGATAAAGAACAGCTTCCCAGAAGCCACTGGCCAGCGACTTCAGCCCAAACAAAGCCTATTACATCTGTGCCGAACTGTCCCTAACAATCCATCCCCGCCTATTCTCTCTAGGGTTCTACCCAGGTCATTACCGTAATGCTGTCAATTAACTACCAGTTGAATTGGACGTCTGACTTTGCACTTTGATTCCTGGTCTAGACCATTACAGCACAGATCTTCAGACTTAAGGTACACAAATACCTGTATTAATTTGCAGTGGCATAGCTGGAATTTTTCTCAATGGGGCAAGTTTTAAGAAAATCCCCCGAAAGTGAAATTTCCCCAGTTGCTAATAACTAGGCAACAATTAATTGTTTATTGTTATGACTTGAAAATCACAACAAAGAAACCAGCAATGACAACTTAAACAAATGTATTCTTCACTGATTAAAAAAAACTTCAACAAATAATCAACTGTTTAATCTTATAATAATCTGTTGCCAAAACAAAAACTCTGCTCCTGCTGACCAAAATCACAGCATTTATATAGACCAGCAACATTCTGGAAAGATCTACAGCAGGGGTCACCAACTCCGTTCCTGGAGGGCCACTATTCTCTCGGCTTCTGCTCCACCTGCTGTTCAGCACACCTGATTCAACTAATTAGCCACTCAGTTGCCCAGCTCGTGATCTTGTTAAGTAGATAATTAGTTGAATCAGGTGTGCGGAACAGTAGGTAGAGCTGAAACCTAGTGGCCTTCCAGGAGCGGAGTTGGTGACCACTGATCTACAGGATTCCTAAGTAATCCCGCCCCCTCCAGGCAGGAAGATGCCAGAAGCTTCTAGAAAGCGCTAGTCTATCTCATCACAAAGAAGTGGTATTGCATCAGATCATGCAAAAACTCTTACACAGACATACCACCAGAGCGTGCAAAATGCTTACCAAAATGAACAAATCGTTGACCAATTATAATGGCCATTTAAATAGTGTCTGACAAATCTCCATTTACAAATGATATACAATGCTGTGCATAAAATACTCATACATAACATTATGTTTACTTTATTGATTTTGAGTTTTAAACCAACCACCTCATGCAGCAGGCAATTTTTAACATGTCCTGATATCACCAAAGGAAAAAAGCAGATGTGCAATATTTTGGTCAAAAGCCATATGCCAAAAGACAAACAGATGACGAAAGACGGACTATGGACGGATGTCGTACAGAGGCTAAGGTTTACATGTTAGATGAAATCATCTACCTTTTCTAATCTACTAGCCATACTTTGAAATCATTCAAATCATGCCTCCTGTTTTTTTTAAGGTGCTAAATGTTTCTACAACTTCTCTGAAGTAAAGGGAAGTCGCCTGCTGTCTTACAATAGTGATGAGAATGAGCCTGTGAGTCTCTCCTCCATCATTGTAAAGTGCTGAGCTCCAGCTGTGGAATCATTCAAAGAGCCAAATATTCTGTACAAAATTGCAACATTGGGATAAGCTTTAGACAAGTTGTTTCTTTTTAAGAAGAAGAGCACATCTTGCAAAGCATGATAAACATAGCTGCCTCTAGGAGGGGAAATGGCCAGACTGCTAGTAAAAATGCACGATTATCTGCAAAAATTAAAGACAGTTAGATTCGGCAATGATTTTGATAACTTGCAAAAGAAGCAGTAGTCCATGAAAATTAATGAGTGGTTTGGAATAATTTTAAGACTAGAACTTAAAAAAGACAAATATGGAGTTAGACTTCTTTTGTTCTCTGGGGTTCATTTAATCATTGTCCAATCGTGACCAGAGCTCTGTATCTGTATACAGAAAGCTTTCACTGAAATCTCTGACTTAATTTGGAGTGCGCTGGACCCAGAGTGCATTTGACATATTTCTGATGACTGCCGTTCCTGTTAATAAAGACATCTGTCCCAACAAGATCCATTTTGGCCCTTTTTCTTCCTTACAACTGTGTAAATGACATGCAATATCCTCTTCTTAGAATAGGTAGGTCGATCATGTCCAGGCAAGGACGTATAGACCAAATTGCTCGAAATGTATACCCAAGAAGAAAAATGGCAATTACAGCAGAGAGCATGCAAAATTGATGTTCGTGCTCTAAACCACACGTTATTATTGCAAAATGAGAATTTTCACTACTCACTTGTTAGCTGAACTGACTCCTCCCCTGTTCCATCGCTTTTGCGGGCTGTTTCTGGTGATTGATCGACTGGCTCGTTATTCTCTTTGTGCTGTCAGGTCAAGCCACGGATCGTTCTGTATGTATGGGTTTTTCTCAGTTGAGGCTGGATCGTCTTACTGGGACAGGTGACTCAAGCATATTATTCTAAATTCTAGTTTTCCTCCCCGTTGTGCACCTTCAGTGAGCTAAATTAAGAGTGAGCAAATTCTTAGTAAGCAAATCAGTAAGAACAGTAGCCTTCATCCATTTCCCCACTTCCTCCTCATTACATACGCACCCTTGGGGCTCATCTTCAATCCTGCAATTGACTCCCCCTCTACCCATTGACTCATGTTGCCTTTGTTGCCTTTGCCACAGCTCCTGTCACAGACTGAATTGACTACAGATGTCTATTGAAGGCTACATTATAACATAGACTTTACGACATTTCTAGAACTTGTCGCTGTTTACTTATGAATCTGTATCCTCAACTCTGGCCAGAAGAACCTGCCAGTGTATGCTTTCAGGCAAGAGATATTTGTTGTACTGTATAATCAACCCAGGACAAGATCCCAAAAACTTAATGCTTCCATTATTCACTGCAGAGAACAAGCATAAACAGCTTTCGGACTCAGTAAAATGCCTCGAGGCAGAGAGGAATTGCTCTCATAAAATAAAACACAGTTCACAACCAAAACTGTTTGCACTCTAATACTTTGTTTCTGTTTTCCATTCATTCATTTGGATGTTCCTCCGAGCAACATGACTATTTTCTGTCATTTCCATTTCTGCCTTATATTGCCTATAATGCATAATCTAAAAAGACCAATGCTTCATTCAGAACACACATGCAACGCACATGGCATCTTAATATACGGTGGCAGATGCAGTTTATGCTTTTAGCTGATTCATTCACGTGTAAAGTGGGGTACAGTCAAGCTTTGCACCAACATGGAATTTTGAAAACTGCCTGGGGTGTATCGCCCACTTTCTAGCAGGATAAAGACATACATTTCAGCATTTCACTTGCTGGGAATTTGCATGACTTAGCTCCTCGAGCATTGCAGCTGATGACGCGCCACGAATTTTGGCCAAATTATTTGTGTGCAATGCCGCTCATTGTTCTCAGATGCCTTCATGAGGATAGCCTACACTGCCTGGCCAAAAAACATCACAGTTTGGATTTAAATGTGCAGCTGCAACTGCTGAGATATGTTCCAGCACTCAACAATTCCTTAAGCATTGTCACAACTCACACAGCTCACAAGATCATGACAAAGGACACCACACTTCGACAAAGTATTAACCAAATTTTGCTTTATAAGCCAAATGAGGTTAAGCCAAAATGCAAAATGAAACCAAATTAAGATATAAACTTGGAGAATACCCATAAGAAAATAAGCAACTGAGCCAGCATCACAAAAAACAAGCCAGAATAGGTGTCGAAAGGAAGAGCAGAGAGAGCGAGAGAGCCTGCAGTGAAGATGTGTCCCATGATTATGGAAAAAAATGTTGCTCTATTTTAAGAGGGGCAAATTATTGGCCCGCATCAAGCAAAGAAAACAACTAAGGACATTGCTAATATCCCTGGAATTTGGTTCATTCATCATTAAAACCAGTGGTGAGCTGTCAACTTCGTAGAAGAAGCGGGTTGGCAAAAAAAGAATGAAAATGTAATAGGAGACAGAACAACTTTTACCTCAAAAATTATTGCATTTAATTACTGGAATTAAAAAAGTTTTCCTAACTCCAGTCCCACTTCAGGTTTTTCCTGCCGACCAGCGTCAAATAGCGAGTACATATCACAGATATAGTTTGATAATGCAGATGAAGATTATGAGTTGAGATGTGGTGTACTTTCCAATGTGCCATAAGCAAAATGTTGTGTTTCTAATTTTAATCTTCTGGACCAATGACCTTCTGAAATACATGTGCAATATTTCTAACTCGTTGAATTACTGATCGATCAAATCCAGCCGTGCCAGTGCCGACTATGGCCAGCAGCATCCTTAAAGCAGAGCACTACTGTGTCTCGGATAAAGTCCAGGATACTGTTGATTAACCCTTGTTTTTGTTTTTCCCCTGTAACTGCCACTCTCGGGTGTGTGGATGTTTCTTGTAATCAAACTGCTGGTCACCACTGTCAACCAATTTAGTTAATATTTAGCATAAGCTTTAGCAGTGCTGGGGTGTAATGGTGGCACAAGAAGAAGGTCATGGATTTGAATCTTGCCTTTTGGCCTCTCTTTGCGGAGTTTGCATGTTCTCCCCCAAATCATATCGGTTTCCTCCCTGTACTCTGTTTTGACCAAAGACAAACAGGTCAGACGAATTAGATACACTAAATTGCCCCAAGATATGAGTAAATGAATGAATGGTGTATGCACCCTGCCATGAATCGGAGAGCTCTGCTTTTCTCCCATAGTTAGCTGTGATAGGCTCCAGCTCCCTCGTAACCCAAGTGAGGCAGAAGTGGTTTAGATAATGGAGAGATTAGTAGTGGAGAGGTATTTGACGCCAATTGATTTTGACCGAAACTAAAAGATAATTATTTATTAAGGGCCTAAATAGCTCAAATACTTACACACCAGCCTTTGACCTTAGATTTGACCTTTACCTTTTGGCCGAGCAGAATAATGCCCTGTATCTCATTTATTACAGCAGTTAGAGCTGAGGTTTGTAATGGGGACTGATAGGAAGTCATGTATTGTGCACCAGTTTCTAATCTCGGATTTGACCTTTCACCTCGGGTTCAACAGGAAATTCCCTGTTCCTTGAATGCAGCACAAACCACCCACCCATCTGCACAAGACAGATCAGACAGATTCCTAAACACTCATTTCTGCCACAAGCTTAGATTGAATCAGCCACAAGCTAACTTTTTCAATGAAGCATGTCAATTATCAGACGTGGATTACGTAACTAGTAACTTGTGAGCGACATGTAATTACAGGGAATATTACTTTATTGAGTAACAATCTCTCATCCCAACTCGTCATATGATGACGCTACCAGACCAACCGTCGCTCCATGACAAAAAGGGAGGCTTTTGGAATCCTAATTTGATGCATAGGGTTTGGGTTCAAGTTAAGGGTTAGGGGTTAGGGTTCATTTTAAACTGACGTCAAATAACGACAACAAAAGCCGCCTTTTGCGTTGTATATCAATGCTTCGTCGAGTAGCGTCACGATATGAAGTGTCGAGATGAGACTGGGCTCCATTTAGAGGTTAGGTTTGTATCAGGCACTATTTGGAATTTGTTTAGACTTGAGCTTTGACCTTAGGATCTGAGGTCAAATTATGAGGAAACATTGCTTGGATGACTGAATAATACAAATGTCTGGGGATACACATGTTGATTGTGAACAGCCGCACAGTCTAGTTTGCTTTGCGCAGGTCACGGATATGGGAGGGATAGTTTGCACAGTTTGTTGCTGAAGCAGCTCCCACTGCTTGTCTGGGCAGTTGTCTGTTGCTTTATCAACAGGCATGGGTTTGGGTTCCCATCATCCTTGTCCTCTGCAGGATCTCTGAGGATGGCAGTATGAGATGCGTACGAGCATACGTCTACGTAGATCATATTTTGGCCATTGTAGATTTGGGTAAGATAGGAGATGCCAAATTAAGATAACAGACAAAAAATATTTTGGTAACACCTTACAATAAGGGTACATTAGTTAATGGAGTAATAAGCATTAACCACTAATTAATTAACAGTTAACCAATGCATCAGAGAGCTAAGTAAGCATTAGGTAACCTTAACTTACCATTTAGCATTGCTCTTTGACATCCTTATTATGAAGTTGAAAACATCACTTAAGTATTTCGTAAGTAACCCCTCAAACTATCAAACTATTCAATAATATATAAATTAATACCTTATTTACCATAAACACCGTTAGTATTTGATTAGTAGACCCATTAGTTTACTGTTTATTAAATGGGAGTCCTGACCTGTTGGCAGTCATTTTCATGATAAACAAAATGTTCACTCCGAGAGGCTCCACACTTAACAGGTGCTGCTTGTTCTCCCCGATTAGGTAAGACGACAATCATTCATCTGGACGCGTTTGCATAATTTAAATCAACGTCAAATAGAGCCGCATGCTTTTTATAGCCTATTTCACCGCCAAGTGCCACTTTTTTCCCACTCAATACCGAGTGTAATTTTGAATAACGTTGATTTAAATTAAGCAAACGTTTCCAGATGAATGATAGTCGTCTTACCTAATCAGGGAGAACAAGCAGCACCTGTTAAGTGCGGAGCGCTCTGGGAGTGAACATTTTGTTAATCATGAAAATGACTGCCAACAGGTCAGGACTTCTTTAAAACAGATGTTACGTCCACCCCAATTCTCAGTTTTACGGTATTTACCCCATGACTTCATCGCTGTTAGATCGCATGAGAAACCGTGTCTTCAGTTGCCTATTACGATAATTGGAAAACGCATCAATAAAGAAAAATAATTGAGATTTAGCCAGGACTATCCTAATTGTCATAAAGGGACGTGTCTGTGCCACCCCAATTCCCGGTTCTAGCTTCGCCCCTGGTCTCTAGTTTCTATTGCCATTTTCCAAATTGGCTCACATGTGGTCACTTTTCTCAGGAGGGAATTCTGTATCAATTGGTGTTTTAACAATAGCGAAGTTCATTGTGGCTTTGGAGTTTATAGAGATATTTGTTTGTTTCGAGTGTCGACAAGAGTTGATCATTAATCTCCCTTAATTTCTATTGACAGCTACGTGCAGTGGAGGATCGTTATACGGATATGAAATCTTGTTGGCTGAAGCTGCGTTACATGTCTCCCAGATTACGTGTAATTCTGTCTTTAGAGGTCGCGTTACATATCTCCCAGATGACGTGTAATTCTGTCTTTCAGGAAGACAGACAGATAGATAGATAGATAGATAGATAGATGATACTTACTTACTTACTTACTGTATTAATCCCAATAGGGAAATTCGGGTGTCTCGCTCATCCAGACAGACACTTAAAACACAAACAGTGTAACATAAATAAATATAACACACCACACTGCAGAGCCAGCCTAATGTACAATGTAAGAGCATGGAGTGACTAAACAGAACTGGATAAAAAAGATAAAAGACTGGATGAGACTGGATAAAAAAGTATACATAGAATAAATAAAACTGATAAAAACAGATCACTAAAAATTATTGCATGGGAAGCAGCAGCACAAGCCATTAACTGCCGGAGTTGGAGAATCTGATTGCGGCCGGGATGAAGGACCTCCTGTGCCTCACAGTCCTCGACCTCATTGTGATGAGCTGCCCACAGCGGCGGCTGCTGGTCTGCCCAGCCAGGACAAGATGGAGGGGCTCACATTGTCCCTGATAACCAGGAACTTGCTCCTCATTCGTCTCTCCACCACAGTCTCCAGGGGGTCCAGGCTCAGTCCAATCACAGAACTTGCTTTCTTGACAAGCCTGTTCAGCCGCCCAGTGTTTTCTTTGATGTATTGCCCCCTCAGCAGACTAGAGCAAAGAAGAGAGCACTCGCCATCTCTGACTGGTAGACATGACCATCATCTCCCTACATACCCCAAAGGACCTGAGTCTCCTAAGGAGGAACAGCCTGCTCTGTCCCTTCTTATAGAGTGCATCAGTGTTGGCTGACCAGTCCAGCCTGTCGTCCAGATGCACGCTCAGGAACATATAGGTCGACACCACCTCTATGTCCTCACCACGGATGTTAAGTTAAATGATCAGCTGCGGGACTTGGTTGAAAAATTCGTCTTTCAGTAGCCAGCCAAGTTTCCATCCACGCGTTCTTATGCGAATTAAGTTATATTGAATTAAAATGCCTCATGGAAACGGTCAAATTTGACTTGATTTGATTTTCACTTTGTACGGTTGATTTGATCGGATTTTCTCTTTATCAGTAAAAGGCTTATGCGATAAATGCTGATGGAAACGTTATTTGCGAATAATTCTGCTCCTGCATCGTGACGGTGTTTTGATGCCGTTGTTGCTTCTGAGAATTGTTTACTATGCTGCTAATAGCTGGCACATAAGCATGTACAACTTGTCCATTTATCATCATTTGTTGGTAGACGCGATCCACTGGCTAACCAGCTAAAATAGTCGGCTAACACACCACTTTTGTTCACTTGAAGGTTCTGCAGTTCAGTGAGAAAAAAAACATTCAAATCTATTCGATGCACCAATTTGATCGCATAAGAGCATGTATACTGCATCATCAAGTCGACATGCCACAATTGCGGTCTAGAGATTTGTTTTCTGCATATCACTCTGAAGACGCTTCGAGTGTCTGTAGTACTGTAGTACTGCGCCAGAAGCCATATCTTTCATTCATCATGAATACGCACTTCTTGGAAAAAAGAAAAGAAATCGGTTCATACAAACTTGCTTCTTCATTAAAGGTGAATCGTATTAGTCTTGTTGCAATATCCAGGCAGGCCTATGTGAATGGGGGTAGAGAAATAGGGGAGACCGGTGTCACCTCATCATGATTTTGTATTTGGCTTCATAACTCTTGGTTGCTAAAACATAGAGAAATACCTTTATGGTCTGTGTAGTGCAGAATGTCGCCTACGAAAGTTGTATTTATACAATCTCAATATAATGTAAATTTTGGTCACAATATTCAATTTTCTATATGTCACAAACATGCCGAAGTCACCCCATACCCAGCCTTACTTTGTCAAATGGGTGGGGTAAAATTGTTATAGTTGGCAATCAGCTGAAGCTGAAAAAGACAGTCCAATATTCTCATAACAGAAATGGTGAGAACTTTTATTTTTACAACGAACCAACACAAGCTATGATTTATGCATGATCACCATCAGAGTAGCAGTAATGACATATGAAGGCGAGCCCAGTGACATTTGCACAGTCCTCATGTCCCCACCCTTTGCATGAGAAGCAGTGGACCCACTCCTCTCCACCTTTGGATGATGAGTCAGGACCAAGGTACCAAAGAGGAGCAGCAAACATTCCCACTGACAAAGGAAGGGAATGAAATGCAGAGGCCCCAGGGCTGGCACCGGCCAACCCCAAATACTCTGCCAACACCCCCACTTTAATGGTCCCCACCTGCAGCCCATTAAGGTAGAGGTGAAAGAATGAGAAAGGGGAGGGGTTGCAAGGAGAAAACCCTTACAGACCCTTACTTGTGTCCTCCAAACAAAGGACTTGATAGGTCCTCTATCATAAACATAAAATAAATGCAAATATTAGAATTATTAAGACATTATAGGTGCCTGAAAAACAATAAATCGGCTCCTCTATTTGACTTCGGAATATTTTAATATAGGCCTAACACAGGACCTACAAGTGGTGCAACCTCCGCACCCTGACAAACTAACGCCATGCTGCTTGGCCAGTGTAGCCCCGAGCTCCCATTTCGGAAATCAGGCCGCATCTCTCATGTCATAATGGTGTTATGATTCTGCTCTGTTTGCCATGTTTTTGATGTTCTGTCTGTTCTCTGTATTGATTGACCATGACTATGATTATGTATTGTGATTTGGTTACGTAGTTTTGTTCATGTATTGTCTAGTTTAGTTTTTCCATGTTTGGCATATTACCATAGTTTCATTCCGGTCCATGTTTTTGTTTCTGCCATGCATTGCACTTTGTCTCCCCCTGTCTGGTCTCTTCTCTTGTCATTGCTCACAGCCCCAGTATTGCGTGCCACTCTTTCGGGTGATTTAATGGTTTCTGGATTTCAACCATTCCTTCCAATCTCGTTTACTTCTTTCGCCTTGCTTTTTCTATATTACTAACCCATACTAACAGTTTATTATTTTTGCTACAGTTACTAACACAAACTAACATTGTATATAATACTAACTTACTAACGAGCACTAAGGGATTGTATAGCTGCACTTACTAATTGATTAACAAGCTCTCAGCACTCGCCCTGTTCTAATCTCTGCCTCTTGTCTCTCCCTAATCTTCTCTGCGTTTCTATGGATTCTCCACACCTGCTCACGCTGTCCTTTCTCTTATTATATATGCACGTTAGAACTTCTTGACCGGAGCTGTATATCTGCCTATAGGATTGTCTCGTGATCCCTGTCCGCGTTTTGGCTGTTGCCTATTTCATGTGATTAGGTTCTTCCTCATGTTCCCTCCTTTCAGTCTGACTTCCTCCACCTGTGTTGTGTTATGCATGTGACTTCCCATGAGTGTATATTAGGAGTGTTTTCACAGCACTTCCTTGTCAGAACGTTTCTCTTGTTTACCTGTGCTGCTATTGTCTTCGCCTTGTACTCACAGTGTTACTCTTCTGACTGGACCGTCCGACTTACGATTTTTGGCTCTGCTCTTTGGTACTATTGTCTGCTTCTGTTTACGAATCCTTTTTCCCCGATGACGAGTTTTGTGATTGCTGCCCTGGGACTCGACTCTGTTTACGTCCACTGGATTTTGGCTTTGCTTCTCTGACATACCTGTGCCAGTGTACTGAACCTGTTTTTGCCCGGCCACGAGTATTGTGATTGGTGTCCTGTTTACGGTTCTGGATTTCGCCCTTAGGATCCTGATTTTTGTATTGTGGACATTGTACCGTTGCCTGCTCTGTTGGGGGCTTCCCCCCTCAGAAATAAAGCCTCCCTTTTTTGTACTCTCTGGTGCTCGCTTGTGGTTCCTATACGTAATCCTGACCGATCGAGCAGGCCTTCATCTTCTGTGTAGTTAATAACTCTAGTTACATATGTTTATGAAACAGTTAAAACACCATGGAAATCTTTGTCTTCAAAGAAGCTAGACACATTTCTTTCAGACACTTAAAGTTTGGAATTTGGGCCAAAATTCAGTTATTTAGGCGGAAAACACTTGAATGACACTACAAGTCCTTCATCTCTCCTAGAGATGACGTTGCTGGGATGTCACAATTTGTACATTTTCGTTTTCCCGTCAGTGCGTTTGCAATGAAAAAAACTGGGGTGACAAAAGTAAACCCCGTGATCGAAGTAACCTCGGTCTTCCCTAAACTTAACTTATAACAAAAAAAATTTTTTTTTTCCCACAGAATGTCTGCCATTGATTAAAATTAGGCTGAACATTATTTTGGGCACTTTGCTTCAATGGGATCGATCTGTAAGTATGGATAAGTGTTGGCTTATTTCATTGCGCAGTTTGTTACCAATCAATGGTCAAGTAAGCCGCTTGCCAGTTAAAAACTGCTCTGCTCGTTCAGAAGCCAATAGTTTCTGTTCAATATAATGGGGGGGAAAAAATCGCAAATTTCATCCAAGTATCAAGAATAGGTCTGCTAGGCTTTATTGGTGTATGATCAGTATTTTATGGAAATTAAGCACCTTTGGGGGGGCTCCTTCATATTCAAAGCTTTTGATTCAGCTTTTACATCATTTCTAAATTTGTCTTTTTTTCCCAATGTATCTATTGTATCCAGTCTTAATTTCCACTGTTGCGTTTATTGCAATGTTTGTCTTGCAACCTTATCGATCAGCTTGGGGTGAGAATCCAGTTTCAGGGTTCGTCCCTCATTCTGGGGGTCTGGTTTATATTCTGCCTCAGAAATGACACAGTCAGTTTGTCATCACTTGTTGGTTGACTCCCAATATGTTAATGCATTCATTGGTTGTGCAATAAGGGATTTCAGTTCAAAACTCTTCCAATGCAGATTAAATGCGCTAAATGGGCATCAGTCGTTGCGCGTGGCCCTCTGCCTCAACCATAGTCAAGTTCAGCGGTCATGCCTCATCAAATTGGTATCCGTGCTTTACTTCTAGGTTGGTGGTGGTTGCTTGTATCCATTCAATGTTCATACTCCTTTAAAGTCTGAACTAGGTGTTGGGTGATGCATAATTACATGAGTCATTGACGCCTGAATTTGGATGGTTTATAAGTTATGAATGTGCATGGCATGTGTTGCACTTTGCGAATAAATTGTTGTGCAATGCTGGTGATTTGTCAATGAGCTCAACAATCCAATTCAAGTAGCCAGTTGTACAAATGCTATGCTATCATTTCATTTTCTCCTTCACAAGGTATAGCTGAGATTGCAAGTGGTAATCTAATTTCTTTGTCTCATTCTACCTATGCGGGTTATCATCGAGGTTATGAGCGCTACATCCGCAGCTCTCTGCAGATGGGACATTCCAATTTACAAGCATGGGCGTTGGTAATCTGTGGGCACTTCATAAATGCATCCCTCAGCCTCAACGATTTTTCACGTGCAGTTCTCATGACCTGATCAAAGCAGCGTGCTAAGTTTACACAAGTGGGTGGTCTCGCTTGCATGCGTGCCATGTTTGTGTTCCGATTGAGGTGTGAGATGTGAACTGTTGTTGGATATTAATAAACAAGTCGACATGGTCAACAACATCCCCCGCCAATCATGTGCTTCTTATTTTCGAACTCCATCAAGGCCTTTATGGTCTGAAGCTACACACCAAATTTGGTTGTCCTATTTGTAATAGTTTCTGAAAAAAGTTGTCCCCTTCCTCTTGGACGGACGGACAGATGCACACGCACGCACGGACGGACGGACGGAGGTCAAACTTATATCCCCCTCACACGTCGTGTTGACGGGGGATAATAATGCGTGAATAGCACGGTCTTCAAATGTTAAAAGTGCAAGGTACATTCGTTGCAAATTAATTGTTATACAATAATGGTGCTGTTAAATGATTGCAATGTTTATTCCGAAGTTGTAAAATCATTACAAATGCTATGCCATGTTTACTTGTCCACTCTCAGCGGCAATCTCACATGCACTACACGAGCGCCAAGGTCACATGATGCCTAGCTGGCCAATCATCACGGATAATACGCATGTATCCACCTCAGGTCCACTCGCAGTGGCATGGTCACTTGCCTTACGCTAGCACCAAGGTCACGTGTTGCTTCGCTGGCTAGCCTTTATGGATACTATGCGCGTATCTACATCACGTTCATCTGCAGTGGCACATCTTGCAAGCGCTTGGCTAGCGTTTTGGTTTTGGGTTGCACATTGCTCAGCTGGCAAGCAGTCACTATCCAAGAATCTACCTCATGTCCTCTAGCAGTGGCAATGCTCATGCATTTAGATGATGGTTGTGTGAGTAACTATCTATATTGGTAAGTAATTTCTGATTCTTCATGTTGATATTTCACTTCCACTCCCAGTGGCACAGCACACAAGCGCTTGGCTAGCGTTTTGGTTATGGACACACCCGGTCTTGACTCCCCATTTCACTTGCCATGTTACTCTGTCCTTTATCGGTTCTTCCTGCTGGCTGTTTATCAAACTACGCAGACACTTTACTGTAGTCCATTTGCTGGAAATTACGGATTTCATCATTGTGGGGAATCACGACTGAGTCAAACTCCTTTCTTCCTTCATGTAACCTCTTTTTTCGGACATATCCTTTTATTCCAATCTCTACCGCCTTTTCCTTAAGCACTCCAAAGCTGATGCTGCAGGTAATGGGGTCTATGTTATCATGGCTCGTACTGATTCTGCATTCTGCCCTCATTTGTCCATGATTGCTTATCTCCGTATAAGACCTCCTGTTAAAAATAAGCCTTTGTTTTTGACATCATCCGGATCACCAGTCAGTCGCCACTGGTTCACCTCCTACCTCAGTGCTGAGGAATCCCTCTGGGACGCTTCTCCGGACACTCATTTAAGATCGAAGCAGCAACTACGGCAGCCCAACGTGGATTGAACGCCCCAACTCTGCAAGTTCTGGGGGGTTGGTCATCATCCGCATTTACTACATGTGTACAGCCGTTCGTCTCCACCATAATCGACGTGCTGCTCTCCATGGTGTCATTAAAATGATGTCCCACTTACTTCCAGGTTTGTGGTGGTTTTTCACATTTATGTCTCAAATCTTCTGCTTAATTGGCGTTGAGCAATGTGTGCATGGGAACAGACTCCTGGTTGGCATTATTTATGAGTGTTATTTGGGTTCAATATGTATGTTCTGTAAGTATTATTGTAATGTGTTCTAATTGTGGCAATGCTCACCTCACGGGCTACCTCACTGGCCAGCCATCATGGATACTGCACGTGTATCCACCTCACGGGCACTCACAGTAGCACAGCTCACTAGTCTAGTGCTTTGGTTTTTGGGTGCACTTTGCCTCGCCAGCACACATTCACGGATACTGCAAGCGTATCCTTCTCGTAGCCACTCGAAGTGGCGCAGCTCACTAGCGCTTCGGTCATGGGTTCACTTTGCCTCGCCGGCAAACATTCACGGATACTTTGCGCGTATCCACCTCACAGCCACTCGCAGTGGCGCATCTCTCTAGCGGTTCGGTCATGGGTTCACCCTGCCTCACCGGCAAACATTCACAGATACTTCGCGCGTATCCATCTCACAGCCACTCGCAGTGGCGCATCTCACTAGCGCCTCAGTTATGGGTGCACTTTGCCTCGCCGGCAAACATTCATGTATAACACGTGTGTCCACTTCATGGCCATACACAGTGGCACAATTCTTGCTGAGCCTTTGCTCCAGCGTTCAGTGTATATATGGATTAGTATCCCCTAGTACAAGCGACTTACCCACTGCATGACTAGCTGCGGTCATTTCATGGATCTAGACTAGCACCTTGGTAAAGGAGCACAACTCCTAGTGGCGCTTTCTCAGATACTGCGCTGGTGTCTGCCTCATCTTATAGCGTGTGACTGCTCATTCGCACTTAGCTTGTGCAAATGCTTATTTGTTTATTCTAATGCATATTTTGTCTTCTAGGGCTGTTCAGCTTGATGACTCAATCTAACAGATTCTCTTTTGGGGATTGCTTCGCCCCTGCCTGCTACACAGGCAGATCAGCGCCCCACCTCGCTTGAGGGTCCTCGAGGACGGAGTCATCGCCAAATTCTGAATTTATTTCATTTCATGTCATTGCATTGTTAATAAATCTCCTTCTCTTAAATCCAAAGTCTTCGTAATTGAATTGATTAGTTAATGCAGTAAAAAGCATTAACTTTGTTAATTAATGTACCCTTCTTGTAAAGTATACCAATATTTTTAATGTTGAAACATATTGCGTATGTGTAATGCATTTAATTTTCTTAATATTTTGCAGGGTTGCTTCATGCAGCACAGGGATGGTGACCTGCAAGCCTGTCCACCAGTTACTGCCTTTTGAGCGACTTTTTTACTCAAATGGTGACAGTCACAGGCGGGACAGAGAGACAGGAACAATTATCAACAGGCAAATACCCCTCGAGAAATTGATAATTGCTTGCAACTTCATAAAATCCAAGCTTTCAACCTATGGTCAATTTTTTAAAGTTGTGAAATCATCATAAAGTTGACAAGTGAGGAATCTGAAGTTTCACAGTTTCTGATCATCTTTCCAAGAACATGTTAATGAAGAATAGCCTTGCAAAACACAAATAATGAACACCAGTAAGTAAAACATGTGCATGCGGACGCGCACACACACACTGCTGAAAGTAATGTTACAAAATAGAGAATCAATCAACCAATTTATTGGCCAAGAAAGATTAGCTTAGGACAATGTCTTAGGTTGAAGATCATTTTTGAGGGCACTGTTCATGTTAATATGTAAAGGCTGGTTAAAGTGGAGTTCAGATGCAGTGACAGGTGAAAGTCCACCAAGCACGGAGCCAGCACAGCTGAAAGTGATAGAGAGAATGGAGGGGAAAAAAGCTCACGTATCTGAATACACGAAAGACTAAGTTCCAGAAACAAGGCGAGCAACAACAGAAGAAATCTCAATAAATGAGAAAATAACAAGGCAGCAAACAATTGTGCGAGAAAATCCCTCAAGAAGCAGAGGTTCCCAGAAATATAGACTCCGAGGAAGCGCTGCCCAGATATGATTAGCCAGCTGGGGTAAAAATCTGATGAAGAAAGGATTCGATGTTGTCAGGGACGAGAATCACCAAAAGCAAACACACAGAAACCATGACATAATCCTAGGATGTATTCAGAGTAAATTCTTTTTTCCAAAAATGAACATTTAACACATACTGAAATGTATTTATTTCTGTTGCTTAAAATCATTGTGGGGCTTCTACATGTACAGTTCATTTAAGGATACGTACATTTTGTCATGATCTAAGTTTATGAGTACTTTATTTCTTGAATCATCTCCATAATAAAATACGATAATTTATGTTATTCTTTAGAGCTCTTTCTTTTATCCTCTGCCCAAATATGGCACTGCACCTTAAAGGAGCAGTTTGTTGTGATTTAACCATAAGTGCACAAGTGTATGCTCTGTATAAGGAAGTTGTTCATAAGTTGCTTCATTAATCCACCATTTATATATATAACATAACTTTCTTTTTAGTGATCATACAAAACCCAAAACCAATGAAGTTGGCACGTTATGTAAATCGTAGATAAAAACAGAATACAATGATTTGCAAATCCTTTTCAACTTATATTCAATTGAATACACTGCAAAGACAAGATGTTTAATGTTCAAACTGAGAAACTTTATTTTTTTTTTGCAAATAATCATTAACTTAGAATTTAAAGGCAGCAACACATTGCAAAAACGTTGGCACATGGGCCTTTTTACCTCTGTGTTACATCGCCTTTCCTTTTATCGACACTCAGTAGACGTTTGGGAACTGAGGAGACCAATATTTGAAGCTTTTCAGGTGGAATTCTTTCCCATTCTTGCTTGATGTACAGCTTAAGTTGTTCAACAGTCCGGGGTCTCCGTTGTCGTATTTTACGCTTCATAATGCGCCACACATTTTCAATGGGAGACAGGTCTGGACTACAGGCAGGCCAGTCTAGTACCCGCACTCTTTTACAACGGAGCCATGCTGTTGTAACACGTGCAGAATGTGGCTTGGCATTGTCTTGCTGAAATAAGCAGGGGCGTCCATGAAAAAGACGTTGCTTGGATGGCAACATGTGTTGCTCCAAAACCTGTATGTACCTTTCAGCATTAATGGTGCCTTCACATATGTGTAAGTTACCCATGCCTTGGGCACTAATACACCCCCATACCATCACAGATGCTGGCTTTTGAACTTTGCGCCTATAACAGTCTTGATGGTTCTTTTCCTCTTTGGTCCGGAGGACACGGCGTCCACAGTTTCCAAAAACAATTTGAAATGTGGACTCGTCAGACCACAGAACACTTTTCCACTAGGCATCAGTCCATCTTAGATGAGTCTGGGCCCAAGCGAAGCCGGCGGCGTTTCTGGGTGCTGTTGATAAATGGCTTTCGCTTTGCATTGTAGAGTTTTAACATGCACTAGCAGATGTAGCGACGAACTGTAGTTACTGACAGTGGTTTTCTGAAGTGTTCCTGAGCCCATGTGGTGATGTCCTTTACACACTGATGTCGGTTTTTGATGCAGTACCGCCTGAGTGATCGAAGGTCACGGGCATTCAATGTTGGTTTTCGGCCTTGTCGCTTACGTGCAGTGATTTCTCCAGATTCTCTGAACCTTTTGACGATATTACGGACCATAGATGATGAAATTCCTAAATTTCTGGCGATAGCTTGTTGAGGAATGTTGTTTTTAAACTGTTCGACAATCAGCTCACACATTTGTTCATTGTATTCTGTTTTTATTTACGATTTACACAACGTGCCAACTTCACTGGTTTTGGGTTTTGTAGAAGGGATTAGAAGATGGTTTTTGGAACCCAGCGACAATAAACGCTTGAGAGAAGTGCTCTGAAAATGAGGCCATGGGTGCTTACAGCTCAACGTTGTCATCCCAAATTGCCACATAGTGACGCTACCTGCGCAAGTGTCAATATATGATGAAAAAGGAGGTTTTGGGTGTCCTTATTTGATGTTTAGGGATAGGGTTTGGGGCAAGGGTTAGGGGTTAGGATATGGCTTCCTTTTAAACTGGTGTCAAATAAGGAAGCTAAAAGCCTTGTTTTTCTTCATATAGCATTGTATGGTCGGGACGGTTCGGGATGAGACTGCGCTCTTGGAACATATTGTGACTGTAGTCAAGGTACAGATACATCTTCACTTCATGACTTTGTATCATTTGTACATGCATGTACTTTTTATAAAAGTGTGAAAAAATCTGCCTCTTCAGCTTTTGAGATTTTACAACTGCGATGATTTGTCTGTTGCTCCTATTAACGTTCCTCCCCGCCCATCAGAATTTTTTTGGGGATTTTTTTCTTGTCCGATTTGAGGGTTGAAGGGTGTTATGGCAAAATTTGGATATATACATTAAATTTGAGTTGATGATATAATATGGTATCTTTGAGTCGAGAGATGTTGTAGACTACTCTACTGTACTATGTGGAGTGACTCAGATTTGTTAAATATAATCCTAATTTTCATCAGATCAAAATGCCAAACTGTACTTAATTTTGAATGTATGCAAAACGTTAAACATAATGTGCAGTCAGTTTGAGGTCTGTCTTTTTTTCAATATTCAACATTTATTAAAAAATATTCACAATGTACTGGTTTCCACCTGGTGTCTTATAAAATACAAATTATATTTATTTTATCAAATGTTAAAGAAATATATAAAGTGAACAAAGTTGACTCTGGTTGGCTAATTAGACTATCTATTAATCTCAAGGGGGTGTTTGGATTTTCCAAATTTTTCGTCCCTGGAATTTTTGTCCACTAGGAATTTCCTAGGACTCTTCATTCGTGGATTGTTCATCCCCAATAATGCTTTGCCTTCCTTTAGCATTATAACCCTAATCATAACCCTTATATAATGGGATCCGTTCGTTGTCAGTCTATCCATCTGTCTGTCAACAACGGTGGCACATTTTGTTGTCAGGGGACGAGAAATCCAGGAACAAAAAGTCCATGGGGACGAAAAATTCAGGAAAGAAAAATCCAGGGACGTAAAGTCCTGTGATTCCCTGTCTTATGGGGACATTTTACCCCATAAGGGTAAGTGAACATGGACCAAAAATAAATGGGATCTGAGCAACTTTAGGGTCAAATCATTACGGTCTGAAGACAGGCTCGGAGGATCTCTGAACTAAGCAGAAAGCCTTTTGGGATGTTCCTGGTCACTAGTGGTGAGGACCTACTGAGAGTGTTCATGAGAGAGACGAACGATGGACCAGCGACTGAGTGTTGGTTGACCGCGGCTTATTGATGCACGAAGGTAACAAAGGCCATTTCATCTGGCCTGTACTGACAGAAGACCCTCGACAGCACAAGTTACAGCACATTATAACCATGGTTACGAGAGGAAAGTGTCATAATGCAGAGTACATCACATCCAGCTGAGTATGGGGCTTTGTAGATGCAGAGTGGTCAAAGTGCACATTCTAACCCCAGTCCACTATCAACGGCACATTCAGTGGACATGCGAGAGTCAGAACTGGCTCTTGAAGCAATGGAAGAAGGTTGCCTGGGCTGATTAGTCTTGCTTTCTTTTACATCATGTAAATCCATTAAATAACATGAGCCCTGTTTACCAGGGGAGGAGATGGAACCAGGATGTCAGCACTTTTATTAAAACTATCGGAACTCCAAGTTCTAAGGCCATTTCCTATTCACTTAGCCAATATTAACATAAAGCTCCACATCAAAGATACAATCAATATGAAAATATCTTCAATATTTTTGTTGTGTAACGACCACCAGTGCAACAGGTCCCACTTACACACATCTCCTGATCTAATTTCTCTGTCTCCGTGACATCACTGGCATCGTACTGCGGTGCAATCTTTTCAATGGTTTAAAATCCTTCACATCTTAGCATGGCACAAATAATTTCCTTCCCCTTTATGAGCCCTGACTAACACAAGTCGCACTGAAAGTTAATCATCGGGGGAAAACTCTTTAATGATGTCATTCCAAAATGTGGGAAAACAACTTTCTGTCAGTAGACCTGAAACTGGAAACAGTAATGCACTTGGTAGGTACAGAGACAATGAGGATCCTTTGCAGTGACACAGTTATGGTCCTTGATGGAACGGACTTAAACAGTGTCATTCCAATATATTCAAGGCCTTGGCAGTTATTATCCTGGTTCTGATTTTTACGCTATAAAATCCAAACCAGGGCAATATCATTGCGATTGGAAGGATTAAAGGACACCACAATAATTTAAGACTTCAAAACGGTCCACAGATATAACACTCCTTAATTTGGTCATGAGGGGAGGGGCCACAAGAGCAGGGGTGAGAGGTCATGCAGATGGTTTGAATATCTGTCCCAGCCTCAAGCTTCCATGGTTGAAAACCAGGTCCCAAAGTCAGAGAAGACTTACAGTGCTGTATCAGTACATCTACGTATTTCAGATGATTAAAAACTCTCAGTTCCAGGCATGAGCCACAAGCCATAGAGGGAAGAGTGTTCGCCTCTACGCGGACCTGGGGATCGGCCGCTTGTTTCAGTTCTGCAGAGCAGCAAAGAAAACCATAAAATCTTCCCTCAGTTACCTCAAGAAACTCAAAAATAACTTTGAGATTCCAGACGAAGCTTCTGACATGGGCAGCACCGGTCCCGCTGAAAAGTGTATTAGGCCTGGATAAACGCTACTTGCTTTTCAAACTGAAGGGTGACAAGAGTGGCTCCCCCTGCTGTCCAGAACCTGGAACCTCCGTTCCCCCATCACCATGAGCTGGAAATTAACTGTGAATTTAGGCAGGACAAAGCTGCATTCTCAGGAAAACCTTTTTATTTGGTTTTGTCATTTCTTGCTAAATATATCCTCTTTCACAGTTGCAAAAATAACTGAATGGAAAAATATACTTTATGGGGGGCGGGGGGAGGAAAAAAATCTTTATATCTTTATTTCTTCTTTCCTTCGGAAATGCTCAGAATGTTGCTCCGTTAAACTTGACCGCAGCAAGAGCCTGGGCTGGATAGAGAGACAGAAGTCATGAAATGAAAATTATTTTCAGACATATGAGTACATACATTGGCATCCTAAGACACGCATGTCAATTGTTCAGCAGTTCTAGGAATAAGGGTTGAAAATATCAAATAAATATGCATTACATTACAATCCCTGACTGGATGCTTTTATACACAGTGACTTACAGAAGCGAAGAACATCACTGCAAGATGTAGGAATACTGAAGTCAGTAGCGGTCCGTCGGCGGTAACAAAGGCCTCCGGTAACTTAACCTTTCAGAGCATAATTACTTAATCCTCTCACAGTCTACTTTGTCCGATTAGCAACAGTTGCTTAGACAAATAGGTTGAATGACTGTCAAATTTATTCTCGATAACACTGTTGAAAACTGCATCATAAAGTTATGAGGCATTTTCTTCTGCACATAAATGACAATTTAAAATGTCTTTATAAATAATGAAACGGTACAGATTTGCATAAATTAGTTTGGGAGGCTCATTAAGCAATAAAGTGTCACAGCCCTTGTGTGATTTCCTTGTGTTTCTCTTTGCAAGTCAGCAACTTGCGAATCTATTAGGTGTATGTGTCTTGTGATTGGTTTGCGTTCACTGCGCCTCCCCCGCCCGACTTAGTCTTGTCACACGGTTGTTTCCTAATGACTGTGTGATAGGTATTTAAGCTCTCTGCTTTACAGGCAAGTTGCTGTATTGTAAAGTCGCATTCGTACTAAGACCCCAGTCAAGGTTTATTAGTAAAAGTGCTTCATATTCATCTAATGCAGCTAGGACTTTAGTGACATCCTTTTTCTCTAAAAGTCTTCATTTTCATTTAATTTATTCAAACAAGCTTTCAAACCAAATCAGGCTCCAGGACTGGGACCAAGCTCAAGTTAACCTACTTCAAGCTTGCTCATCTATTCAGTTATCAGGAGCAAGTTTGAGTCTTAATTAGGGCTCAGGACTGGGACTGTGTTCTTGGTAACCTTTCAAGGTCCGTCACTTTGTTCGGAACCGGCTGCCTACCCTGATCCAACTGGGACCGCGCTCCTCTGAAGCAATGTCCTCATCCTAGGAGACAGTTCAGTGCTGGTGAAGTCTGTACAACGTCTAGCTGCATTGCTGAGGCAACAGGCCAGCGACTGTCAGCCCAGCCTTGCCTGTTACATCTATGCCGCATAGTGCTGTCCTAGTCTACAGCTCCGCCTCCCTTCATCACCAGGGGTTCAGTCTTCAGTCTGTGCCGTATTGCTGTCGCCAAGCTAGTCGTTGGATTGAATGTCTGACTCCGCACTTGATTCCTAGTCTGGGCCATAACATAAGGTCCAAGAATCCATTCCATACTCTGAATATCGTCATGGCTAAAGAGCGTTGTTAGGCAAAATGCATGTTAGACGAGTAAGAGAGTGTGTGACCATCCCTCAGTGGATAGATAGAGGGTCTATAGATAGGTCAGATGGACAAAGTGTGGCAGGGAAGCTGTAGGGTCAAAGAAAGGTGTGAAGGAATGGCAGCTCACCTGTGCAAAGTCAGACTTCAATGAAGTGGGAGGAGTCAGACAGTTTGGCGGGAGGGGGAGGGGTCAAGTTGCTCACAGCAATGGGGGGGCTGGGGGCAAACTGAGCTGGAATGATACAGAATGATGAGGGGGTGATGAACAACTGAAAATAAGGTCAGTGAATACAGGGCTCTGAATGATGAGGAGGCCAATGCTGGGTTCAGTTCACATGGGAAACATGATCAAATCAGGGAGATTCCCACTGCAAGGAATTGATAAGCGTTGTTGTCAGTGTGAAAGTTTAACCCTTTGAGCCCTTCATATAGGCCGGTTGAGCGGCCTCATGGAAAACGTGCAATAACCTGAAATGCCGGAAAACTGGCCTCCAGATCTCTGACTTTGATCACATGACCTTTGGTTGTCATGTGATGTTGTTCAAGATCAGGTGGTTTCCTCATCACAGTGGGTGCGTTCGAGCGCGTCAGCAAGAAAGCCGGCTGCGCGAAATTCCCAAAAATTATGGGAGAATCTTGCCGAAGTTGCGCGATAAGGCCTTTCGCAGGGTTTGGAAGGCTTATCGCGCAACTTCAGCAAGATTCTCGCGTAATTTTTCGGGAATCTCGCGCAGGCGGCTTACTTGCAGACAAGCTCGAACGCATCCAGTAAGCTGTTTTGGCGTGGATGGGGGTCACGACCCCTTTAGGTAATACAGGATTCAAAGGGATAGGGCTGTGAGTGCTCCGGGCTACGGAGTTTTATTCCTATCTTTATTCAAGAGTGCGGTATTTCAGCTTGGGAGCAGACATATCGATTTCATGTGCAGAATTTGTAAAGTTTTCCCCCTGAATTCTGCTCTGACACACAAATAGCCCCTGCTTGCCCATATTAGATTTGAGCTACTCAAACTGTGTACTTACACTCAGTTCTGCTGCTGCTTGGACAGATTTCCTGCCAGTGAACGTCCCCCTTTTCTCCTCAAGCTCAAACTGCCTCTCTGCGCTGGGCACATTTCTCCTTGAGCATGGATATCTTAGTGACAGATTTCTGTCAAAAATCCTCAACCAATAGAATGCCAGGTTTTGTGCTGACCAGTGAAATCGTCCCTGCTTCGTTGTGGGTTTTACAGTTTACTCGGTTATTACTCAAGTTCACCTGCTCCTGCCCTCCCAAGCTACTCATGTACTTCCATTGCTTTCTTCATGACTTAGTAATAAAAGGGCAGTTTACATATTTATACACTAAAGTCCATACTTTTCTTTTACCATAATGGCTACATATAATAGTCGAAGGTCAGTGTGTGTAGCACAGCATTGTGGGAGGGCAGTGTGTGCAGCAGTGTGGTACAGCACTGTGGGAGGGCAGTGTGTGCAGCAGCAGTGTGGTACAGCACTGTGGGAGGGCAGTGTGTGCAGCAGTGTGGTACAGCAGTGAGGGAGGGCAGTGTGTGCAGCAGCAGTGTGGTACAGCACTGTGGGAGGGCAGTGTGCAGCAGCAGTGTGGTACAGCAGTGAGAGAAGGCAGTGTGTGCAGCAGTGTGGTACAGCTGTCTGGGAGGGCAGTGTGTGCAGCAGCAGTGTGGTACAGCAGTGCGGCAGGCCAGTTTGTGCAGCAGCAGCAGTGTGGTACAGCTGTCTGGGAGGGCAGTGTGTGCAGCAGCAGTGTGGTACAGCACTGTGGGAGGGCAGTGTGTGCAGCAGCAGCAGTGTGGTACAGCAGTGAGAGAGGGCAGTGTGTGCAGCAGCAGCAGCAGTGTGGTACAGCAGTGAGAGAGGGCAGTGTGTGCAGCAGCAGTGTGGTACAGCAGTGAGAGAGGGCAGTGTGTGCAGCAGCAGTGTGGTACAGCAGTGAGGGAGGGCAGTGTGTGCAGCAGCAGTGTGGTACAGCAGTGAGGGAGGGCAGTGTGTGCAGCAGCAGTGTGGTACAGCAGTGAGGGAGGGCAGTGTGTGCAGCAGCAGTGTGGTACAGCAGTGAGGGAGGGCAGTGTGTGCAGCAGCAGTGTGGTACAGCAGTGAGGGAGGGCAGTGTGTGCAGCAGCAGTGTGGCACAGCAGTGTTGGAGAGCAGTGTGTGCAGCAGCAGTGTGGTACAGCGGTGCGGGAGTGTAGTGTGTGCAGCAGCAGTGTGGTACAGCAGCGACGGGCCTCACCAGACAGCAGTCGACTGCGACGGGATGCCTCAGCGGCCAGCGCACATGAGATCTCGATCCTCTTCTCCTGCTCCTGAAGCTGCTGGTCTGGGTCTACCTGCCTCTCAGTAGGGCCGTCCAACAGGGGAACCACGTTCTGCAGACTATGTGTCCATGTGAGAGAGGCAGACAAGCAGTGTGTGGAGAGCATGACCGAGGGTCAGAGGTCTAAAGATTAGAAGCAGAGAATCATAACACAAAAATCATAGGTGTTGTCACACATGTTAATTACTCTCCCGAGCAGCAGGGGCTGTACTGTCTCACCGGCTGTTAAACAGCCTGAGGATAAGAGAACAAACAGACTGTTTCGTACTTTGATTTGGCGAGCAGGGTCTTTATTCGCTCCACTTTCTTTTGCTTCTCCAGAACCTCCTCTGGGCTGAGTGGGGCATCCGGCTCCTCCTCCACATACCTCTCCTGGATCAGCACCTTGTCTGGTTCTGGCAGCTGTGGAGGCCAAAGGGCAAAGGTAAAAGGTGAGAGACATGTAAGCTGCTGAAAAATACCGAAAGAAGTTCTTCACAGGAAAAACATTTATCACATATTTCTGAAAAATTACAGCGCTTTTTAAAGAATCATGAATGCTTCGCTATTGTCAAAGAACTTTTTCAGATGCTTTTCCACACCGCAATCCTTATATCGCTGCTTTGATAATATTTATTTTCACAAAGTTTTACAAATGTATACAACTCCAATTTCAAAATAGTTGGGGCAAAGTGTAAATTGTGAATAGAATCAAAATGCAGTGACTTTCAAATCACACCAGCCAGTATTGTATTCACAATAGAACAGAGATAACATCGCAAATTTTGAAACTGAGGAATTTTACAATTTTATCCACAAAATGAGCTCATTTCAAATTTGATGGCTGCTACAGGTCTCAAAAACGTTGGGTCAAGGGCCTGTATACCATGGTGTAGCATCCCTTCTTCTTTTTAACACACAGTGGAGGCGTCTGGGAATTGAGGAGACAAGTTTAGCCAAGACAAGTTTTGGGTCTCCTTTAGCGGACTTTTCATTTAATTATGCGCCAAACGTTCTCAATCAGTGAAAGATCAGGACTGCAGATAGGCCAGTTCAGCACACGGACTCTTCTACTATGAAGCAATGCTGTTGTAATAGCTGCAGTATGTGGTTTTGCATCATCATGCTGAAATACACAAGGCCTTCCCTGGAATAGATGTCGTCCGGAGGGGAGCAGATGTTGCTCTAAAACCTTTATATACCTTTCAGCATTCAGGGTGCTTTTTAAAACATGCAAGTGTCCCACACCATATGCGCTAATGCATCCCCATACCATCAGAGATGCTGGCTATTGAACTGAACGCCTCTTTAGCCCGGAGGACACGACGCCCATGATTTCCAACAAGAATGTCAAATTTGGACTCGTCTGACCACAGGACACTTTGGCACTTTATTACAGTCCATTTTAAATTCACCTTGGCCCACAGAACATGGCGGCGCTTCTGGATCATGCTCAACAATGGCTTCCTTTTTGCATGATAGAGTTTTAGATGGCATCTGTGGATGGCACGGTGGACTGTGTTTATAGACAGTGGTTTTTTGAAGCATTCCTGGGCGCATTTAGTAATGTCAATGACAGAATCATGCCGGTGAGTGATGCAGTGGCGTCTGAGGGCCCGAAGATCACGGGCATCCAGTAAAGGTCTTTGGCCTTGTCCCTTACGCAGAGATTTTTCCAGTTTCTCTGTATCTTTTGATGATGTTATTCACTGTCCATGATGAGACCTTCAAAGCCTTTGCAATTTGACGTTGAGGAACATTGTTTTTAAAGTATTCCACAATTTTTTTACAAAAACCTTCACAGGTTGGAGAGCCTCTGGCCATCTTTACTTCTGAGAGACTCAGCCTCTCTAAGACATCCCAATCATGTTTCACACCTGATGCCAGTTAACTTAAATACATGCTAAATGTTCTTTCAGCTCATTCTCTTACATATTCATTACTTTTTCAGCCCTTTTTTGCCTGTGTCCCAACTTTTATGAGACCTGTTGCAGCCAGAAAATTTGAGATAAGCTAATTTTGTGGATAAAAAATGTAAAACGTCTCAGTTTCAACATTTGTTATCTAGGTTCTGTTGTAAATAACATATTGGCTCATGTGATCTCAAAGTCAATGCATTTTGATTTTATTCACAATTTACACTTCGTCCCAACTATTTCAGAATTGGGGTTGTATTTTTCAGTGAATTTCACCCAGGTTTGGCCATCAATGATGCTGACTGAGGTTATTACTCTCCATGAATTTAAAATTTTTTTGTGGATGCGTCTGTTGCACCAATTAACATTCAGTAGAGAATTTCCATGAGCGCACGGGAATCTAGAACAAACCGTGAGCAAAATTCACAGCGGCTGAGCAGATGCCGCGTCATATCCAAAGTTAATGATATCTATTGGACAAAAAAAAAAAAAAAACTGGCATATGTGACAGTGGCAAGTTTGGCAAGTTGATACTTCCTCGATTACATGTAGGGAGGGACGTTTGAAAGGGAAGTGATGTGGATGGAGGCAGCCCATCCATCTCTGGCAGGGTCTGCGGCAAAAAGAGGTTCTTGCCTCCTTCTTGGTGTCGCAGTCGGAGGTGTCAGGTTCGGTCTGAAGCCTCCGCAATCGGGCGATCTCCTCTCGTGGAGACTCCACCTCCTGGCCCCGCACCGCCTCCTCCAGGCCTTTGATGTCCACCTCGTGGGTCGTCACTCTCCGCCGCACCTGGAAATGAACGCATCAAATTTAGCCAATTACAGAGGGCAGAGGGGACAGCCAATCAGAATCAGTAGCTTCATTTCTATTTCATACCACCCTGTAGCTGGGTTTGGAGGCATCTCCCTGCTGGCCGCCAGTCGTGTTGAGGTTCCGCCATTTGTCCCGCACGGAGGTGCTCTGGTTTCGGCGGATCCTCGCGTTTTGCTCCTCGATGCTCATCTTGGACTTCACCTCCGCAGCATAAACGGCACTCTTTGGGCGACCCTGAAAAGCAACCAGCCAATAAAACTCACATTGTATCTTATACGACGCTATAGTATGCGACCAGGGTTTTCAAATCAAATGTGAAAGCGCCCTTGTTGATAACAGAGGTTCACAATTAATCCTCTGAACATCAGAAGGACTTTAACCCCGAGTGTCCAGGACTACCGCATGCTGAAATCACTTTATATGGACAAACAATTGTATTAATGGAGGAACAACATGTATTCTTTGAGTGCTCACTGTAAAACTAGCATACCCTTTTGCAACAGTTGTGGTATGTTTTACAGCAGCTAATGACAGCCTGGATTGAGCAGATGCTCAGCTGCCATGTTCATAAAAACTCAATTGATTTCACTCTTTTCTTACCCTAGAAATGTGTCCATTGGCCAATGCACTGTCCTGCTGCTGTGCAGGAGGGATGACCTTTGACTCTTCTTCTGTGGGAGACTTTGTTCTGGGTGGAACAATGCCAACTGCCCCAAGGTAAAGAAACAAGACAGAGGATTAAATAGGACAATGGAGGATAATTTTTTTTTACAAGTATATTTATTAAATCCCCAAATGTGAGCTGGTTAGAGCAAGGTAAGGTGGGTAAAAGGACGCTTTCGTTTCCATTCTGACGTCCCAGTGTTATGCCATTGTACAGTGCAGATCACATCAAAACGAAATTCTATCGCGGTAGGGTTGGGAGAAGGTAACGGTAACTTCAGAGCACCATGAGGGCTGAAACGCAGTAGGTCATCTGAGAAAGCGTGGCGTAGGAATAAAAAGCATTTATAAATATAGTACCCAGTCACAAAACCCTTCCAGGATACATATCACAGGTGGTCCAGTGTGTGTGGAAGAATGTCATGGTTGGCTGAGCGGCCGGTAAGCACCTCCCAGCAGGGGATGCTTTCACACGCAGTCACTGTAAATGGTGAAAACTTACCAACCCCACTTCTACCTATTCATATATTTGGCCCTTAAAATAGGTGCTTGTCGTTGCATTTTTATTGCTATAGATGGCTTTAAAATCACAAGTTTTTAATCGGTAAACCATTGCATGTGACGGAATGATGTATGAGATATAACCAGAAGTATAATGCATGACACGATGTATGGGGTTTGTTTATGAGGAGAACAGCGGTGAAAAAGAGCAGTTCTTTTGGACAAAAATCATAAAGCTTTCTATATATTTTAATAGTCGACAGGAAAATTCCTTTATTTCTGTTGTTTTCTCTCAATGTTCTGTGAAAATGAATGATACATGTTACTGTATAGGACACATCCGCTGTCATAGTTTTGAGAAATTTTCACTTAGTTTCTGTTATATTGTAGGTTGCTGGACTTTGTGGCGCTCCTGACATCCAGAGAGAAGAGTTTAGTTGCATTATGAACTCACACACACAGTTGACACACGTCTTCAAAAGCAAATTTCTTCCACGTTTTCACGTGCACTATAATGCGGTTTCTCACAAGTTTTCAGTTGAAAGTGCATGTTATATTTTTGGAAGTGGCTATTCGCCCCGCAGCAAATAGGAAACCACACGTGGTCAGATCTATATTTTCGTACCTGGCATTTCAGAACTCTTCAGCGAATGAAGGTAAATTTGGTGACTAGTACGTGGTTTCGTCCGATTACATTTTTCAATCAGACACCTGTTTTTTATACAGCAAGTTGCGTGACCGTATTGCAAAAACAGGTGTACGTACTTGTCGCCGAAATTACCTTAATTTGCTGAAGAGTTCTGAAATGCCGTCGCCGACCGCCGGAGCATAGACATAATTGTAATTAAATTATTTTTCTGTACTGAATGTAGCCCATTGTTTTGTCGCTTTTAGATCGCATGGGGGAGAGATGCCGTGTCTTCAATTGTCACTTGATTATTCTTCAATTGGAAAACATGTTAATGAAGGAAAACCATCAAGAATTAGCCAGGAAAAATTGTTGTCAATAAAGGGTGGGATAATAGCCAGTAATTTTCGGGTCTAACACTGCCTCTGGGAAGTTTCATTCTGAAAAAAACGCCCAAAAGACATAGTGAGTTGACATGCATGGATTAGCCGTTTATATCGAAACACTGAAGATGTCCCGTGTCTGCCCTGCAGCCTGTCGCAGCCGGACTTCAGCCGTATTAATGGAAACATAGCTTGACAGCATTAATCTCGTGAAACGAATTAAGATGGATTTATTGTTCTGCGTCGACTCCGTTGCGGACCTTCCGAAGTTCTGCTTTGAGGTTGTTTGCGTCACGCTGTGCCGCAAAGCAGTTCAAAACAAACCGCTAGGTGGCGTCAGGTTTCCGAAGGACCTGTAATGAAGTCATGTGAGACTCGAGTAGAGTGGACCAATCAGTGCCCTTGTGGTCTGCATCGCTTTGACATGCAGTTAGAAAATTTTCAAGGTGCATGGCAGGCGACGCAGAGGCTCGGCGGTTAGGGCTCACGTAGCCGCAGAGGCTCTGCATAGCGACGGCATCGGTTCGACGCAGAAAAATAAATCCAGCTTTATTTAGTCTGGCGGTAGAGGAGCGATACAAAGACGGCAAGACAGCAGTAAGTTGGGGAGTTTTCTCGCGATTTTTTCCATTTTGATGTGAGCTGTATGGTATGCCCAAATTTTTTAACCATATACTGCGCCGCACAGATTTTAAGATTACTACCGGCATTGACCATCTGACTCTTCATGATCAGGGCTGGAGACCACGGTCCCATTTTGGCCATCAGTTTTTACCTTTATTACTGCTGGTTTGTCTGTCATCCAGTGTCTTCTGATGGTCACTGTTGTTAGTCCTGCCCCCCGAGGAAGTATCGGAATGGACAGTATATTTATACTGTTGGAGGAAGAAGGAGAGGGGGATTATGTTTCATTCAGACGAGTACAAAAGAATCCAAGATACCACCACAGAATGCGGTAAAGTTGGTTCGATTTATTTCTTTTAGTTTTTTAATTGTTAATTTATACTGAATCAATAGGGTTGGAGCAACAAAGCTAGGAATTACATTTTGAGACTGACTAATTACAACTCCAATTCCAAAATAGTTGGGACAAAGTGTAAATTGTGAATAAAATCAAAATGCAATGACTTTCAGATCACGAGCCAATGTGTTATTTAAAATACTGTAGAACATAGATGACATTTCAAATGTTGAAACAGACATTTTACATTTTTATTCACAAAATGAGCTGATTTCAAATTTTCTGGCAGCAACAGGTCTCAGAAAAGTTGGGACACAGACAAAAAAGGTTGGAAAAGCAATTGATATGATAGAGAATCAGCTGAAAGAACATTTAGCAAGTAATTAAGTTAACTGACATCAAGTGAGCAACATGATTGGCAATTAAAGGGATGTCTTAGAGAGGCTGAGTCTCTCAGAAGTAAAGATTTTACAAATTTACAAAATTTGTCACGCCCTAGGAGCCATGCCCTTTGATCGACAGACATGCAGAGCACAACTTTTGATCAGCTTGGTCTCTAGAATGATGTGTAAAAACATGTAAAAACTTATATAAATATTCACCAGTTACTCCTGCCTCTCCTGTGTTTTCTGACCGCTTGCCTCTGCAAGTGGTTCATGCACATACAGCTTCTCTTCCATGCTTTTTCTAATATCACTGATACAATCCATGATCGAGGGCTACATTTTGACATAATTTTATTGTCTGTATGGCTACATATATCCCCACATTGGAAATCGAAGCAGGTATATTTTTTTTCATCACTGTTCCACCTAATTATAGTTTTAAAACTGCGCTTTATGAATTCAAGATGTGGGAAAATACTGGATAAAGCCTCAAAGCAGTTGTATAAAGTTTGTTGAAAGTGGATTTCAGGCTTAACCCCTTAAGGGGTCAAGCCTGGGTTCACTCAATTTAAGTACTTCTAAACACTAAAAACACGTAAAAATTGTGTCAACTGAAAAAAGCTCAGAATGGAATTTGATTTTAATCAAATTTAATAAGTTTGTTACCGTAAAAACCGTACATTATTGGCAAAAAATTTGAAATCTTCTGGCAACAATATCTCAGAAACAATGGTGTATTTTCCTGCAATTCTTTTTTTTGTTTTGAGGCTAATATCACCAGCTATACAATGACATACTCATTCTGGGTGTTTTCATGGGAAAATATTTAGAAAAATTATTTGGTCATAAAATTTTAGAAATGGGTGGTAGAACCTGCCTGGCAGATGGATCATAAATACACCATGTATCTACCTACCCAAAAATGGCTATGTCATTGTATAGAACATAACAAACTGATGCTATGGTGAAAATTTCAGTGCAATACCTTGAAAAATGTGGATTTTATGCCCGCCACAAGCCTGTTAAACTATGAAGTTTTGCGATGTGAGAAAATTGCGTTTTTGTCTCGAAACGAATGCACTGAAGGTGTTCACGTGATATAAATCCACTTAAAAGATAGTTTTTTTGGTCTTAAAATCACCTTTTATGAATGTTTTGAAAGATCTTTAACAAAAAACAAAATTTAACAAACTTTTTCTCAAGTCTGAATCTAGTCCTGACCCCGTATAACAACATTGTTATACGGCATATCCACATTTCGCGAAGAAACTAGGCAATAAGCTCATGTAGACCATTGTTACCTCAACCGAACATAATTCAAGCATGCAGCAAAACCAGTGGCGTTTTTCAGTGTAAAAACTTGGTGGGGCAAGAATGTATTTCAGGTCTGGATAAGTGAATTTCAGAATTTTCCATTGACTATTATGGACAAACTCCAGCTATTATTTTGTCATCCTGCATGGGACTGAATTACATGATAAAAATGAATCAAGGCACAATTTTGCTTGACGCTTTACTAGAACAAAGCTATAAGAGGTTGTTTTAGTCAACGTTTAATCCATTGGTAGGTCAGTATGATTCACATCTGATTCTGATTGGTCACTCGCATAGTATCGGTGAATAGCCAACAAGAACGTATAACGGAACAGATAGCCGAACAGTATGCAGAAAAGCGATCTTCGCTGGCAATCATTAAAAGCTAGCCAGTTTGGTCGACTGCCTCACCTAGTATTGCATTATCGTTAAAAAAAAAATAAGAATGCTTTTATTTGTCCACTTCATCCGGAATGAACACCACTAACGTCACACGAACGTTTCTGCCAGGTCATTCGCTATGGCTAATGCTATATATAGATATGCAACTTGGCTAACATTTGTAAGCAACGTGAGTTTATTGTGCTAAACTAGTTTATCTGGCTAGCTAAATTTATAGACAAAGTTTGCCATCACAGCCATCTACAGCGACTCGATTTCCTGAAAACGCCAGCTGAACAAGTGGCTAGTTAGTGTTGTGCTTCCCATTAAGAGGTTTTTATATTTTCTACACCTCGAACAGTATCATGTAAAATTGCGCATTAATATTTATTCTTATATGATTTTTGATCACAAATATGTTGAAATCTCTTCGAAAGACCGGCTGAAAAAAGCAGAAATTTCTCCATTATAGTCTATGGGAAATTGAGAAGTGCGGTGCGCTTGACGCCATATTTGTTTCTTCAACTGCGCTCGTAGAAGGAAACGGCAGCACCTCTCTAGTTCTATATACATTCATTGAGTGGGGCTTGGGGCTGTCAGCCCCACATGTCAACAAACTCGTGCCACCTCCACTGATACCGCCAACATTCTAAGCATGCATACTTATATTTTCACACGTATCGTAAACATTGCATTGCATAAGGGGGGCTAGCCCCATTCATGCAGACACGGATCAGGAGATCGGTCTGAAGCAGCAAAACAGAGACCAATAAACCTGAACTTAAATCCTAACACAAATTCTATGCAATGTAGGAAAATGCTAAATTTTTAGACAATAGATTTTAGCAGATAATAAGATAATGTTTCAGAATTAATAATGTAATTTTCCTGCGGTCCATTCTGGTGACACCAGGTGAGGCTGTGCCCCACCTGCCCCTAATGACCAGTTGCCACTGAGCAAAACATAGGATAAAATCATATCCGTGCTGAATCGATAGAATTAATCCTGAATTTGTGCTATGCATAAAAACGATACCTCAAATGAAAGAGGAAAGTCCACAGAACCCAACAATGTATATGCCCTGTCATTTTACACCGACACCACACTCAAAGAACAGCAGACATACACTTTACAGTCTACAGAGATGGGCAAAGAAATTTCTTACCTTTGATATTTTGTAATTAAAAAAAACTGTTTTTACAATACTTGCTATTGTTAGCTCATTGTGTCCGTGTTATAACCAAAGTAGATCTGAGCGTCTCAAAGTTTGTTTTTCTTCTCGAGCGTTGTTTCAAAGATCTCAGTTCCTCAGCTTTCAGCGTGCTTGCAATGTATTTTCCTCTGTGAGATTGGCTTATGAAACTGTCAGTAAGACTTTGCTGGTAGCCATTTTATTCTATGGCTTTTGATGTTTCCTACGAGCTCTAAACATCTTTATCGCACAAAGCTAGACTGAGCCAGAGCTTTGCGTTCCCAGTGCGTCAAACCAAGTCCATGGGCCATTCGAATGTACTTAAATAGCGCAAAAATATAAATGCTTAACAGGTTTGTTTGTGGTATTTTCGGTATAATTATCCGGTAAATATTCAACCGTCGTCTTCTGACAGAGACGCGTGAATACTGAGGGCACAACAATGCAAACAAGGTGAATGACTTGTTTTTTTGACTCATTCTTTATATTCTTTATATGGGCAATTTGAAAGCAGCATTCCAGCGAAATGGTGTAGCCTATTGGTTAAGATGTAGGACATCAGCGCAGGCGACCAACGTTTGAATCCCTGTTCAGGTGTGTCAAACTGAAATCAATCTGAATACCTTGGAATTTACAACACATCCACAGCACTGGATTTCTGTACATTATCATTTTTTGTGAGTGAGGCTGAATAGATGGATCAGCTATGGCTATCGTAAAGCGCAGCAAGTGACGAATTCAGGCGTGGCATAGTTACTCGGAGTTTTGGAGGAGGCGTTGTGAAGGCGGGGCCTTCCTTTGCCGTCTTAGAATTCGCAAATCAGTGTGGCACACCTTCCTAGGGAAGAAAAGGACCTCTGCGGCGGGATTTGCTCTGAAGTAAGGCAGCTATAGCAGAATTTAATGAGAAAAGGGGCAGCTATGGCGGGAAAAAAATCGGGCATGGCGCAGCACCATGGCCAAACGCTCTGAATATAACACTGCAGAGAGGTATGACATGAGCTTCAAGGGAAATCCTAGCAGAGGGAAGGCAAATCCTGAAACAGGGATCATGGGAAATCCTGATAGAGGAAACATGGGAAATCCTGACAGAGGTTATCATGAGAATCCTGACAGATCATAGGACATCCTGACAGAGGGATCATGAGAAATCCTGACAGAGGGATCATAGGAAATCCTGACAGATCATAGGAAATCCTAACAGAGGGATCATGAGAAATCCTGACAGAGGGATCATAGGAAATCCTGACAGATCATAGGAAATCCTAACAGAGGGATCATGAGAAATCCTGACAGAGAGATCATGAGAAATCCTGACAGAGGAATCATGGGGGATCCTGACAGAGGGAACATGGGAAATCCTAACAGAGAGATCATGGGAAATCCTGACAGAGGGAAGACAAATCCCGAGAGAGGGATCATGGGAAATCCTAAATGAAGGATTGGGTGAGGGTTGGATGGGCGGAAGTAAATTTGAGGTTTAAGTATGGATGGATGACAATGAAGGCTAAATAAGACAAGGGGGCGCTGGTTGTAATCCGCTTCCTCTGAGGAAGTACCTGTCTGCGACAGACTTGTTCCTCTTCCTCAAAGTCTTCCTCCATACGACTGAGCCAGGAGCTCCTGTCCAAGCTCACGTGAGAGGTGGACAGAGGGAAGGGGGGAGGGGACTCCAGGGGCAGGTAGGACTTGGGGAGTGGGGGCCGTGGAGGACTGATATCCTGAGGACGATGGGACAAAGGGAGAGAGAAGGAGAAGTAAAGAAAGACAGAAAGGAAGGAAGAAGAAAGAAAACTGACAGTCGCAAGTACGAGGCAGTAAAGCCAAAGAGAGAAATTTCAGCGGCAGATACCGTCTGTCATCAGGGACCGTGCATCACTCAAGCATCAGATACTGCAGGCTTAGTCTGCAAAATATTCATGTGTAAAACTGAAATTGGCTCTGATTTTCAGGAAATCGTGGCTGCCTAATGAGAAGTAACAATCATTTTTGTCAAGCGCTGCAGTGGCTTTGCGGAGCATGACATAAAGGGGCGAACAGACAAAGAGGCTTGGGATGCAGATGGGTGTGGTCACAGGGCAGGTTACGCAGAAAATGGCAAACGATGCATACCTCCATGCCCACCTGCTTGGGGGGCGAGTCACGTGACCCAGAGACGGGCGAGAAGGGGCTGAGAGGACTGGTGAGGCTGGTGGAGCTGAGGGGGCTGGCAGGACTGTTTGTGCTGAAGGAGCCAGATGCCAGGCTGGCTACTGTGGGGAGACAGGCAGAGGTCATGTGACCAATCATCTGTCCAATCCACTGTCTATATATGAAGATGGACAACCTAACAGCTCCCAAAAAGTGAGGCCAAAACATCTTGATAGGCATCTAGTGGCAGGCGGCAGTACAAATTATTAGCCTGCCCCTACAATGTTAGTGGATGGGACATCAGCCTCAATAAAATATTTAGGTACGTGTAAAATAGGTTTTTTCCGAAGATACCTTCCCTCATGTTAAGTAGTTCTGATCATGCTGATATATGTTCAATTGTTCATTTTTTCAGATAAGTTTTGTTTTTTTTAGTTATTTGATACTATAAAAAGGGTTGTGATGTCATGGTTGACAGCTTTGATTGACAACCTCTCTTAGAGAATTCGTTGCCTATTGATTTTCTCCCAGGAACTGTATGGAGTTGGAGTGCGACTTTGAGAAGAGATATAATGAGAAGAGATACAGTATAATGTCAACATTACATGTACTTAAGTTGCTAGGTCCCAGTTAAACTGACTATAACCCATAGTGATTTGCATGTCCGGCTAAAATTGATTCCAAATGATCTTTGCTCTGAAGATGGCATCATGTACTATTCTCAGCGATGCTACTGTGAAGAGGTATAGCATGCTAGCTTGTTTCGCAACATTCTATAATATGTCACCATAGACAGCAACAGAAATTGGTGGTAAAAAGCTCTTTACTCTGAACATAGCATAATGTAGCTACTGTTCGCATCAATATTATATTTAGAGAAAAGGGCTCTCTTCAATGAATTTTTGTTGATAGCATAAGTGTCCCAAAAACTGATAGCCTGCTAGCAACCAAACTAATGTTAGTAAATTGAGAACTAGGTCACTGGCTCGTCAGAACTGACGCTAAGACCCATGATAGCGGGGAGTCCATACATGCCAACTCTACCGCTTTTGGGAGTAGACAACCGCTTTCAGGGCGTTTCATTCTGGAAAAAAAAATAAATAACGCCCTAAAAGCGGTAGAGTTGGCATGTATGGGAGTCAATTCACCCATAGACTGTATTTACCTTATATTTAAGGTAATCTAGCTTGGATTTTTACGATAGTTTTGTATGATGTAGCTAGCTAGCTAGCTAGCTGCTTATCCATTGTCAATGTATTAGCTAACTAGCTAGTACTGGACGTGGACCAAGCACCTCTCTGTGCCACCATGTCGGGAACTCTGTATGTCACTGTGTCAGTATGTTTGTGCATTAATGTGTCAGTACAGATGTATGCAGCCGTCTGTCTCCGTGCATGACCTTTACTCTAAGTCACTGTGCTGGTAACTGTGTGTTTTTGTGCCAGTAATGCTGTCTTCACATGGATCTCAATAGATGGCAAACCAGAAGTCATTATTGTGGTGAGGGGCACATGAGCAAAATCGTATAAGGATGGCAAAAATGCTGTAGATAGCATTTTTGCAGAAGATGGTAAAATTATTTTTCTTTTTGCTGTTATATCTAATGGCAGTCTAAGTAAATTTTCTCCCATATCAGTGAAGAATTAGATATAGCACAGTTATCTATTTACTGTTAATCTTTATTTGCCATTGTTCCAACCTGCAATTTTTCTCCTGTGTAATCCCAAAATTTTAGTTTTGCTATGTACCATCTACTGTTATCCACGTGAAATGCGACAAACTGAGTACTGATACCACATCACTGAAATACTGAATCATTTCTTGATTTGGGATTTTGTTTTTCACTTGATAAATAAACTTTAACTAAAGTTTGGATATTTATCTTTCTTTTCGATGTCAGATAGCTCATTCACAAAAGGTGAATATCTTATAACCTTTTGATTCAAGTTTGTATTTTTTTCCCCTCATTTTTCCAGGGTAATATTAAGCTAATTCACCAAAAGGTGAGTATCCTACATCCTTATTTACTCGTATTTATCAGGGGTGTCAATAACTGTAAAGGGAACAGTGTCTGTGTTCATCATAATTTTACAGTGTGAGTATTGATGTATTTATTATGTATCTCTGACTGATGCTGCATCAGCACTGATGTATTTGCTGAGTATCTCTGTGTGATTCTGCATCAGTATTGATACAGTTGTATTTAGCTGCGTATTTCTGTGTGATACTGCATCAGTACTGATGTATGCAGCTGTGTATATCTGTGCGGCTGTGTCAGCCACAGTTGCATACATCAGCAGCAGCTGTATATTACTCAGTGATACTATCTCAGTACTAAAGTACGTAGCTTTGTATATCAGAGGTGATAAGCATTATGTAACTTATGGATCAGTGTACCTCTGTGTGTGGCTGTGTCAGTTCTTATCGGTGTACCTCTGTGTGTGGCTGTGTCAGTGCCTCTTGATGGGTTGTTCTTGTGAAGGCCTTCCAGGACGTCCTGAATTTTCCAGAACTCCTTCTGAAAATGTCTGTGAACCACCTCGCTCTATTCAAACGAAAGAGGACAAATCTTTAATCAGAGTCAAAGGGGCTTCCAACGTCATGCAAGGTCAAGTGAAATCTTGTAATACATCGCTATTTCCCTAACACTGAGCTCCTGAATAAATAGATAAATGGCATTCCTCTGAAAGTGCCCAGGACATGGGAATACAGAACTGGTCCATGAGTGCCTAGATAACCACTAATCACTGCTACATGGTATTACATTAAATCCCAGTGTTATCCTCCTAAATCTAAAAAAAATATATTAATGAGTGAAAGAGGCCAGTCTGTCTTGGCCAGAAACACAAACCAGATGGCCGGTCCCTGAAAGAGTGACAGCTGGATCCCCAGGGTTGTGCCTTACCTGACCCCCAGCATTTAGCAGCTCCCAGAGATCTCCATGGATGGTGTTTACTTCATCCTCTAGTACTTCAAACTCCATCCGAGTGGTAGTCAGGGCCTAACGACAGTTTATAAGAGCAGTTAGACCGTGGGAACCCTGAAGACTATAAGTCAAAAATCAGAAAAAGCTGTGATGGTATGTTCAATTAAAATTCAAATCGCAAGCAATGATTTGCAAATCATCTTTGACTTTTGCACTATTATGCTGAAAGCAGATTATTTGATGCTTCGCCATATTAATTGCATTGATTTTTCAAAATAAAAACGTTAAGACTGTAAAGTATTAACCACTTTTTTATGTTGCCATTCCTTTTCACAACACTTCATAATAATGCGGAGCGATAAAGTGTTTCAGGTGTGATTTTGTCCCATTCATCCTGCAAACAGGTCTTACATTGTGCAACAGTATGGGGTCTTTGCTTTTGCATTTCAAAATTCACCACACATGCTTTACTGCGGACAAGTCAGGACTGCAGGCATGTCAGTCCAGCACTTCCATCCTCCTCTTATGCAGCCTGCCTTTTCTATGCATACAGAATGCAGTCTTGCATTGTCTTGTTTATCCTGGGAAAATATGTCATTTTGAAGGCAGTATTATGTTAATCCAAAATCTCAAAGTAATTTGCAGTAATAATGGTGCCTTCATAAAGGTGAAAGCAACCGTTGCCTATGGCACTGACAAAACTCCCTACCATGACGGAGCACGACTTTTGTACTTATTATTGGCAACAGTGTGGATGCACCTTTTCTTCTTTGGTCCAGAGCACACGACATCCATTACTTTAAAAAAGACCTGAAATATTGATTAGTCTGACCACAACACACGTTTGCACCATGTGATGGTCCATTTTCTGAGGCCTCCAGCCCAGAAAAGTCAACAATGCTCCTGAACACTGTTAACATGACACTGCTCATGTAAACACATCAAAGTTTTAGCTGGTATCTGTAAATGCAACTATGTATTATAGTGCTTGACAATGTAATCCTAAGCCCATCTGGTGAGCACATAATGATAAATGATTGTTCTATATGCAGTGCCATTTGAGTAATCGGAGGTCACAGGTATTCAGCTGAGCTTCTGCCCTTGCCGTTTACACAAATAAATTCCTCCAGACTCCTTGAATATCATGTAACATAGAGGATGAAGTATCCAAATCCATATTTTCCTTTGAGGGACATAGTTTTTACTTTCTCACGCATTTGCAGGCAAATTAGTGATCCTCTGCCCATCTTTGCTCCTGCAGCACTTCTGATGCTGCCTTTTTACAGAATCAGGATTACAATCACATACTGACATCAGCTGTTTCAAATCACATCATTCTTCTTCTGATTAGAATTTTTTCCTTTGTTCTGTCCCAACATTTATCAGAATGTGCTGCAGGCCTGAATGACAGGAATGGATGCATTTTTACAAATAAAATAACCAGCGAAAGCATTAAATCTCTTGTCCTCATATTGTCTGCAATAAAATACAGGTCAAAGTTGATTTAGAAATCAATGCTGTCTGGTTTTTTGTGCATTGTCCATGACCGTCACAACTCTTTTCCGAGTTTGGGCTGTGGATATGTCTTACAACCAGTGTTTACCACTAAAGGTGGCCATGTCCCCCGCCGCTTCATTAAATACCACTTCAGTAAATACCCCATACTTCAATGTATTAACAAGGTTTTGAAAAGTGGCCAAAGTGGTGACCTTGAAAGTAAGGTCAAGGTCACCCATATCGACTGGTGTCTGCGTAATTCCCCAATGTAGGCTGATACCAAATTTGAAGACTCTAGGTGCAACGATTCATGAGATATCGCATTAACAAGAGTTGGAAAAGCGGTCAAAGTGTTGTGGTGACCTTGAAAATCAGGTCAAGGTCACCCATATCGACTGATATCTGCGTAATGGCCCAATGTAGGCTGATACCGAATTTGAAAACTCTAGGTGCAACAGTTCATGAGATATCGCGTTAACAAGAGTTTGAGAAGTGGTCAAAGTGTTGTCGTGACCTTGAAAATAAGGTCAAGGTCACCCACATTGACTGCTGTCTGCGTAATGCCCCAATGTAGGCTGATACCAAATTTGAAGACTCTAGGTGCAACGGTTCATGATATCTCGCGTTTACAAGAAACGGGACGTAAGGACGCTGCTGAATACATATCCCCCGTTCCGCATTGAGGCGGGGGACAAATACACCCTCTACTGGCAGACGTGGAAAATACAGGGGTCCTAACATATTTTACTTCCACCTACGACCACATCCAGCTGATTTCTCTCAATAGCGCCTCCTCCTGGTAGAGCAATCTTGCTAAATGACCAATCCAGGTGACTGGAACAAAGTTTTGGGGTGGATTCTCACTCTCTGTTCTTGAATTCTCCACCTCTGTCAACTGGAATGTTTATGTGTATTCTTAAATTATGCAGCCACACTCAGAATCATAATATCCTTCATATAAAGCAGTGTTTCCCAACTCTGTTCCTGGAATACCCCTGCCCTGCATATTTCAGATGTCTCCTTGATGTAACACACCCAGATCAGGTCACGAAGTACTCCACTGATCAGCTGACCAGCTGAATCGGGTGTGTTAAATTAGGGAGACATCTGAAAAATGCAGGGCAGGGGTACTCCAGGAACAGGGCTAGGAAACACTGATATAAAGGGTTGTGAGACCCTTTGCTATTTTGGTGGCAATCAGAATGCCCTCCTCATCCCATACGCTTCCTCCATCAAGGGCCCGTCCCACTCGAGCCCAGCCCCATGTCTTACACTGGAGCCCTGAGAGAGCTCGCCCCGAATGTTGATGAGCTGGTTTTGCAGGGTCTCTTTCTTCAGACGGATCTTATCGGCCAGCGCTGGCTGCCCTCGGTACACCTCCAGCTCCTGGTGGGTGGACACCAGATCCGATTCCAGGTTGTCCTAAGGGGCAGGACAAGCAGCGGCTCAGAGGTGTTTTTTAATTGGCTCTGTGGGAGTTTGGCTGCTGGAAGGCCTGACCCTTGGATGGTGGTGGGTGGTGGGTGGTGGGTGGTGGGTGGTGGTGGGGGGGCGGTGTACATGGGTTTAAGGAGGTACCTTTTCAACATGCAGCCGCTGGACCAGAACCTCCTGCTCCTTCAGGAGACGGTTCTGCTCACACAACCGACTCAAGAGGCTCTGCGGGGGGAGAGAGGGAGCGTCGCAAAGTATCGGAGAGAAAGAGAGAGTGAAACGGAGAGAGTGAGAGAAAGCAACGTACATTAAACTCTTACGTTAATGAGCTAATGAGCCAACAGTGCTGCTGGAACTTTACAGCCCCTAGCCTCCAAGTACACGCTATAAAATACACTTAAATTCCTATTACAGATGAATTAGATCTGCAGCCAACAACTAAATAGAGGTCACAACAGAATGTGAGTGTAGTACACAATATTGGTGGTATAAGAGGAATATAATTTTCTCTCACAGACAGTAATGATTGGTAGCACAGTTAGGCCACTTCAGGGCAAGCCAATACCGTATGTTCATCAAAGGACAAGGAGCAGAGCAATAATACACTTTTAAGAATATGTTATTTATGACAAAATAAGGTCTAGTTCTTACATCAATATCGATCTCACCCACCGCAGTGGGAAGGGGAAGGTCTGGGTAAACGCCGTGAAATGGCGCCACCTGTTGGTAGAAAAAATGATCATATTGATTGTAGTTGCACTCAAGCTCAATAGAATTATCACTATTACTCACAAAATCCTCAAATGTGGCTATTGTTAGTCTGAAATTAAAATAGGCAAACATCCCTTTCAACTAATGATTGGATTTGACGTATTTTCAATCATTTTCCATGATTTAAAATTTCACAGTAATGGAACAATTCGAAAGCAGTAAAATACACACCTACCTTCTTAATACAATGTTAAGGCCATTAAATAGTGAATTCAATTCAGAAAAAATGTTTTTTACTAAGTACAATTAACAAAAAAGATAACTCCGTTAACTTTCTCATTTGCACTTAAGCACGTCTTAAAATGCATGCGCTTTTTGTTTAAATGAGAACAAAGTAAATTAAGATAAGCAATATATATCAACCATTTTGAATAGCCTGGGTTGAAATGCAATTCAATGTCTAAATGAATCTTTTATTTCTCTTACGTAAATGAGGAGGACTGGCCAAACCTGATAGTGTTGAGCGTTTATAGAGTTCATGTGAAGTTAATTTCAAAAAGACTGGAAAAAAACCCCACAAATAATAATTAATTTAGAGGGATGCATTGTGCTTCCTTTGTTTTCAGCACAGCTGCTGTCATTGCTCTTCCTGCTCATCGCAGTGAGTCCCACTGCCAACGGCCTGGAAGGCCTGCAGTAAACTCCTGTTCGGGGGCCTGCTTTCTCTCAACCTGTTTTCCATTTCATTTCTGATGTAAACGCAAGCATGGCAGTAATCTGAATAATTAATGTAAAAAATTATATTTTCCATCCGTCCATCAGTTCCATCTTACAATGTGTCACTTTTTTAACGGAATGTGTAATGTATTTTGAGATAGCGCTTGATCTACCGACATATTTAAGCATAAAAAAAAACCTGCAAATAAATTAGAAAACGTTGTTTGGCAAATTGAATTGGCATTAAATAATGGTTTTACTAACAATAAACCTGGCAAAAAAAGACTTATGTAAATGCTCAAAAGATGCATTCATGTTTGTTTGCTCATATTGAAATGGAAACTGCTTAACAACTTTGAATGTGCAGTACTGCCATCTAGGCAAGTCTGTATAAATACTGACAGTTTCAGATGGTTGCTTTCAAAGTGTGTGAAGTAAACTGGAATGGGTTTAAAGCAATCAAGCATTAAAAGGTGAGGTTTCTGCGGGCCTTTTTAGAGTGCTTCCAATGGAATGCCTCTGGATTCCTACATTCAAATGAGTATATATCAGCTCACATAAACCAGCTTCATGTGTCTGAACTCTATTTATTTCTTCTTGTGTTACCAGGTGAGCTGACAGCTGCTGTGACCATGTGCAGCTAGTGATACCTGCGGCTCCAGGAAGTCCAGGTCACTCTGCAGCTGCAGGTGTGTCATGTCATCCTGAGACAAGCGACAGGAGAGAGGGGATGAGAGGGATGTAATGCACAAAAAAGTGCATAAATCACTCACACACTCGCAAGACACACATTAATAACACCCATCTCTGCGGTATGACTATACCGCCTTAAAGACCAGCTAGAATCAAAATTCACTTTTTTCCTCAAATTTGGCAATTCCTTTAGATCACGTAAAAATGTGTCAAGGTGAATATTACTTAAAATGATAAAGTTGTAAAACGTGTGTTTTCCCACCAAAGAATTTTGCCTTCTTTTCCAAGGAAGTATTTAAATATGACATCATATGGTGTCGAGGAAATGTGTTCATCAGATATTCCTCCCCTCAAATGAAGGTCCTTTTATTTGCATCAAATGGAGAAGAATGGGAGTCTGCACTGAAAAATTTTGCTTTAAGATTTATTTACTTACATGCACATCTCACTGCGGAAGTTTGTCCTGTTTAAACTTCTTGACAAACGTTGTTATACCAGTGCCTATGAATTTATCCATGTAGCCACAGGGTGGCAGTGTGAAAGTGCACAAGATATTTACAACCAAATACTCTGTTGCTCTAGTCTTGAGCTCTTGAGAGGAGTAAAAATGCTGAATACTTTTTACTGTATGTGAACTATTGTTTCATTGTAAAAACAGTGCTTCAATAGATTTAACATGTATGCTGGAGGACGTACCATATTGTCATGTAAAGAGCCGGGGTAGTTATAATGGTACAGTCCTGCACTCAGAGAATGGCTCTCTCGATGAAAGTCGTACTGAGAAGATAAAAAAATTGAGAGATCTGAAGCAAATAAACAATGTAAACCAAAAGCTTTGCTATTAAGCACCATAAATATTTAGCATGCAAAATATTGGTACTCGATTTTATCAGAATAAAATGAAAATGCGATTGAGATAGCATTCATCTACATCAGAGGAACCACTTATAAATGGCAGAAACTTTTGTACATAGCACCCCATATTTTGGTGCATCAAAAACTATTGGATAGTTCAACATAATGTAGAATAAATGGTGATTTTTAATATTTGTTCAGATATCCTTTGCATGCAATGACTGCAGTTGGCATCACCAGATGCCAGGTATCTCCCCTGCCGCGGCTCTAGAACAACTATCATTAGTCCCTGCTAGTTTCTGAAACTCTTTGCCTTAAATTCAGTAAGTACTGTAATACGCAAGTTCGCAAGGATCCTGCAGCTGTGATTTACTCGACCAACAGAACCACAGTAACAAAAAAATTGTCATCATTCCGTGAATTACGCCTGGTGCTCACTGCACAGCAATATAAACACGCAATAGAATAACATATGATGGGGTGACAGAGTAATAACACAAAGGCGGAGCCACACAGCGCATGACGGACAAAATGACTCTCAGCTGAGCCTTACAGAATCCAAACTTCCAGGCGTTGCACACTGAGTTGTGTCACCGTAACGGGGAGGATTGTGGGTACCTTGGGCGAGCTGGCCGATCTCCTGAGGCCGTACACGGAGGGGTCCGCGTAGATGATGTCATCGCGGTCACGCTCGAAGCGTGTGCTGGGCGAGCGCATGGGCGAGTAGTGTCCCTGGGGGGAGGAGGACGAGGGCGATCGCGGGACAGAGCGCGAGCGGGGCTGCATGCTCAACCGCTGCATGCCTCTCTGCGCCTGCGCCACGTGGCCATAGTAACCCCCCGGGTGCTGGGGGTGGGGTGGGGGGCCCCACTGTGACCCCCGAGAGTACAGGGGCCCATCCCGCAGGGACCGCCTCTTGTCCTCTGGCATGGCCCAGTGGGGAGGGACTCGATCGAACCCCCCTGAGACAGAGCAAATGCTTTCAGGGCGCATGGCGTCCGGGGGGTACAGGGCATATTCATCCACAAAGCGGGGACCCCTGTAAACACCGTAGCAGTCTGAGGCGACACCTCGATTCACCGCATAATACTGAGAGGGGCTGCAGAGAGACACCGTGGAATGAGAGGAGAGACGGGGAGAGGTCAGAGGAAGACAGCGAGAAAGAGGAAAGAGAAAATGGAGGAAAAGTGAAGTTGGGATGAGTGCGAACATCAGAGGGGAGGAGGGAGAGAAAGTGAAAAAAAATTACAGGAGAGCAGTGAGAGGAATTAGTTCCTTTAGTCTCATCAAACATACATTTCTTGTAATAGACATTAAAGAGTTAAAAACAGATAATAACTTGAGGCACTCCTGGAGTGCAAACCTCCACCAAAGCAGCACAGTCCAAATCTTGCTGAGTGGGAGCAAAGTTCAGCTATCGAGGGTCATAGGATTTCAAGATGGCTGCCGTGGCGGCCATATTGTTTGACTGATCGTGGTGAAAATCAATTGGGTCCATCCCTGATGTAAAAGAGAGTTGCCCACAGAATTTCAGAGATATCCGTTCGTTAATTTTTGAGTTATCTTGTTCAGAAACAAACAAACAAACAAACGGCACCGATCATATTACCTCCTGCCAACTTCGTTTGGCTTTGGCGGAGGTAAATCTTATCCAGGACAGAAACTACACACAAATAAAAACAAGAGAGAATAATTTGCCTCTTTAAAGGTACCAGATGCAAGAATTTTTGAAAAAAAATGAAGGATTAACAAATGAATACATCAATGTTTCAATATATAAATGCCTTACGTGTGGAGAATAAAAGTATTTTCCTCCTGCAAAAGTGATATTGATCACATTTTTAACAATTTTCTCATTTTTGGTCGGGTCTGAGATGAGTCCTTTGTTTATTTTGGTCGGCACCACTGAGCCAGTAGCTTTACAATGCTGAAACTGCACCTCTCTCTGCAGCACGATTTCTGTGGCCTCAAACACAAAAATTGCCATTAAGAAACTCCAGTATCGAGTCAGGAGCAAGTCATGAGTCAATATTGGTGCAGCCTTCGGTCACGAGCGTGAGCTGAAGGAGGCTCATAGGCTGAAAAGCCATGCAGAAGTTGCAACCTCTTGATGGGTAAGCGAAGGTTTGTTTGCTAGGAGAGCCAGCTTCTATTGACATACGAAAAGTTTGTTTCCAAAATGCAATAAGTGCCAAAATGACAAAAATTAGGATAATACCATAGAGCGATAGCCCTGCGCTTCTTATACATGGTGGATAAACCTGTTTTTAGAAATTCATACTATAAGGTGTGTCAAAGCTTGTGTTTTTCTATAAATTGCAATAGGCGCAAACGTAGAAAAAGCTGATTTGCTCAAACCGAGTAAAATCCATCGTGTTTTGGAAAAAAACTCTTCATATGTTCTTGTATGTGTTGTTGCATAGAGTTTAGACGAAGCTTATTATGAATTTACCAGAGAACAGAACTTATGTTTTTACACTGAGGCATCGCAAGCCTCAGAAGGTATGCTAAGTAGCTTGCCCACATCATTAACTAATGGTAGCAAAGTAAGCTTGATGCTGGCTCGTACGTAGCTTTACGGCTAGCTCCCATGGTGATCGCAGAATAATTTATGTGAAAAACACAAACCGGGAATGTTCTAGCAAACCTTTTTAAAGAAAATAAGCAGCCGAGAGGCCATTTTGCTAGTTGGTAGCCTGCGGCCAAGCACAAGCTGCAGTGGTGTAAGCACTATTAAAAAAACAATGTCTAGACTTGATGCATTTTAGCAAGCCTCCACTTATAAATTGCTCACAACATAATCTATAAGGTCCATAAGTGAAGCCCACAGGCCGTAATGCGACCTCGACGATACTGAAATGCAGGAAGCTCTACATAGCCTGGCAACCCCTCAAGTAGACAAGTGCCTCTAGCAGTTCTCAACCCCGGTTCTCCCCAGACACACTAGATGGTGTTTAAACAATTCAAATCTTGCCAGATCCTGTATCTAGCCCCTTTAAAGGTCCCTTATTATGTCACCAGGTGACATAATAGCCAATGAGTTATTACAAGCCATTTCAAAATCTTACCCCTCTTGACATCACATAGGGAAGTAACCAACCAGAGGCAAGAAGAACTGCACAACTTCAGCCAAGCAGTCAATCAGATTTCATTATTCTGGGTGGTCACTCCCCCTTGTGATGCCTGGAAGGGGAGATTTTGAACTGGCTCATAATGGCTGATTTGCTATGTGCCTGGTGGTATCATAGGGGACCTCTAAAATGTTCCCTCAACTGAGCCACCCGGAGCCCCGCCCCCTCACCTGTGCAGGTCCTCCTGTGTAGCCACACCTCGTCGCTGGTTGACCCACTGCTGGAGCTGTGTCATCGAGCTCTGGCGCAGTGCTGCTCTGTCGAGGCCGGGGCGGGGAGCTGGTGGCACACCCCTGTGCAGATACGCATTATCTCGCTGTGCTCGGGCCTCCCATTGGTCCCGGGGCTCCTGGGGCGGGTAATACCCGTAGCTACCCCACCCATTGGGCTGAGGGACTCCTCCCCTCTCCCTCTCCCTGCCCCTGTCTCTCCCCCTCTCTCCACCCCTTTCTCCGCTCTTCTCCCCGCCCCGCCCCTCCAAGTCGGAAGTCGGGGCCGGTGCTGGCGGCTCCTGTTCCACCTTGTCGCTGCTCCGTTTGTCCTCCCGAAGCTCTGTTCCCCGACCATCACCCTCCCCCCGCTGGTGAGACTCTGCTCTCCTATTGGCCGGAGCATTATTCAGTCCTGTGGGTGGGATGTTCTCCATATTGTTCCTACAAAAAAAGAGGAGGTATATTCACTTCCTGCTTCTGTTATATTCTGTGCTTGGATCTTTGTGTTTACGCGTGTGTGTAAAGATGTGAGCGAGCACCTCCATTCGGGCATGTACGAGAGCATTATTTGTTTGTGTACTGGTCTGCATTTATATGTGTGTGTGTGTGTGTGTGTGTGTGTCTGTGTGTGTGTGTGTGTGTGTGCGTGTGTCCGTCCATGTATGCAGGTGTATATGTTAGTGCCTCTGTGTGTGTGTGTGTGTGTGTGAAGATCTTTATAGAGGCATGTCTGTGTGTTTTGTGTGTGTGTGTGTGTATATATACGCGTGTGTGTATGAATGTGAGCATGTGTGTGTGTGCGCATGCACAGGTGTATGTGTTTGCACCTCTCTGCTGGTGTCTGTGTGTGTGTGTGTGTGTGTGTGTATATATATACGCGTGTGTGCATGAATGTGAGCATGTGTGTGTGTGCGCATGCACAGGTGTATGTGTTTGTACCTCTCTGCTGGTGTCTGTGTGTGTGTGTGTGTGTGTGTGTGTGTGTGTGTGTGTGTGTGTGTGTGTGTGTTCTCATGCCTGCTACACAGTGAAGACAAGAAAATGGTTTTTTCCTACAGAGTGGGGACTTTATTGGGAAATGAGTACATTTTCACCTGTCCTTACAACTACAAAGGCAAATTGTGATTTAATAGTTGAGATTAGGGATAGGGTAAGGTGAGGGTAAGGGTTTGGGTTAGGCATGTGCTGCTTATTGTTTAGATTAGGGAAAGGCTGTAGAAACACAAAGAATGAATGAAAGTCAATGTAATGTATATAATACAAGGATGTGTGTGCGTGTGTGTGTGTGTGTGTGTTTGTGTTTGCGTGTGTGTGTGTATGTAAGTGCAGGTATATGTGTCCATACCTCTCTGCCAGTGTGTGTGTGTGTGTGTGTGTGTGTGTGTGTGTGTGTGTGTGCGCGCGCATGCATGTGTGTTTTTGTATCTGTGTGTGTGTGTGTGCATGTGTGTTTGTATATGTGTGTGTGTGTATGTGAGTGCGGGTGTATGTGTATGTGTGTGTGTGTGTTCAGCGCGTGTGTTTTTGTATCTGTGTGTGTGTGTGTGTGTGTGCGTGTGTGCAAGTGTACGTGCCCATACCTCTCTGCAGGAGTGATGGTCATACACGCTGCCTCACTCATAACCTTCAGCCAGGCCTCTTGGTCCTCAGCAGTGTCAGAGCTGAAGTAGTAGGTGCGGGTCCCAGCGTGCTCCACCTGCAGGCAGAACGCTGAACTACCATTACTGTCCTCCTCCTCCTCCTGCTCACTGAACACCTGAGGGAGGGAAAGACAGAACCACAGGGGGACGGGGCACAGAGACAGGGCGAGAGAGAGGAAAAAAAAGGGTGAGAGAGTAGGACAGAGAGAGCGATTTAAATTAATACTCAATATGAGTAAACCCTTTGGACCTGATTTATTAAGACCTTTAACACATTGCAAAATCTTTTTGCCCGTGCAAAACTAGAAACCTTGCCACTGATTGGCGCCAGGCAAGTACCCTGGCCAATCATGGGCAATGTTATTGTTTTTGCACGGGCGAAAAGATTTTTCAAGTGCTAAAGGTCTTCGTAAATCAGGCCCTTAGAGCGCTGAAATAAATTTTCAAAAACTATAAGTTAAATTATCCTCTACTGCTGAAAACCTATCATGGGGTAACTTGTTTAAAAGAGCTCCCCTGCAGGAGCTCTGTAAGACAACTCCACACATGATTGGTTTTCAACAGCTCTGATTTTGATATCTTACATCATTGAACAACAGTAGCGCTGTAAGGGTTAATCCACTGATAACCTATCCTTTTCATGAAGATCTACCAGCCTGAGAGCTTTCACTCTGATCTCTGACAAACCTTTCCCACCCAACAGTCCGAGATCATGCACAGCTGATCATCAGCTGAGTCAGGTATGCAAAATTAGTGTTGAAATGAGAAGACACAGGATGGTAGATCTTCAGTCACTGGGTTAGTCAACGAGACAGACAAGGTGATGCTGAAGAACTGCAGCTGAAAGCAGTGGGCAGACTTTCACACAAGCAGGCAGCATGCACGAAGCAATCCTGTTCCGTCACAATAACAGGAGGAAGGAGACGTAAATGAGCTGTGACAGAGGGAAAGCCTAATTCAACAGTATCCAGAGCATCTGTCAGTCCAACAGTGCTCGCCTGTTACTTCTGACAATCCACAGGAGCAGACAATCTGCCAAGGGTGTCTCACTGAAGCAGAGAATCGCACTGATGGCTGTGACTCTCATACGCACACAGAAGCATTGCGCAGAGGAACATACTGCCAGGAACAGCGCCTCGTGTGGCGCTACAGAACACAGGGCCACCGAATTTGTCGCACACATTTTATCATGAGCTCATATGTTCAGTACGGTAAATGCCCTATATTCCTCAAGTAAAAGGGTGGACAAAATATTAAAACAAAAGACTGAAAGAATGTATACGTTTGAATTATCAAAAGCACAATCGCAAAAGCATCTACCCTGATATTTCCTATGATTTTAAATGCAACCGTAGACCCGGAATGTCTCTACTGGACAAGGCCAAACCCACAGGACTTTGCTCGGTAAGCCGCCAAAGGAAGATGTAAAATGCAAAACAATATTGTCCCAGATATTTGGGTTTTTTAAAATTTGTTCGAATTTCAGAAATACATGTTTTGTATTCCGTAAAATGCGATTTATTTAAAATACGGTTGCAATTGCAATCATTGCACATTTTTCTGTAGTACTGAGTAGCTACATGTCTCCTACACAGGTAGGACACAATATCATGATGATTTAGACATTCCTGCAGGCCCTGGCACACTGACTTCCCAAATTCACTGCCTGCGGTGGATATTTACATATAAAGCCACGGAAAATTAACATTTTTAATGCAATGAAGAGCCCAGACAAAGAATGTCCAATGCTAATGGACTGAAGTTGATTAAAGGGTTTGATTAGCCAAAGCTCAGACGCACAGCAAACACGACCTTCATCTATAAATGCATGCGGCATGCAGGAGAGAGAAGAAGACCAGCACTACCTACAGTAAAGGAGCTCATGAAGGATCTCAAACAGGCAGAGTGAAGGACAGGCTCATTCAGGGGTCCTCAGAAACAGGAGTGAACAGGACAGAGAGACATGATTCAAGGGTCAGACTAGCAGTGATTTAAACAACACATGACAAACGTATTGTTAAAGCTGAAAAATGGTAATAATAGCTTAATCAGTGCATTGGAACATAACGCCCAAAATACAACGCTAAAGTATTCTAACTCTCATGTCCTGTAGATCATATTATATATAAGCATTACAGTTTAAATACAGTTTCATGATAAACCCTCTATGTTTTATACACTAGAACTGACAACCTTAGAATACATTATAACAGCAATGTATTATAACCATTTAGGAGGTACCGTTATCATAAATGACTGGTGGAATATCTCTCAAGTGAATGTGCAGAACATCAACGAGACATTCCGGAGTCACAATATTAGGTTTAGTTCCACTTTCATCCACAAGGGGAAAACATAACCATAATAATTATGCAAAACTTCAGTCACTGCAGTGGCTATAATTTATAAAAATAAAATTGACGGCCTCGTGAAATACAGCGCAATTATCAACCTCCCAAGATGAAACAGAGATAAGTAATGGCTGCTTGCATTGTGGATGATCGCTTCTGATGCCGCAAGAGCCAAATACGGTGTTTTAAACATATACACACCAGCATTTACAATGAGAGCCACTTAATAACAAAAGGACATACTGTATTTATCACACACAGGCTCAAGACATATGCCTCAGAGAAGTATCCCAACAGAACAACCGAGAACAACAGTAACGCAAGAAGACGATAAACAAACCCACCATCTTTCAGCAAGCATAGCAGAAATAAGCCAACCCCACAGGATGATTTACAATGTAGTTCTCATTAGTTAAACACCGTGAAGATACTCTGCTTGCCTGCTGAATAACAGAAATTATTCATTATTTTATAATAATTACTCTCAAAGAATATTTAAATATTCCAACAAATATGCTGTTTTTTTCGATGTATAAAAGATGTTTTTAAAAACCAACGGACAACAGATGACAAATAATTGGGATGAAAACACTGTGCCTTGTTTGCTTGCTGTTTGTCAAAAACCGGTTTTGCCTGATCACAGTTAAATAACACATTCTAACCTATTCCTTGGTCCCCGGTTTTTTATTTTCAAATGTATCAGGTTTCTTGAGAGAAACGGTCCGTGGTGTAGAGTTCTAGAGGTTGGGACCATCCCAAGACTGGAATTTCAGGATCATTTATGGATAATAACAAAGGCCTGAACAGCACCCCTGGTTGGAATCCGCATAAATGTGAATGGTCTACGCTCTATTGAGAGACCTCTCATCTAAGTAGTTCTAATGTCAGTGATATATTGCAATTCACAAAGCTGTCACGTATCTGAGCCATTCCTCATAATGCAACCCCTCTGCTAAAGGACTTCTAAGGCTTACTGAAAACAGCAATCCTTTTGCACGAAGACCATTAATAACACCTACCTTGTATATGGACAGAAATATTATTGTCCTTATTGGGACAGAAAATTTCAGTTAACTCACTTAAACTAGTATCACTGGTACATTAGATTATATCCTTAGATGGGTATGAAACTACTATCTTCATCCACATCAAACCACACAACAGCAATGTGTCGCTCATTTTGCTACTCATATGAAAAAAATAAAGTGTTCTCTCAAAATGTAAACAGAACACACAAAAAATATGAGTGTTTAAAAAAGTAATCTGAGCCCACGCCAAAAATTATCTGCAAAAATGACACGATTGCAATAAATTACATGAGGTAAAAAATTACCTTTTACACAAGGTTTTTGCAAGAGGAATCTTCATTCACTTGAAAATTCAATTGCACGATAATGTTTAATATGCTTATTCACATGTAAACATGCTAAATTAACAAAAATTGAACCGTAATATTCAAATTTCACATGAAAAGTGTTCGTGAGCGAAAGGCTCTAGCTGACCCTACAACTGCAGTATGCATACATACAACATACGGCATACAAAAATATATATTTTTAAAAATGTCTTGACAGAAAGCTGGGTGCTTGTTCCTCTTTGAGTGAGCCAGATATTACGAATGGCCATTCAACAGTCTTAAGTGTCTGGATAAATCAGGGAGGGGAATGTCCATAACTGACAATGTTTAAGGTGTGTGTGATGTGACTGATCATAATAACCGCCCACAAACACACACACACACACACACACACACACACACGCATTAGACATAGACTTCAGATGACACATCCCCTGGGGCACTCCTGCTTCAGAAGGACAAACTCATTGATCCAAAAATGCCAAGCACACAGCAAACAAGGATTTGATCCTGATTTCTCATGATCACTCTGGTGAGGTACTGTACAGCACATGCCTGGATAGATAAAAACTTTGAAAAGAAAAAAATACAGCCTTATATAAGGGCTAATATTTGCCCTATTCTCAGCACTGCAAGATCCATTTCATCTGTGCTTGTATCATGCGTCCAAGTGTGATCTGTTAATTTCCATATCTCATACAGTGAGACTGAGTATTTCTGGAAGCCCACTGGTAAAAAAAATAAACTACATAATCAATGTAAAGCGGAGAATAACGAGTATGTGAATAGCTGTCATTTTTACGGTTGCCTGGTTCTTATGGTGTGCCAGTCACGCCAAAAAAAATACTGTGAGATGAATTATTAATATTATTATTAAATCATTATATGAAATAATACATCTTTTTTTATTGACTACACGTTGGTCAGCATTAGTTTGCATTCCATGAGCAAATCGATTGCTATAAATAACTTTTTGAAGAAGACGGTCAGTCAAATGATTCAAAAGCTGAGAAAGTCCAAAGGCCTGGAGATACTGTACTGGTGTGGGCAGATCAGTGAGTTACAACAGTGACCTTCGCAACCTCCAATGCCCCCCCCCTCGTTCCATAAGGACTTGAATAAACTCAGTGAACTCAGAGTGTTGTCATTGCTCCGTCATAAATAATGTGCTGCAAGTGGGAATAAACGCTTTGTCTTGCATAACCACAGGGCTAAGCTTTCTAGCGAGAGACATTTTTCATTCACTGCAGAAAACTGCAAGGCCCACACAAGCAGGAGGGGTGGGCAACAATACAGCCTTCGTTATGACATCAGCGAATGACTCTTTCTATTATGGACACCCAGCTGGAATGAGCTGTGTTTCCTCAGAGGGAGAGCACTTAGGATTCACTGCCGATTTAAACGTGCTGATATATCTCTTGCCACCATTTGCCGCTGCTCTCTGGGATGCTAACCGCCGAAGGCATCGACAGAAGCCCACAAAACAAAACACTTATCATTTCAAAACTTTCAGGAAATGCTGCAAGTCAACAAACTAGACGTGATGTGTCAGCTGTGACTGCCTGTTCTGAGCTAAGATAATGGATCTGTACAGACATACACACACATATACACACACACACACACACATTCACAAACTGTTTTGAAAGAAACAACAGAGATGAAAACTGTCTGCACCTGTGTGAAAGCTGTCAAAATAGCGCATTGTGACAACGCACACCATACAGATGCTGCGAGGAAAGGAGAGCGGGCGACAATGGCAGCCAGCCACCGGCAGAATTTACATATGTAGTGCATAACCTACAAGGACTTCATAAAACATGCATGTGGTACAGTCTGTGAGTTATCATGCAGTTATCAGCCAAAACTGTATCGCCTCAGATTGAGCGATGTAATGAGTGCTGTCGTTTAACTTCGGTAATGGTAAAAACTAATGACACCATGAAAACGCATCAAACGGACCTGGAATAATTAATTGACCAATCAGAACAGGGGGTTTTCCCGCTCCCTGCAGCACCACAAAAATCACAAGGTTCAAAACTACTGCAATTCCCCTAAAGTATCTCAGGAAATTTTTATTCCTGTGGAAAACCTCAGAAACTTTCAAGGTCCAGATTGTCCCAGTCATCAATCACAGAAAGTCCTGCATCTTCCCTATCATTTTTGCATTATTCGCATTACTTTATCCATTTCAAAGGAGAAAAAGCCAAGAGCAAGATTCTTCTATAGAGGTGACAATTCTTTCTGTTCTCTAGAATGCTTTCTCCCATTGGCCGGTTTGAACTGACAGGTGTTTGGACGAGCTGAGGATAACGCTCGACAGGAGGCCACGCTAACATGTGAAGACCTGAGAGGAACGCCCTAATCCCCCCTCGCACCCTGAGGGCTGTGATGCAGAGCAAAGGGCAACAGCCTGCCACATCAGCACATCAACAACTGCAGCTGGTCCCACTTCAACCCCGCACATCCCCCCTCTGTCACGCCTACAGCACACAGCAACATATCGTATTAGTCATTATTATACGATTATTGACTTCAGTGGAGGTGAATCCAATGATTTATCCACCTTGGACACTTGTCCAAGGTGGATAAATCATTGGATTTACCAATAACTGAAGTCAACAACTGCTTTATAATATGACCCTACTTGAAAATATAAAATAAATTATCTTCACTGTCCTGTGTAGGGAGTCATAGTGCGAATACGTAAAGCTCCTCACAGGGACGAGGCGAGACGTAATACGAACAAAAAATTTCGGGAGCTCCTGTGGGGAAGCCTAATCTATTTTTAGGTCAAGGTTGTCGGATTGCTATATTCACCTCTCGCGCAGTGAATATCACTGTTTACAGAGACTGGCGGACCTCGCCTCGACCAATCAGGAGAGACGGAATCCTTATGTCACATAATAAAATTAATTAAACGCACCCTAATCACTCCACTGCACGGCTATGCTAAGACTATCTTCAGTCATATCAGCTCAGACGTGCGTGAGGCTCTATCTGACTGTAAGATTAATGTGGTAGACGAGATGATGAGGGATCGCCCAGAGCTTGTCAACGTTTACAATTCTGCTGCATGAGTTGAATGTTCTGGACACCACCACAGGACCTATTGTAAGGGTTGGGAGTTCATGAGATAAGAACAAGAGAATAAATGGTCTTGGTAATCTTTGCATTTGCCACAAGAATTTGTTTTTATATTGTAGCTCGTCATTGATCTGTAACCCTATTAATATGATCATAAAAGTGGACAATAAAACATCCTTTTTTATCTCGCTGTTTTAGCGCAGACTCAGTAAACACAAGCAGCTGGACTCAGTGAGAGCGTTGTTATAGCATCAACATCATCTGTAGCACTCGACGCAGCCCAGTCCGCAGCACGCCTCAGCGCTGTTCGGCACTAACCTTAAAGGCGTACTTGCGGGTGATACCGTCCGCGGGCTGAACCGTTCCGATCCGAAATCCGAGGAGAGGGAGGCTCCCGAGGACGGTCTCCTCCTTTTCGTCTGAAGTGGAGAGTTTGGAGAGAAAAAAGAATTTAACTAAAATATTAAAAAAGCAAGAAAGGAGAGTCCAGATCTGAGACAGACTCAGGCAGTGCAGGAACAGTCCATCTCTGAAATGATGTGGAGAAACAACACGAGATAAAATCAAGGCAAAAAAGCAAAAGAACTTTAAGGAAAGTAAAAAAAATCACCGAGAAAATCAATTCCAGAATAGCCTAGGGGTGTGCAAGGGGTAATTACACAGCCTCAAAATTGACCACAATCCACACAGGTCCAGCATCACGCCAGTTCACCGCAGCATAGCTGTGCTGATATGGATCAGCGGCTGTCTGGCTGAGAGAATCCAAGGCTCTTCTGAAAGCATGCTGACTGCAGGCAGAGTGCGTACGCGAATGTCTAGGTGTGTGTGTGTGTGTGTGTGCGTGTGTCTGTGTGTGAGACCTATGCATGCGCCCGAGTATGTATCTGAAAGCGGACCAACACAGCTGAGAAGTGGGGTGGACCTGCTTTGAACAAAGCTGCTCGACACAGCTGAACCCAGAGCTCACGATTCCTGGTGGCTGGAATCCAAACTCTGGCCTCAGGCCAACAGCACCTGCCTGATCCACCAATGGAAGGCTGTGCTCCCAGCTTCAGGTAGAGACACACAAACTGCCTCACACACATACACACACGAACGCACGCACACACACACACACACACACACATGCATGCGCACACACACACACACACACACACATATGCATGCGCACGCACACACACACATACGCACGCAAACACACACACACACACGCATGCGCACACACACACACACACACACATACGCACGCGAATGCGCACACACACGCACACTAACGCACACACTAGCGCACATACACACACACACACACACACTTATTGTTTCCTTCAGAGGGGCAAATAAAAGAGCTCTTTTACAGCAGCACAGTGTTAGAGTGCAGAGAGATCTCCCAGTGCTGTTTCAACTTGTCTGAGAGGTCTCCAGCATGCCTAAATGTTTTATCTAAATGTAACAAAACCATAACAACAGGACCGGTGCCAGAGGATTGGAAAATCATGGCAGGAAACCTTAACTGGAGCAACTAGGGTTCGGCTGTAAATTAATAAACTCTCACATCAAAAGTGCCTCTATTTAAAATGTATCTGCCACAGAATACAATAACTGTCACTAATCACACATGGAACACCGATGGAAATTTTTTTGTCTCACCATCAAACTATTTTGAGGCAAATGGGAAGTGATATAACAGTTATGATGAACAAAATAATAAAGTATGGTACAGCATGTACCGCAGGCAAAGGGAAACGTCGTCGGAATAAGAAGCCAAAGCACGACACAAAACACACTTTTTTTGGTAAAGTTGGTCTTCAATATTACAAATATTGTACATAAAAATTAACGTTCTGAATTCATATCTCTTCATCTCTATATCTTTCGCAGGTTTTAAATAACGTTTAAAATCCCTCGGGTTTCGACTCTCGACCGATTCTATATTCTGCGACTCAACACAGTGACGGGCTTTATGAAATCCCAAATCCCCAAATCAAAGAAAACAGCACTTGGGAATGAGATAATTTATGAACAAGGTGTTAAAACCAATCAAAAGAACACTGTTGGAAGTATTGCACTGTGAGAAGGCAAATAAAAGTCAGTCACAGGGGACCTATACAGTATATCAATGTGTTTTGCCAACTTCAGTTGGAAATAAGTAAAAATTCCTTCACCAGCACCAAAGAATATGACTACACACTACAGTATGTACTGCTGAAATGCCCAAACTTCAGCAAGCTCCAGTCGAGGAAATGCGTGCAATGGTGCGAGAAAATAATTACAGATGATCTGCCACAGTCAAGAAAAGCCATTTCAAACATGACGGGGCTTATAAATAAATAAATTTGCAATGCAGAATATCTTCCTGACACATCACATCTCCAGTGTTTTCTGGCAGTTCTTACTGCGGTGTGAATGTGTATGCCATTGCATGTAGGGCCACACGCCTGCTTTTTCCGTCTACCCCGCTGAAGCCGTGACGCGTGTAAACAACAGTAACCTGATGTGATGCTGCTACTCTCGTCAGCCCCTTTTCTCCTCCTTAAAGTTATGTAAGTTCAACACAATATTTTTATGTTGGCCGTAACTGAAAGTACACGTATTCAAACAGATATTAAAATGGCGCAATTTATGCAAACTACTGGTGCAGCGTAAGGAGAAAAAAAATAAAAATTTCATATCATGCGCATTGTTGCAACCGAAAGGCAAAGAAACAAAAGTCTTGAGCGGTCTCATCAAACAGCTACATCAAATAATGTGGAAATGCTAATGTTGCGCAAAAGCCTATAGTCAGTGTATATCAGAGTAATGTGAGTGCGTTTCGCAGGGGGAAAGAGAAACACCTTTGTAGTAGAAGAGGCAGCGGTCGGTCAGCACAAACCAGCGCTTGTTCCACTGCTTTACTCCATTGCTCGCCTTGGGCAGAAAGAGAAAACGTCAGGTAACCGGGGCACAAAAACACAGGTCACATTACAAGACCAGAAAAAGAAAGCAGATGGAACATTATCTTCATGATGAGATGGTGTTTAAAGAGGTAACCGCACTGCAGCAATTTTCTCCATGTCCCACGGTTCAGTAGTCATACAGGTTAGTGGAGATTTTTCATGCTGAAAAGTGCCTGAAACTGCATTGTTTGCGAGGCCGCACAGCGCTGTGGAGGTCCATACCTGCTTGTAGAGCCAGCCCTGCTTGGCCACATCAGCAGTGGGGTTTCTGCGCATGGAGTTAGATCTTTTCCCAAAGGTGGCAGCCTTCCTGATCGACCGAGGGGTCTGGAGAGATCACAGTTATTCAAATAAACCAAATCAAACCAATTCAACTGCTCATTCTGGCTTCAACAATTGGCCCAAGACCTGCGTCTATTATGACCCATGTGATTATTGCTTCCTAGCAAAAAAAAAAGTGCAGTATCTTCAAAATGACACCAGTTACATCTATGTGTGCTCTCAGCAGTGCAGGAGTTCGTCATTGTGAGAGTATCTTTGAGGACAGGGGAAATGCAATGTGGCGGAGTTATAATTGGGGAAATGAGCGCTAACCTGGCTTCCGACGGGAGTCTCTGGAGCCTGGTCGGACACCATGGCGATGGTGTTAGAGTTCACGTCACTGGCGAAGCTCACAAATCTTTTCCCTGTGGCCTTAGTGCTCATGTCCGGACCGGAGCTCCTGCACACACAGACAGGAAGAGAGGCACTTTAGTTGACATGAATGCAACAAAACACAAAATTCGGACAATATGCTGGGGAAGGGGAACAGGTTTGGCTGAACCCATTTACTGAAGAAGAATTTCGATGAAGTAATCAAAACATCATAAAGCATATAGAAGAAAATATGAGTATGCACACTGAAGGATGGTACATAGGATTGAATAAATAACAGGATGAGTGGGTGAAGATATATTGCACACATTATGCTGTAATACATGTTCTATAGCAATGTAAATATCTACACTGTATTTTTTACGTAGTAATATGCAGAAAGAGACGGCAATAAACAGAGATAGCATGAGAAAGTAAAGCTAAAAGGTCAATGCACGCATCTGCATTCTTATCGCAGGCCATCTTGAATCCATACGGAGGTGATTTTAAAGTGATGGAAGAGACCGGAGAGATAATAAGGACAGTAGGCTGCAATACTCTTTATAATCACAGCATGTTGGTTAGCTTTCCGCTGCCTCATCAGAATTTTCAACGGTACCAGTACAGCATAACTGACTACAACCTAAGACAATTCTGAAGGGTAATCCAATTGTGAATACACTGTAACATCCTATTCTGTGACTGCTTTATTGCACTTTTGGATGCTGAAAATCATGGCAATGAGCAAAACCTGCAGAAATGGTGTGAGGTCACTGCCCGATATTTTACATATAACTTTGATTCAGTGAGAAATCTAGAGAACATCAGAAAACAATAGTTTGTTCTATTTTGTTGGTCTCAGAATGTGTTTAATGGTTTCAGATGACAGAGGTTATCAGGGCTGTGATCTCTGGTTTGAGTGGCTCAATAGTGTGGTTTGTGGTTTATGAGGAGAGAGGTTTGAGGGATGTGGTCTGATTTGTGTAGCTCAATATTATGGTTTGTGGTTGTGAAGGAGAGAGGTTTAAGGGATGTGGTCTGATTTGTGTAGCTAAATATTATGGTTTGTGGTTTTGAAGGAGAGAGGTCTGAGGGACATTGTCTGATTTGTGTAGCTCAATATTGTGGTTTGTGGTTTATGAGGAGAGAGGTTTGAGGGATGTGGTCTGATTTGTGTAGCTCAATATTATGGTTTGTGGTTTTGAAGAAGAGAGGTCTGAGGGACATTGTCTGATTTGTGTAGCTCAATATTATGGTTTGTGGTTTTGAAAAAGAGAGGTCTGAGGGACATTGTCTGATTTGTGTAGCGCAATATTGTGGTTTGTGGTTTTGAAGCAGAGAGGTCTGAGGGACATTGTCTGATTTGTGTAGCTCAATATTGTGGTTTGTGGTATTGAAGGAGAGAGGTCTGAGGGACATTGTCTGATTTGTGTAGCTCAATATTATGGTTTGTGGTTATGAAGAAGAGAGGTCTGAGGGACATTGTCGGATTTGTGTAGCTCAATATTATGGTTTGTGGTTTTGAAGGAGAAACGTCTGAGGGACATTGTCTGATTTGTGTAGCTCAATATTGTGGTTTGTGGTTTTGAAGGAGAGAGGTCTGAGGGACATTGTCTGATTTGTGTAGCTCAATATTATGCTTTGTGGTTTTGAAGAAGAGAGGTCTGAGGGACATTGTCTGATTTGTGTAGCTCAATTTTGTGGTTTGTGGTTTTGAAGGAGAGAGGTCCGAGGGACATTGTCTGATTTGTGGAGCTCAATATTGTGGTTTGTGGTTTTGGAGCAGAGACGTTTGAGGGACATTGTCTGATTTGTGTAGCTCAATATTGTGGTTTGTGGTTTTGGAGCAGAGAGGTTTGAGGGATGTGGTCTGATTTGTGTAGCTCAATATTGTGGTTTTGGAGCAGAGAGGTTTGAGGGATGTGGTCTGATTTGTGTAGCTCAATATTGTGGTTTTGGAGCAGAGAGGTTTGAGGGATGTGGTCAGCACAGATGTGAAATCCGGGGGTCAGACAGTAAAAGTACTGCCATGTTTCGCTTCCATCTATGGACTGATCCAGCAGGTTTCACTGATTACTTTAACCTCCTGGCGTAGGAATTGTGCTCAATGGCCAATCCAGGCAACTGGAATAAAATTCTGGGGAGGACTTTCGCTTTCAGAGCCAGGATTTTCCACTGCTGGTGACCTCTGATTTCTGTTGGTTACGGCTTCAGAGGAGAGTATGTAATCTGTGAGAAGACCATCTCAGAAAGGGGGGAACTAAAATAATAGCTTGGGGCTGGATGACCCTTCTACGTAAATCATCCTCTGTCGGGCTGTACGATATCTGAAACGGATATCGATCTGCTCAACTACAAGATTGATGAATTTACCAATAACTGCAATGAATAGGGCATTTCATTACTATTTACCAAGAGCTAGAAGGCAGTTTCAGCAGTAGCAGCTAATAGAGGTTATATTACACTTTATCTGTTACATCAGGATTTCATTTCATGTTTTAAAATGGCACCATTTGTCGCACTCAGTCACCAGTTATTGGGTACTCCAACAAACCTGCTCTTTAATGCATATCTAATCAGCCAATCATGTGGCACGTGGTCACGTGGTCCTGAAGTTCAGCTGTTGTTCAGACCAAATATCATAATGGGGAAAAAAGAGATGCAGCTACAGGAAGTGACTCGGACTGCGGCCTGATTATAAGCGCCAGACAGGAAGGTTTGATTATCTCAGAAATTGCACATCTCTTAGCAATTTTCATGGACAACAGAGTTTACATGCAACAGTGCGCAAAATAAAGGCCCTGTAACATCTTTAAATGCGGAACACATTAGCCATAGGAGTGGATGGGCAGATGCAGCAGCTAAGTACCACACCAGAATCCATCCCTGCAAGCTAAGCTGCCGTTCAAACAGGAGATGACTGTCTTTCAGCTCGTCGTTTTTTTATTATTTACCAGCGGTAACATGGCTAGACGCCCGTCTTTTTACCCACGTCTCCGCTACCGCTGTTTAAATGCAGAGCACTCGCGTTTTTGAGACAGAATGCTGTCCTAGCAATGTATCAATGGGCCTCCCTTTCTCCCCGCTTTTAAAAGATGCGCGTCGTTGGTTGCGTCTGACGTTTTTCACAGGTAAGCACTTCTCCTGTGTGAATGGAGGTTAAAGCGGGCGAAGGCTCTTCACAGTGGAATAGTGAAAGGTTTGAAAAATGTTGTACGGTCTGATTAACCTCAGTTTCTCCGGTGGCACCAGAATTTGGCATGAATAACATGAATCCATGTGGCCAATCAGAAATCACCCTGTAAGCATTTGGGGATCAACAAAATATCGCTCGTCCAGGAGTAACTTTATATTCCGCAACTGAATACTCTACTATGATGGTATCATGAGGCAAAGAAAGCTGTACAACTGTGCAGGGCACACAGCGAGCAAGGACCTTCAGCTAGGGGCTCAAATCAACAAAATCCCCAAAGTTGAGCAGCTAAACATGGACTGTGATGTGGAAATTATGAAAACTTCACATGGCTAAAACTGTGTTGGGTTTTCTTGATAATGTGCATCTCTGAAAGACTGCTAATCTGCTAGGAAAGTTTGCTAATATCGGCAAGCTAACTTTATATGACTGCAACTCCGGACATAAAGCCCGGCATAGAGATATCACTTGCTATTCATTAGTGTACTAAAATGTCACTCCGGAAGGAGCATTATTTTGTGGATCCCAGAACAAGGCTTACAGGGCGATGTATTGTGTAATCCATGGATCCATCCAGTGTCGTGTCAATGGATCAGGCTTGTGCGGGTAGAGTAATGATGTGATAGGATATTTCTTTGCACACATTTGACCCCTTTATTTCCAGTTAAATATCATTGAAGCGTCATCCTGAGTAGTGTTGCCAACCATGTGCATCCCATAATGGCAACAGTCTACCCATCATCTCATGGCCACATTCCACTCATCCTCAAATTACTGAGAGCAAGATAAAGTGCCATGTCACAAAAGTCAGGTCATTTCAAGCTGGTTCTGCAAAACATGACAATTAACTCAGTGTTCTCTAATGATCTCCACAGTTGCCTTACTGTATATCAGTGACGTGCAGTGAGGAAAATAACAGGGTAGGAACTGCCTGTTATGAAAGCTAGATTCACACCTGATAAACTTCAAGTGTATGCTCACACACACACACACACACACCGGCTGATTTCAAGCAAGTTCTCAGTAGCACTGACACAGGAATCAACAGGGACATACAGTGACTGCTTCGAAAATGGAACTACTAAGCATCAGCACGTTCAACATCAGTAATTGACCATCTTTATCCTTAAATATGGCTCAGCAACCGTAAGTTATCATCATGCTTACGGTCAGCAAAAATGAAAACATACTTGTCAATTCAATATGAAGCCATATGAAGTTCGATAACATTGACCAACTGTTACAGCAAACAAACACGATACTGTGGCAACAAATCATTAAGCATTCAGTCAAGGGACAGAAACACCCACAGTTCAAAAAGAGATGTGTGTCTTTCAGGAAACTCGACAAGTGTCGTCCGAGCGCAAGATCAAGGTTTATCCCCGAAACCAGGGCATTGTCCCCACTGGCAAAATACATAGTTTAGCGGAGTGCAGGCGCTACTTGAAAGGGTACAGGGTACAGGGAAACAACAGGAGAACTACTCTAGCCTCCAGGAATGTTCACAACAAATATTACAGGATTCCCAAAATAATTGCTTGAGCATTTCTGAAGAAGTTATGCCCTAAGGTGGTGCTAGAGGAACAGTAACAGGGTCACCTGGACAATAGGAATGCTCTTTAATGCACTGAGACGTTCACAGCAAAGTTGATCATATTTACATTAGAACAGTCTGACTGATTGCATTTAGAGAGGTAGTTTCACTGAATGGTGGCACTACAGTAAAAAGTTTGGCCTGGTCATGGTGCTACAGGATAGGTCATTGGGTCACCGGCATCACATCTATACACCAGGAACAATAACGGAAGGTTCGATCTGATCCCCATCAATAATGTCTTAATTATTACATTTGGAAATGTTAAGTTTGACTTGGTGGTGGCCCTACAGGAAGTATTACAAAGCCACCACAATCAATAACAAGGAAGTTATTTTGCGTTTGCACCAGGAATGTTAAAAGCAGTTTTGGCAGGATTCCCATTAAAACTGTTGCATTTTCAAGTTATTGCATTTTCTAAAATGAAAAGTTTGGCCAGGGAAGGTCATAGAGTCACCAATATCCATGCACCAAAGACAATCATATAAGGTTTGCCATCATCCCCATCAAAACTGACTGAGTTACTGCATTTAGAAATGTTAAGTTTTAGCTGCTATTTGTGCTACAGGAAATATAACAGAGTCACCACAATCAGTTACTTCCTCCTCTTTGCTTTAGAAAGGTTGAATGCTGGTTTGCTGTTATTCTCATCGAAGCTGTACAAGTAAAGACAAATTTTAAAAGTTAAAAGTTTATTTTATTTGCTTTAACAATTTCTCTCATATTTCTAAATCATTCCAATGTTATTTTGCGGAGGTAGGGGCCATGGGCCACGGAATAGTTTATTCAATTTTGGAATGGATTCAAATTCAAATATGGCCACCACAGGTATATTTGTTCAGCTCTAGTGACAAACATGTTTGCGCTCTCTGAGTGTTTGAATAAGCTCCTCTTCCGCCCCTCACATCACCACACTTCGCTATGTCGCACAGGACTCACTAAAAGCCTATTATTTCACCTGGATGGGCGTGGTTTCAGGACTTAGCAGTGCAGGTCTCGGGCCGTGCTCTGAGTGCGCAAGGGAACTCCTGCATGGCTTTTCTAGTTGAGAAACCTTTCCTAGCTGGCACATGAACAAGAGAAACAATGCAATATTTGGACAGATTTATCAATCAGTAAGAATGTAAAACACCTGAAGGAAATGTAAGGGGAAGGTTACTGTTCGCTTGAAGAATAACTTGGCTAACTATCGTTGGCTGAGGTAGCTGGCTAGCTTGCTAGCTAGCTTCTATTTAAAAATGCTAATGTTGCTTGCTGGCAGACACATGGAACAACCAGAATTCATATTTATTTTGTCATGGTTAAAGGCACAGAACTTGTATTTCGCATGAACTTGTTCAGTATCACTGGATGTGGATGCTAGCAAGCATCCTGCTGCTAGGTAATAAATGTTTCCGAGCTGGATCAGCCCATGTTTACGTAATGATATGTCAATGATAACAATGAAAGAGGATTCTGAAAAAGACTGAAGATGTCTCCATGACAAGGGGGAATCTTTCATGAGAAATGACCCTTTACCACATTTCAACAAAAGGCATGTAACAAATTTAGAGGTTACTTGCTAACGTTATTGAGTTTGTTTGCCTTAGACAAGCTAGCTGCTAACATTACAACTGTAAGCTAGCTAGCTACCTAGCGATAGCTTGTTGAATAGAACAAAGTTATTTGCCAAATCTGCGAACAGCAGAGAGGAAGATTGATTATTTCACCAAATGTTTCAGAGCAAGAAAACAAATGTTATTTGGCCACCAGAGTCAGCCTATACGCTATCTAGAGAGCTATGTTCACTTTGGAAGCCAAGACTTTGCAGTAAGTCATATAACACATGGAGGTAAATGTTAAACTAGCTAAGTAATGCAGAATTGAGAATTTCATGTAATGTTAGTTATATTGGCGTGTTTCTGCAAATCTATTCTTTTGAAAAGGTAACTTTATTCATTTTGGCTGAGTAACTGACATGCTGAATTTGATCTGGCCAGCTTGCAAACTTTTCTCTCACATTAAAGTTTCTAAGCTGATAGAGTCGAGGAGGCAGTGGCAAGTTTCTGTTAGAAGGAATGTTTTCTGCCTCCGAGTCCTCCGCGTTCTGTAATGAGCTCTTGAAGGCGGAGGACGACAGGACAGGACAGGTCAGTGCAGGACAGGCCAGACTGTCCAAGATCAGAGATGGAGCTGAACAATCTGCTTTCAGTTTCCCAACATAAATATTTCTCTCTTGAGCATCTAGTAGCAATTATGGCCTAACTGTTGAGATTCTATCCTGCTAACTAACTGGGCGGGAAATATTTTTCTGTACTTCATGTATGTTATAATCCCTAAAATACAAAATGCACTGAAATCAGTTGAGAAATGTAAAGCTTGTAGTTTGTTTTATCTAGGAAAAACCATGGCATCCCTTTTACTTAATTTGTGAACAGGGCAGGCTTGCCTAGTCCAATATAGTGGATGCATTGACATTCCGCAGCAATAGACTAAAGTGGTGAATTTGGCATTTATGTCAACTGTTAACGACTGTCAGCTAGCTAGCTAGCTTGCTAGCAGTAGCTCATTTGATAGATCACGATTTATTTCCCAATTCCACAAACAAGCAACCGGTATTGTTGGATTGTTGATGTGGCCATATGTCTGACATGTTACATACGTCAGTGTTGGGTCAGTCAAGCGATATCTCTCTTTTAGCTGAACACCATGATCTGTCCAAGCGGTCCATCAAATTCGACAAACAAAGGGGCTGATGATCCTTAAGATTTCTCAGGGAATCAATATTCCAAGAGCCCATTTGAAAAGATGTCTGAACTGACTTCCTAAAACAGTCCAGTGTCTTAGAATTTTTTTAGGTAAAGGGAAAGACATTCCTTAGTTGGGAGTCTCTGAGACAGAGAATTCTCACTCCCATATATGTTAGTTTAATAGAGGGCTGTTTGAAGATGACTGTGTTTTCAGATCTGAGAGGGCAGGTGCGGATATGAAGGTGAATGAGGTCACAGAGGTACAGCAGAGCTGAGCCATAAATACCTTTGCGGGTGTGAACAAAAGTTTTAAAGTTGATATGTGATTGAATGGGGAGTCACTGTAGTTGTTTTCGAGCAGGAATGATGTGATGATAAAATGAAATTTGTCAGGACGAAGGCAGGTAAATTTTTCATTAGTTGCATTTTTCTCAGAGTTGGGTTGAGAGAGAAGAGAAATGGGCATCAATGTGTAATGAGATATGTTATGTATGAGTATTTTATGTAAAGCACTGTATATCATTTGTAAATGGAGAGTGGTTACATGCTGTTTTTGCTGCCTTGCTGGTCAGCTATTTATTTTGTTCTTCAGCACCCTCTGGTGGTGTGTCTGTAGCAAAACATGATCTGACATAATATCACTTCTTTGTAATAGACTAGTGCTTTCTAGAAGCTTCTGGCATCTTCCTGCCTGGAGGGGGCAGGATTACCCAGGAATCCTGTAGATCTTTCCAGAATGTTGCTAGTCATTTATAAATGCTATGATTTTGGTCAATGCAAGCAGAGTTTTTGTTTTGGCAACAGAGTTACAAAGTGGCATTAGAGTGTTATCATAAGATTAAACAGTGGATTATTTGTAGAAGATTTTTTTAATCAGTGAAGAATAAATTTGTTTAAGTTGTCATCGCTGGTTTTCTTTGTTGTGATTTTCAAGTCATAACAGATAAAAGTATTAATGAGTCTCCAGGCATCAGGGCAAGAGAGAAAAGGTCTAAAATTGGCAATGTTTATTAGATGGTAGAAAGCAGATTTCAAAATGTTTTTTAATTGTTTCTGAAAGTTTAGCTAATTGTCAAATACCATACCCAGATTACTAACATAGGCAGAGGATAAAACCTTGATATAATCAACAGTTAGGGCTATGTTGTTTAGTGACTTAGAGGAGGAAGATGTATCAATGAATGTCAGTCATAGAGCAGATGAGCTTTAACAAATTCAGAAAATCCAGTCCTTCTTTCGCTGTAAGCAGTCTGAAAGAGAGACAACAGGGGATGGTGAGTTAAGCTAAACAACTGTGTGAATTTGGGTGTTGTCTACATAACAATGATTACCAAGGTCATTCTTTATTATTTAACCCAAGGGCATCATTTAGGTAGTGAAAAGAATAGATCCCAACATGTATCCTTGGGGGACACCTTGTTGTAGAAGGTGTTAGAGCTCAATAATACTTTTGTACAAACTGGTAACAGTCCGATGTGTAGGACTAGTAATGGTCCAAGACTATAGCCTACCAGAGAGGCTATGCCACTTCTCCAGCCAGGTAAGCAAAGAGATTCAAAAGCAGCACAAAGTTTATGGTGAACAAGAGCCCTACATGCACCATAGACTGTTGCAATGAGGAATTCAAAAGTGATCCTCACTAATGCAATCTCAGAGCTGTGTCCATCCCTAGTGGTTGTTGAGGGCTTTCTATTTATGTTGGTGAGCTGCCACAACTGTTCACAGACTTTGGCTAAGACTGAGTGTTTGGAAATTGGTCTGAGGTTGGACGTGTCATCTAAATCATACCCAGGCTGTTTGAGAAGTAGTGCCACGGCTGCCATCTTTAATAAATGTGGGACTGAGCCATTATGAAGAGGCATCATTACATTATATAACATTACATTGCATTTAGCAGACTGTTTTATCCGTGCAATTGTAGCAAAACAACAGGACGAAACATAATAAGTGCCAATGGGATTTGTTTAAAGGTTTTCTGCCACAGAATTACAAGTCAAACTTATTTTATGTAAATTTCCTTTCTGAATTCGGATATGACCATGTTTTTGCCTAAAATCATTTGATAATGCAGAAATCTAAACAAATCGACTGTTTCGGAACGCCCCTAAAAATTCGTTTTTTTCCCCACAACTGTTCTTCAGTTTGGGTGCGGCAACGCTCAGCCCTGCCCCCAACCCAGCATTCATAGATCCTGCACACAATCCTGACCTATACCCATCGCGCTTACTGTCAAATTGACCAACATTGCTCAAAAAAAAAGAACGCCAGTGGAGTCTACAATTATGTATGATGAGCAATTAGAAGAGAATACTTCAGGTGCGGAATTGTCCGATTTTGAAAAGGGAGAGGCAGAAGAAAGAGGGATCCAGCCGCAGGCATCCCATAATGGCTTGGAGGAAAGCGTTCATGATGACACAGAAGATCTTGAAGCGATACTGAGTAACAATGACTGGTTAGTTATTTATAGTTATTTTATCTCCGCTTGATTTACATGAACATGAGAACCTATGCGATTTCATAACTATTCATTATGGCAAGGCAGTCACGCAGTGGTGCGATATGAAGGTGTGCACGTCGCTGGTTGTCATATTAGCAGCAGGTTTAGCGTTAGTTAGCTGTCAAATACGGTGCATTGACCCTGCGTGGCTCGTGGCCTCTGATTCGCAAAAAAAATAATAATAATAATAATTAGAGAAAAAAAACGTTTTTACGCTCGCTTGAGATGGCTTCTCACTTTTGCGAAACAGACTTAATATGCAGTTAATCTGAAATGGAAACACGTTTTTTCTAATAAACCCTGATGCCGGGGGTTGACTCCGATAAAGAGCATGCACATGGCTACTTAATGCACGTTATTCTGCATAAGTAGCCATGTGCTTTCTCAGACCAACTCTACACTGTCAACTTCCGCATATACTTCACTTAGCAGTAAAATGCCTTTTTTGAGATTATCCAAGATCAGTAGTATGATCGAGGGGTTCAGTCATGAACAGGAGGCAATGCCAGCCTGAAAACACAGTCTGACCTTTCTCCATACGCATTTGAGGTTGCCTAGCCAGGAAGTAGGTATGTATTAATCTGACATAGGTACGCAGGCACATCTCCGCCTACTTAGAGTTGTTTATTTGCTCTCAGCCGCTTGAGGGAAACATGTAGAAACGCTGGCAAATTTTCACAAGATTCATAAAAGCCCGTGGTCAAAGTCGGTGTCCTGGAAGTGGTGACTGCAAACTACGCTAGACTCATTTGGTCCGTGCCACTTGGCTCAAATTAGCCTCACTTTCGCGGCCCAAAGTTGTCTTCAAGCCTTGTCCTTGGGGAAAGTATGTAAGCTTACCCCATCTTTGGTTGTTTTGCTACAACCCCCAATGATGCACAGACTTGGCATTTCAAGTACTGCAGCAATTTTAATTTATAAAATACTGCGCGAATACCCACCGCCAAGCTTAGAAAATGTCAGGTGCGTTCCCGAGTTTACGTCATGGGTGCACGTGATGATGCATACTCCTTTTTTCCCCAATTTTTGGAGGCGGGTCCAAAGAACTGGCAAAGTGGCTAAAATAGTAACTCCGAAAATGATTTTTTTAAATTGTCGAAACGCTGTTCGCAGAACTAATGTTAAAATGTTAACGCAGTCCCCAGAGCATATATCAAATTAAAATTTTCAGTGGCTGAAGACCTTTAAGGAGAGAAAGACGAGTGAGTTAGTTGGTTAGTTGGTTAGGAGAGAAGGTGGACCTGGGAGAGGTGAGTCTTCAAGAGCTTCTTGCAGCTATAGAGGGACGCCTCTGCTCTGGTTGCAGCTGGCAAGTCATTCCACCAGCGTGGAACTGCCTGTGAGAATTGTCTAGCCTGAGAGTGCCTAGTGCGTAGGGATGGCACTGCTAGACGGCGTTCCTGGGAGGAGCGCAGCGATCGGCCAGGTGTGTAAGCCTGTATGATGGGGTTAAGGTAGGAGGGAGCAGACCCATATATCACTCTGTAGGACAGCACACGTGATTTGTATTTGAATGCAGGTGGGTGACTGAATGGTGAGTGCTATCTGCAATGTATTGGTGAGCAGTTCAGGGCGTGTCCCAGCCTTTCACCCACAGTCAGCTGGGATAGACTCCAGCTCCCCCCACAATCCCTGTAAGGAAGATGGGGTGTAGATAAATGATGGATTTAGAAATAAACTAAAGTAGCAGTAAAGGAGAAAGTAGCAGAAGGTGGATAATGGGTAAATTTCTTCTAGATTAGCAGATCACGTAGATGTGATGTTACAGATATCACCAATTTTAGCAGACAGAAATTGAAGAATTTTACTGCAATACTCCACAGTTAGTTTGTTGATCGCAATGAACAGTGGTGTGGGATTAGTGGAATCATCACTGATCACGTGCGAATAGTTGGACTGTCCAGCAGATTTAAAGCATTGGGACATTCTGATGCTCTTTAAACAGTTTTTCTTACATACACAACGAAGCCAGATGTTTGTGTAGAGCCACTCAAGTTGTCTACCCCTCGCTTTGACAGAGCGCCATCCTTCTGTAAACCAAAGAGATGGCTCACTAAAAGTGACTACACCCTCTTTCAGAGGAGCAAGATGGTCTAAAAAAGATGCTAAAACAGTGTTATACTGTACACTGGTACTCAGGGGTGGAAGCTGAGCTTACATCAAGGAGTGAAAATTATGATCAATGTGTTTAATATTCCTGAGAGTGACGGTATGTTCGTTCACAAACTTTGGAAGAAGAACGAAGCACATTTAAGCTGAGAGTGAAGGGCGTGTGATCAGAGGACGTCATTATAGTGCCCCCAAGTTTATCTACATGAACATCTACCTTTCAGCAGTACAAACAAGGTTCAGAATATGCCCATATTCATGAGTTGGAAACCAAACATGTTGAATAAGGTTAAATTAATCCAGTACCACCAAACTGCAAAACCACAGCTAAGGGACAATCAACATGAATGTTAATATCACCGTTTATTTGAAAAGCTGGACAAGTGGGGCTGGGGAGGGTCAGCATCTCAGTAAATTCAGTGTGAAAATAATGCGTTTGGTTTGGGAAGATAATGGCTAAAACCACCAGGACTGGTGAACTGACACATTAAATACAGACACTTCAATGTGACGCAAGTCAGTTCTGCAAATATCAGCTAAGCCGCCACTCTTTCCCAAGAGCCGTGCCCCTTCAATGCATTTTTTAACCATGTGGAGTGCATAAGTTGTAAATTAATAAGTAATTTAGTTTATGCCAAATTTCCCATGAATGATGACATAATAAAACAGTGAGCTTTTTTAACAGTTTTTTTTTTTTTTACTGTGGAAGTCCCATCCATGCGATGAAGTTGTCCTTTGGAAATAGCAAAGATGACAAACATTTACACCCAGTGCAGTAGCCATACTCAGCGGAATGTCAGAGCACCTGCCATCAACCACAGTATTCGAAAATGCCGAATGTATAAAATTTCATTGACTATATTACAAGTTTATCATATGAAATATTATAGGATTGGAAAATGTGATAAACCAGATAGCCAGCGTAGGCCCTGCCTACTTAGCCAGCCCAGACCACGCGTCACTGTCTTAACATCAATCAAATAGAGCATATATAAGATGTGGTGGAATGGGAGATGGGCAGCATTGCGCATTACAAATTGGCTGCAACTGTGTATGCAATCATATCAACATGGACCAGCATCTCTGAATGACGGTTTCAGCATGGTGTTGAATCCATGCCACAAAGTATTTAAACTTCCCGTTGGGCGAAGGGGGACCAACGAAGACTGAGAGAGGTGAACCTAGAATAGGCCACAGTGTGTATGCTGTATGTAAATAATATTAGGTTCTCACTAGTAGTTCTTTGATATTTCAACAAAAAGTATGAGTGTTATAAAGCTTGAATTTATGGCAATTTCACTGAAAATCCCACCTTATGGCATAAGATCATGTGTGTGTGTGTGTGTGTGTGTGTGTGAGAGTGCCTGTGTGAGAGTGCCTGTATGTATGAACCACATTAGGTCCAAGTTTCAGTTGTTTTCTCTGGCTGCCGAAGGAAGGTGACAGTTTCTGTATGACATCACTCAGTGAGATAACAGAGTGCCGCTGATGTTGACAGCACAGAGGCTGCCAGACACTGATCTCTATGAGTGTCTCGGTGAAACTGAACACAGGGCTCAAACTGACACTCATAACACTATGAAGCAATATCAGGACATGAGTACAGAGATCCTATGGATTATAGAAACCCAGGACACGCAAGAAAAATATGACTGAACGTGAAACGTGAACATAGAAAAAAAAAAAAACAATAAATCTATGCAGTGTATGTATGTTGGCATATTGTAACTTATTGTACTGCTCAGTTCTTATTTTCTTAACCCACAGTATTCTTTTACGATATCTGACGCAGGGCATTGTGGTCTAAGAATTTATCCCCAGAAACAGAGGGTCATTCTGGTCGTTATTTTTACCTTTACACTGCTTTAAAAAAACCTTTGTGCAGTCGAGGACTCCTACATTTGAGACACTGTTTTATTACCGGCATATTGTATAGATTTGAATAGAATCTGGTTCAGGTCAGGGCAAAACTCTAAAAAGAAAGCACTGCTCAGCAATGGAAAGGTTCAGGTAAAAAATATCCTATCTGCCAAAATGAGACTTCATTTTTTAGGGTCTCTTTCAGAGACATGGCTCACTAGCACCACCCTGGCAGACTCCAGTATTGGTGGAAAAAAAAAAAAAAACCCCAATCGCCAGTAATGCCAATGGAATATCAACTTTAGAATTACACAGCTGAGAAACTTAAAGCTCATTTGGTGTTGTTTGCTGTTTATATAAAAGAGAAATGTTTTTGGATGGATCAGGTGTGGGTTACAATGCCGCACCGACGCACTTAGTGGACAACGTGTAGTTGGTGGCTGCACTGTGCAGGTTTCTGTGAGCTAAATTTCAGAGGGATCCTTTTTCTTAAACCCAAGAAAAGTCAATGGGTAACGTCACAGAAAGTGTGGTGCATAGATTTTATAAAGTTTATGATCTGCGCAGTTTTAGTCTACATCTCATCATGTACTCGCAAACCCAGTTTGTCAACCAACCCAAATTAATTCACGAATGGTCTAGTGGTGCATGAAGCGTCTCCTTCGAGTTCAAATTCTCGCAATAATAACAACATAGGAACTGTGATGTGACAGAAAGCAACTGCTGACATCATATGCGAGTTTGCTTGTCCAGGTTCTTAGGTTTTCTTTTCGAAAACCTACATGCAGGTCCTGAGCAGCCCATTCAAAATTAAACCTTGTGTCCTTCAAGAAATAAAATGCAATCCCATAATTACATCAGCTTCACCATGAGATAGATGGGGAAGATTCCCAAGATATGTTAGTAAATGACCAGACATTCAGCTCCTGAAGCATTTCCACACTCTGAGTGCCTGAGCCAGGCAGTTTCAGGAAGTCTTGATGCCGGCTTTATTCCTTTTCAAGTGTATTCCCTTAATGTCTGGCCGGTGGATGCAGTGGATGATTTGTGATAGTTCGTGAGGCCCTGTTGAGGGCATCTGTAATGTGTCTGTGGATCCCCTGCATTAGTTTATCAAAGCAGGGTCAGCTTAACACCCACTATTTAATAATGCCAGCATTCCCAGTCAGTCTATCCTCTCCCATTGGCCTCGAGAGAACACTGAGGAACATGACTGCCAGACATCAGCTCTGGGAGATGTACGGTCATCTCAATGACAGGAAGTCAGCAGCTGTTCTGTCCTCAATGTTTCCACAGTTTGTGTTTCTGCATCTGAAATGCCCCTGCAGGTTGAGCAAAATTAATTCACCATTTTATTTCATACCTACAAGTCTCTTCATGGTATTCTGTGAATTATACCTGCTCAGTGTGAAGGGTGCAGTAGTTAAGGAGCCACCCGAATCCACAAATTTGCTGATCCTTCCCATTTTTTAATCAAAGCTGGAAATGCGGATACGTGATGTGATTAGATGCCGAACGCTGTATGGCATTTGTCTCATAATCTAATAGCAGAGAAGCAACATCTGTCTCCCGTGATTATCTGTAGCCAGCATGTAATGGTCACTCACAGCAAATGTGTCTGTGTTCTTCTGATCTCCACCAGGTGACTCCGGATCACTGGGTGTCCAGTTGTTCCGCTCTGGTCATTTTGACTGAAAAAAAAAAAAACAGGAAGAGTGAGAAGATGGAGAGAGGCAAAGAGTCTACAATAAGTAAATAAATGAAAATAAGAATAATTATATTTGTGAATTAAACATGCTTATATTAAACTTGTTGATCAAGCCTGAAGCCTGAATTACTGTCAACCATGTAGCTGGATCCAGGAATTTAGAGAGCAAAACAGAAATACATAACACTGAATAAACAACCAGATCTGCCGCCAGTTTCACATATTAGCATTGAGTCTATTTAACTTTCGCCCAGGTTAAACTCCACCCAGACAAAGGGCACATTGACCAACACATGTCCATACCAGCCAAATCTCACACTTATGGCTTGAGTACTTTTTAGAGGTATATCAGTTTCTCAAGCCATTAATCAGCAATCTTGTGCTTAATAGCAAAAATAACGATTGAAAACTGAATTTTGGCAAACAAAATCATATCTCATTTTCCTGTCCCACTTTTTAATCGATCCTCACTGTACCAGGGGCGATCAACACTGTTTCATTGGTACACGGATCAGTTCTTATTCAATTAAGCAGCATTTTGAGAGATTCTTGCGTGATATTGAAGTCCTTTGTGTATAGAAGGTTTTAAGTTTAATGTGTCTTATGCCAGATTTCACCATAAGTAGCAGCGAAAGTGATAAAGATTTTGGAATTCTCACGCTTTTCTTTTCTCAGGGGTTTACAGCCATGCATATCTCTCATTTTGGCCCAGTCGCAGAGTATCTGTAACCCGGTGGTTTTATCTGCAGCTGACAGACAGAGACACGTGTTTGTACGAGGGCTCTTATTGCAATTTATAGATTTTACAGGATCAGCGCTGAGACTGAGAAAAGCATTTCACACAGTTTAGAAGAGGGGGAGCCAGGGAAGTTGTGGGACGCATTAGTTTTCATACAGGCCAGAGCGCTGCTTTCCATTGGGCTAAAGAGGGGAACAGTCACATCCTACTGTCTACCTTCTAACCCATCTGCTCACACAGTGTGCACTTCAACATGCAAGGATATCTTCCTCCCACAGAGAGACGACATGAACTTTCAGGCACAAGATGCCATTGCAGCCTAGACAGGTGTTTGCATTATGACTGAAGGACCTGAGACCTGAGACGTGGGACTGTCAGTGGAGCATCTGAAAAACAAGTGTGGAAATTCGACTGATATCTGACCTGCCAGTCCTGTTCTGTCCAAATAAATTACCATACTGTAGTTCAGGTAGTTGCTGGGTTACTCCTGGAAAACCATAATAGTTGCCATAACAACTATGTGACAAGTTCAATGAAATCATCACGAGGAAAGACTGAGAGGGATAAGGGGTATTTCTAGGGAAGATGTAATTTTATACTATGCATAAATTATACCTATAACCCTATGAGGTCACATTTTAAATTAAGTGTTGCTCATAAAGGCTTTATGCAGCATGTATAATGCCTTCATAAATGAGACATAATTCCGTCAGAAATCATACATAAGCAAATGTCATGCTTTTTAAAGGGTGAAATAACACATCCCTATTCAGCATGTGATTCCAGATGTGACAGTGACAATGTTGCCCTATATAGCATTTAGCCACTAGCTAAGTGACATTGTCAGTTATATCACATCTGGCATCACATGCTGAACAAGGATGTGTTATTTCACCCTTTACAAAGCAGGACATTTGCTTATGTGTGATTTATGAAGACATTATGTCTCATTAATGAAGGCATTATACTGCCACATAAAGACTTTATGAGCAACACTTCATCTAAAGTGTGACCCAATATGAATATCACCCTTTCCTTTCACCCAAGTAGTTTGTAGGCCAGTCTTTAAAAGCAGAATTGCTAATAATGGGAATACAAAATTCTTTGGCTCAAGGTTGTGTGTATTAATTCTGAGAAAATATTCATGTTTATCACATATTGGCTGATGGCCTCACACATTAAATGATGCTCTGCACCTTTTTTCAGAAATGGTAAACAAACTGTTATGTTACACCAGTCACCGTTTCCACTCTCCAGTAAATACAAGTCCTTGCTTTTGGAGTCTAGTGTCTAGTGGGGTGGAACTCAGGTATACAAGTAGGGTACAGGTACACGCACTAGTCGTGCACACACACACACACACACACACACACACAATGTTGGACAACAGCAATCCAAAGCCAAACCGGCTGGTCACTGCGGAGTGTTGCTCTGTCCCTGGTGCACTTTGGTTCCAGCACAATCTATCAGGCAGAGCCTACAAATCTATATAAAGACATTGGCAATGGCAGTGCAGCTGGAGACACTGCCGTACATCACCGCGCGTCAAAACAGATGTCACACGCATAAAATGGGCTTGCTCATACCGACATCAGCAAAATTGGCCATTTAGCCAGAACTAATATCGTAAACAACTCGCTCAAGGTGAACTCATGATATCGGAGCTTTATTTTAACGACTGAAATCTTATAAAATACTGTAGGCCCGCAATGCCTGACACCAGTATTCACAAACACTCTGATACACAGACAACAGAAACACACACGCGTGCATATATGCATAAATGTCCACCTGCACACCGTCATCTAAAAAAAAACAGCAAGTGTACACACACCACAGACAGACACTCCCACATACACCCCCAGAATTCACACACACTCACACACACACACACACACACACACAAACAGCTCCTGCCATTCCGTTCCCCGGTGAATTGTTGATAAAGAGCAGTGGTTCCCTTATCAGCACTGCATTGCAGTGCTCAGTGACCTACAGCACCCGTCTCCCTCATCATTCCACACAGCGAGCCAACTCCACAGCCATAAAGTTTAACAGTCCCGTCTGCACCTACCTTACTCTGCGATCCGCACGGAACTTCAGCATTTTCTCCCTCCCGCAGCTACCATTCAACATTCACAGGCCAGGCACAAAGGCAGCGGAGACAAGGGTAGAGAGAGAGACAGAGAGAGGGAGGGAGCGATGAAGACAAGGAAGGAGGACAGTGAAAGAGAGAGGAGGAGAGGGATTAAGAGAGGAGAAGGAGACAGAGCGACAGCAGAGGAGGAGAGAGACGGAGGGAGAGAGGGACGGGGAGAGAGGGAGAGAGAGGGGGATATCCGGTGCTCGGGGAGACCTTCACTCTTTTGTTGCCATTGCTGTGGGGCACTAGACCAGTGTGCTGCCCTCTCCTTGAAAAGTCATGTCGTTCTCAGTCTCTCTCTCTCTCCCTCTCGAGGTACCCTCCCTCTCTCCCTCTCGAGCTGTCCTCTGTCTCTCTCTCTCACGCGCACACTCTCTCTGTCCCCCTGTCTCTCTCTCTCACGCGCACACTCTCTCTGTCCCCCTGTCTCTCTCTCTCACGCGCACACTCTCTCTGTCCCCCTGTCTCTCTCTCTCACGCGCACACTCTCTCTGTCCCCCTGTCTCTCTCTCTCACGCGCACACTCTCTCTGTCCCCCTGTCTCTCTCTCTCACGCGCACACTCTCTCTGTCCCCCTGTCTCTCTCGCTCTCTCAATCTCACGCACTCTCTGTCTGCCTCTCTCTCTCCGTCTCTCTCATGCACACTCTCCGCCTCTCTCTCTCTCTGTCTCTCTCTCATGCACACTCTCTGCCTCTCTCTCTCTCTCATGCACACTCTCCGCCTCTCTCTCTCTCTCTCTCTCATGCACACTCTCTGCCTCTCTCTCTCTCTCTTGCTCATCACCCTCTCCCTCACAGAAGAGCCCAGCTCAGCTCGTTCACTCCCAGGGTCTGTTTCTCTCCGCCCCTCTAACCTCCCCCAGTAACGCAGAGCCCTGGGGAGCAGGGACACCCAGCGAGCAGCTGAATGTCAGATCCCTCCCCAGACTCCCGAGCGGGACAGAGGCTGCCACAGCAGCACAGAGTGTGCGTGGCTGGGACCCGCACACTGGAAGGAGACGATGGAAAAACGAAAAAATATTTCCGTACTCCAACTCTCATCCCTTATGTGCAGAGCCACTGACACGAGCCGTCACACTTACTTGTTATGAGCAGTATCTCCTACAAAGAGGAGAATAATACAGGAATGCCTCAGAGCTGCAAATACTCAAATATTCCCTCACAAAATGTTTCCATGCTTTAAAATGCAAACGATTATTCCAGTCAGAGTTTAAAAATGCAGAAATAAGTGCCATGGTCTGAACATTTAATCAGACAGATAAAATATATACACAGGTCTCATATTGCAGTGGTAACATATTTTTTATACACTCATAAAATATGTCATTGCTCATGAGAATGACTGTACTGATTCCAGATCAGTACAGAAGATGATTCATAAATAGTTTCATGGGCACATTCTCCACAACGCGAAGCCTACAGCAGCACTGAAGGAATGCACTGTGCTGAACTGCAGACGGACGCCGTCTGCTCCACTGCTGCAGTGATTTCATAACATTGCATCATTCATTGGTATGGTACAATGCATGCATACATACATACATACATACACTCAAAATCTCATTTCTTACCCCAATTTCTAGCAAAATATAGTATACATTTTTCTATGTATTTTAGTATTATCATTATTATTATTATTATTATTATGTCAGTGTTTGCTGTTGGTCAGTCACATCGTCCTTTTATTGATTTGGACTATCTCCTGGTAACCAAACCGATTACGAGGTTATTCCGTTATTCCCTCATGTAATACATGGCTTCTTGTATGCATTAATAATCTGTGAAACTTACATCTCATCTCACAGGGAAGAAATATAAACAAGGCAAATTGGCTCTATTTTATTTACTGGGATAGTTTTCAGTGTCTCAAGCCAGTATGAGCAACCATTTTAAGTCGTTCTACAAGCTGGTAAAAGCGAGCTGTTGAACCCATTGAACCAGTCACTTCACCTTCAGGTATCTTAAGACCTGGTTTGTTGAATAACAGCATTAAAGATTCAGTGCTGTTTTTTCAAGCAACTGTACACTGGGATGTCAAAATGGGAGATTTATAAACATATTTTTACCATAAAAGCCTTGTAAAAATCCATAATTTCTTGGCTATTCACTACCCCTCATTCACCCTTCTCTGGGGAACATGCTGTTCATCCTCTCTGTGATAATGACCTCTGCTCTAATTGGTGGAAAGAAACGGTGAAAAGAAACATTAGTGCTATGAGCAGGAGAGGAGGAGCCTATGAGAGGAAACTGGGCGCAAAGGCAGACCTGGGAGGCCTGAAGTGTGCAGAGCAGATCTCTTAGTGACAGAATGTCAAACCACGTGTTTCAGATGCTGAAACAGAAGAGAGGGCTCTAACGGATAAACTGGGAGGTCTTCACTGTCAACCTTTTCCAGGCTGTTTAATACATTGGAGACTACGCTGCAGGTGCACTGGACTGGGGAAGAGTATTTTCCATTATATGTGTCCTTTAAGATTCCCTGGTGAAAATTCCGGCCAAATTTTATTCAGGTAAAGTCTATTTCACTGAGGCACAAAGAGGGAATTATGGTCACCAATGTCACTTCTTTGTCAGTGACCGATTATGGAGATGTTTATAGAGTATATGCATGAATCATCTATCACCAAACATTGGCTGGATACTGTTATTCCTAGTGTATCAAACCACGCTTTATGAGTTCACCGGTCGGTCCTCAGTTCCTGAGCGATCACAGATGGTTACTCTGGCGCGTTTTCCATTGCAAGGCCGTTATTGGCCAGCCTCCAGTCTATCTCTGCAGGCTTTTTTTTTTTTTTTTACAGGCCTACATCAAACTACAACCTCAGCTTTTTTGAGGAGTAAAATTTTATAATATCCACTCCGTATTTAAAGAGAGGCATGGTGGCTTTCAATTATTATGTGCCTTGAAGCAACAAAAACACCAAATTACTGTTTTATTATTGATTCATTATAAATCACTAATTCATTCTTTAAATGTGAAACATATGTCACCTAATGCTTAGATACTGTCAATAACCTTTTCAATATTGTGTGTCATAACAATATTGCTTTGCTCTGCTTTTAGACTACTTGCCCTCTCTGATTAATGTAAACAATGACTTTACCAGGGTTGTATGAAAAGAGACCTCAGGTTGGACCTCCCAGCAATACATTAAAGTGAGACATAAATAAGTAAAAATATGATAACATTCCCTTGACAAGCCACGTACATCGATATGCAGAGGCCAGATATCCACGAACATAAGTTGCATGTGTCAGTAGATAGTCAAGAAGACATTGTAATTCATTCTTAAATGAGATGTTCAGGGGGAAAAAAAGTCACACAGCATAATCTGTCACATGTGCTGCTCTGCGCTGGCCCATGAATAAGGGGAAAATGCATAGCACAAATTACTGGACTTTTTTCAGTGCTTATACTCATGCATTTCAGTATCAGGAGCGCCTGCTAACACACAAACTGAAATGAAATAACCCAGCCAGTTTTTTTGTGGGCTGCCTTTTTCAGAAAACATGGCATTCGAAACGCCATTCAAATTTGGCTCCACTTTCTACGACCTATGCAAGCTTGCTAGAATTGTTCTACCCCTCATCTGAATATCTCCACCCACTGCTTATTTTTTTTATGGCAACATTCCAGCTTCAGTCATCAAAATACTGTAAGTGTGTGCTTTTCAGTTTTTGTCTGTCTGCTTTACACTGCCAACCAGGGTCAGCACAGCACAGGACTGGCAACAAAATTTACATTAAAGGGGATGTACCAAGCTCTTTTGGAAGATACAAAGAAGTGGTGGCCTCGATTTATTTTCCATGAGAATCCGTAGCTACGTGGCTTGCTAGCTAGTTACGAGTTTACAATTTCTGTTTATATTTAAACTGAATTCTAGGTATGACTAGCATGCTATGAAGTTGACAGTGAATTTAAAAACCACTGCTGCTTTAGCTAGAGGCAAAGTAGGAGACGCATCAATAGGAACAGTTTCTGATAAAATTCAGCCCGTTTTTGATGGAGCAGTGCAAATATTCCAAAAAAAATGGAATGTAAGCTAAAAGTTGCTGCAGTACAGATGCTAACCATAAAAAAAAACTCCTTGGTTATCTGCTGGTTTGAAAAGGTCAAGCAGAATTAAAAATAAACTCAATAGGAAATATATTTAATCTCCAAGACCCTTAAACCTAGATACTCATAAATCTTATAAAAATAGATACTATACTCTTCTTAAGAAAAGATTCTACAGTGACCAGTGTACTAAATCAGAAAATAATAACAAGGTTACATGGAAAATCATTAATTAGCTACTTCAAAGAAAAAAGGCCTCTTCAAAGTTCCCTTGAAAATTTACAAAGGGAAATTATAATCTTACCGAACCGTTTGATATAGCTTGTAGATACAATTTTTTTTAATCATTGGTGCACATTTTGCCAGAAAGATATGAGATGCAGAAGTTAATCCATTAAATTATATAAAGGGTCATTTTCAGCTTTTGATTGTTTTGATGTGCTTGACCTAAAGAAGGTGAGTGACAATATAATAGAATGAAATAATTTGGCTTCAAGTCATGATAGAGTTTCCACTTCTCTTTTCAAAGAAGTTATGATTCTGATAACTAAGCCTTTGACTTTAATTTGTGCTCTTCCAATGGGAACTGGCATCATACCCTCTCACCTAAAAGTGGCTAAAGTTATACCATTATATTAATCAGGTGATCCAGGATCCTTTGCAAACTATTGTCTGATGTCAATATTGCATTGTTTTTTTTAAATATTGAAAAAAAAAATCACTCAACTTATATGGTACTCTTGCGATTTACAGACAGAATATGTACAGCTTTGGACATTAATGAGTATGCAATTGGTATATTTGTACACCTATTAAAAGAATTTGATTCTGTTGACCATACAATTTTGCTTTCAAAGATGTTTAAATATGGCTTCCATGGTAATTTTTAAAAATGGCTTTGTAACAATGTTCAGAAATATAATCCAATATGGTGTACCTCAAGGATCCATATTAAGAACCTTATAATTTTTTCATTACCTCCGCCAAGGAGGTTATGTTTTTGCCTGCATTGGTATGTCTGTCTGTTTGTCTGTCTGTTTGCATACAAGATAATTCAAAAAAGTAATGAACGGATAGCTCTGAAATTTTGTGGGTGGGTTGCTATTACATCAGTGATGAGCCCAATTGATTTTAACAGCGATCGGTCAAACCTCAAATCGGTCAGCAGCCATCTTGAAATCCTATGACACGTGATAATTAAACGCCGCTCCCAGTGATATCACTCATATTTTGCGTGTTGATTGGTCTTTCATCAGGGATGGAACCTATCAGTTTGGAATGCGCTGCATCAAACAGTATGGCCGCCAGAGGAGCCATTATGAAATCCTACGTTGCAGATACCTTAAATTTCCTATGACCGATGTTCACTCAGCAAGATTTCGACTCTGCAGCCTCAGTGGAGATTTGCACTCTCAAAGTGCCTCTAGTTACATAAATATTATTGATTCAATAGCAAAGATGGCCAATGTCACCAACTTATTTATCTCAGATACAGTAAAGATCTAATAACTCTCATTAGAGAATTCAATCAAGATCTTTCCTACTACTTGAAATGGTTTCAAACAAACAAGTTGACTTTACATATCAAAAACAATTATTGAATTATATTTGCTCTTAAGAGGAAATATGACTGCATCTGCTGATTCAAACTTTATATGCATAATGATGATATTATTAATGTGTAGTCAACATGTTTTTTGGGTGTTCAGATTCATCATGAATGCACCTGGGGAGAACAGGTAGGATTTGTCAGTCAAAAGGTAAAAAAATCTCTCGGGATTTTTAGCAAAATAAGGGAGTTTGAGGACAATTCTTGTTTTTGTCATTTATATCAGATTAATTTATCCCGGTTGCAGTATCACACTGTAATACTGTATGGTAGAGTTGTAGTACTCGAGACCAGTCTTGGTCTCAAGACCATTTTTTGAATGTCTTGGTCTCTTCTCGGAATCGACTGCAATTTTACTTGGTCTCGTCTCAGTCTCGGACGAAGCGGACTCTGGATTTTTTTCCAAGACTGGTCAAGACCACCCCTGCGAGCATAACACTAATTTGCCTGTGAACTGTCTGATTTATTTTTGTTATCATTGCTGTATTGGATGCAAAACCATCTGCTTCAAATGCAGCCAATAACATTTACTTGACAGCTGTACATTTATGCAAAGCTTGAAGTAAGTTAAAGGTAAAAAAAAACTTACTATGTTAAAAAAAGAGGGAGCGAGAAGAGTGAAGACTTAAGTATTAAATTGTTTTATACATTCTGTATGATATTTTCTAGGCGAAGAAAGCAGTCACTCAGACAACCTGATGCTTGCACAAAAAATGGTGTTGTACGGTGAAGGGTAAAACATGGAAAGTGAATGTTTATTAAATGTGAAGTTGTTTTCAGCTCCTGAGTGTGTTTGGATTTGTTTGTTCACAGAAAATGAAGGAATATTCTCACACATTAAATTCACCTCTGCAATGGCTTTTGATTATTTTATCAACAGATTTCTTGTAGCACACTTACACATGCATACAGTGCTGTGAAAAAGTATTTGCCCCCTTCCTGATTTCTTCTTTTTTTTTGCATATTTGTCACGCTTAAATGTCTCAGATCATCAAACAAATTTCAATTTAAGACAAAGACAACCTACGTAAATACAAAATGCAGTTTTTAAATGATGAGTTCATTTATTAAGGGTAAAAATCTTTCCAAACCTACCTGGCCCTATGTGAAAAAGTAATTGCCCCCGAAATCCTAATAACTGCTTGTGCCACCCTCGACGACAACAACTGCAATCAAATGTTTGCAATAACTGGGAAGGAGTTTTTCACATCACTGTGGAAGAATTTTAGCCCACTTGTCTTTGCAGAATTATTTTAATTCTGCCACATTGGAGGGGTTTTGAACGTGAACAGTCATGCCACTGTATCTCAATACGATTTAAGCCCGGACTTTGACAAGGCTACTCTAAAATCTTCATTTTGTTTTTTTTTAAGCCATTCAGAGGTGGACTTGCGGATATGTTTCAGATCTTTGTCCTGCTGCATAATCCAAGTGTGCTCAAGCTCGACATCACAATCTGAGGGTTGGACATTCTCCTTCAGGATTTTCTGGTAGAGAGCAGAATTCATGGTAGCATCAATTATGACAAGTCGTCCAGGTCCTGAAGCAGCAAAGCAGCCCCAAACCATCACATTACCACCATGCTGGACTTTTGGCATTGTTTTCTTTTTCTGAAATGCTGTGTTAGTTTTACGCCTGAAGTTCAACTTATGTCTCGTCAGTCCACAGAATATTTTCCTAAAAGTCTTGGGGATCATCAAGATGTATTTTGGCAAATGTGAGACGAGCCTTCGTGTTCTTTTTGGTCAGCAGTGGTTTTCGCCTTGGAACTCTCCCATGGATGCCATTTTTTGTCCAGTCTCTGTCTTATTGTTGAATCATGGACACTGACTTTAACTGAGGCAAGTGAGGTCTGCAGTTCTTCAGATGTTGTTTTGGGTTTTTTTGTGCCACTCCTGGGAAGGTTCACCGCTGTTGTTAGTGATTTTGCGGGGCACTTCTCGAAAATGCAAATGCAAATGCAAATGAGGAATGTATTTTAATTTTCCATTTCTTATAAAAATTGCATACATGGACTTGAAAATGGAAATGCAAGGTGGAGGATTAAATTTGAATTTTCATTATGATACAAATAATGTGCTTGTATCTTGAAAATGAAAATGTATTCCTGACATTGCATTTTCATTTTGTTAACTATATGCTTCCATATAAGTGTAGACAAGAGAGGACTCCCAAAGATCCTCAACTAGCAGCTTTGCTGAACAGTAACGACCAAACATCAGCATAGTCAAAAGTGGAGAAACAACTCTGAGCTAATGGTGTAAACCTTTGTATGGACAATCTAATGCATGGACTAGCCTTTGTATCTCTAAACTGCCCAGCTGACTGACTGACAGTCAAAGTTTCCAGTGCAGGCTGTTGAAAAATGGGTCCTTTTAAATTTGTAGAAAAACAGAACAAAATGACTGATATTGAAAAGAAATAGACAATTTTTAAACATAAGTGTCTTGGCTGGTTTTATTCAATGTAATTCTCCATAGTGAATAAAAGTAGCAGTTTCTTAAACAGAGATCTCTCAGTAATTCCAAACGTTTGAATGATACTGCATAAGCATCCAGAAAACTAGCCAATCATGGTTGTATTCTTGTCATCCCAAAGGATTTTGCCACAGCCACAGCCAATGTTTTGGATTCCCCATGTGAATATTAATGGCCCCAACTGCAGAAACAGAGCGAGAGGAATTGGTTTTGCAGTGATTTTGCAGTAGAATTACTTTAATATCAAAGACATATGCAAAAAATCTACATTTTTGGCATGTCATTAGGTTTTTTTCTACTGTACCAGTGGCAAGTGTGCGCATGCCTCTACGTGTGTTAGTGCAGGTGTGTGTTTGTTTGTGTTTGTGTGTGCCTGTGCATGTTTCTATGTGTGCGTGTATGTGTGTGTGTTTGGCAAATATGTCATCGAAAAACTAGTGTGGTTCCCAAGATGCCCTATCCATTGCTGGGCTGCCAATATTTCACTTTAGCACAGGAATCCAGGAATTTGTAGTCAAAAGTATGGTCAAATGGACAAAGATAGACTCAAGCCATGCTAAAATAGAATTCTAACCTCACACTGGGCTTGCAAATTATGTTTATAATGCCCAGATGGCGTGTGAAAATTTTTATTTATTTATTAATCTACTTTGAATGTGATTATATCTGGGTCTTTCACAGAGAGCTATCCTAACTGAAAAATAAATAAGAGCAAAACACGCAATGCAGGAGATGAACCTAGCTTACTCAGCTTTGTAGGTCTGAAGTGGCCAGAGGTATACATACAGCCACAAGAGGGCAGAAACGAGCAGCTGATTTGTCTGTTTCCGCATCATTAGGGGGAGAGACAGCGAGAGAAAAATGCAAATATTCAAGCCCCGGACTAGCGGTCTTGGCCCCGCTTGGCCCTCACAGACTTCAGTCTTGTGTACTCTGGCGTTTATGCTCCACGTCTTTGTGTGCCGTCTGCAAGGCGCAGGACTGTGGGTGTAAATGCGTTAATGAGACTGGACGGCAGACACCACTCATTTCCGCACATTTAACACCTAATAAAAAATAAAATAAACAATGCTTACAAATGATAATAAATTTAGGACACATGAATAATACTTTGGAATTCCTGATTAGGTTGTTTTAACCACCATGCCTATCATTTTTCATTTTTTGGAACTGCTTTCTTTTACACAGTATCATCCTTATTGCTATGAATACTATACTGTTTATCCTCACAAATCAGCCAAGTCTGTACCAAGGCGAGCTCTCTGGAAGCCAATATGAAAGCCTACTTGATCATTTTATTAATAGTAGAGCTGGGCTGCTCTCACAATTGAGGACTTCATAAGAATGCATGCAATAAGTTCTCCAGGCTGCAAGAGGACCAGTCATTTGGATTCAGTCAATCACTAAAGCTTCAATATCAGCCAATGCTCAAGGCTAACTGTTCATTTTCTATGAAAGAAAAGCCCTCAGCTGGCCAGCCATAAAGATGTACAGAGGCTCCCCTGGTTTTTTGAGTTGTTGCCGATGCCTGAGGTAGAGAACCACCTCCTCAAATTTCACAGTATTTCTTTTTATTTGAAAGTATATCACGTAAGCTATGAAAGCTTTCAGTGTAAACTGAGATATCTACCCCACAAGGCCAAGGATTCAATACTATTTTATGTGTCTATTTTGTAATAAAATTCCACCCCAAAAAGATATATTTAAATTAAATATGAAGCTGCAGTCCAGAACAGGAATCTTACGCATTATTTCAAACTGCGGAGCCTATTACATTTAGTCATTTATTGGAGTCAGCAGTGCTATTCGTAAAAAAATATATATATATTTATATATATATAGGAAAGACAGCATCCTGTCAATGCGGTGTTTTTAACAAGATTGAATCTCCTCTCACAGATCATAGATTTTTTACTAGGTAAGGCCTCAGACAGTTCATAAATGAATTGTGTGACTACATGAGGTCAGGTAACACTAAGTGCACAGCAATGTGATTATTCAAGGTCAACAGCACGGCCATCTCACGTGCGTGGCCGAATGATCTCTGATTGTGCTCTTACTACACTATTATTTGTGCTGAAACAAACAGTCCATGTCTCACACAAAGGAGGGATGGTCTTCAAAAAGACAGTAACAGTAGGTGTGTCATACAAATAGACATACTGCAGATATCCCAAACAATATACAGAAATCTGCAATTGTTTCAGTGAAATTTTCATAGTCTCCAAAGGCCATATTCGTCTCAGAATCTATGTGGGGGAAGGGAGCAAAAATGACGATAAGGGAAACTGGACTGTGCTTGGCACTATATATCCCCCCGGCGTGCCTCACAGACGCACGTGTCTTCATTTCGACCGAGAAAAAATCTGGGCAAAATCGGAGCTAGGACCTTGACATCAAATAAACCTCTGGAAACACCCAATATGTATAACCTGTTTAAATTTGATGGATGTCTCTACGACAGTTTGCCACCTACAGCGGTGACAATTGATGGGAAGACAGACGAACAGACGGACAGACAGATGGTGGAGGGGAAGGCAAGACCCCGTCGGTAAGAATTTCAGGGGGGGTGAAAGAAATAACTGGCCGAGTGATACTAAATGGAGGCCCTTCTCGTAGCTGGTGGTCCAGGCTGGGGGGTATTCAGCTGTTCTAACTCCCAGAATGAAATCTCACCTCTGACTCCGCTGAGCTTAACAGGGAGTGTTTTAGCTTAAAATACCTCACCCCAGTTCCCTCAGCAGAACCAAAGGCAAGAGGGGAAGCTCACTGAGTTCAGCATGACTGATCTGCCATAATCAGTCACATGCAGGATTCATTCATTCATTCATACACTCCCAAGCACTATACGGCATGTTCAGAGCTCACACTGTCTTTCACATTCTGATTTATATATTACAATAAACTGAACAACCTCCATCACAATCAGGCCCAATAATTCACAGTTTCTACCCTTATAATTTCAAATTTGGTAAAGATGGGAGTACAATTTGCAATTCACTTTGAGTTTTTTCTTGGCAGGTTTCTGTTGATTTTCGTTTTGGTCCCTTTTTTTGGCTGTTTTTCAGTGTTTCTTGGGTAGGGCTCGCATGAAGCAATCACTCAGATAATCACCCCTCTAACAGCTGCTGAGCACAGCCCTGCATTCCTCAGGACACCTGAGACGCAACTCCCGCTGCTCAGAAAACATGCTAACAAGTCTTCCTCCGCAGAGGATATGCACTGCGCTGTGTAACTCATCCCGCTCGTACAGTGTTCTAACGCAAGGTCTGGCCCCAACGCCTGTTAATGACAGAGCCAATGCGACTGGACAGGCAGCCCTCAGGGGGAGCAAACTGCTGGCGCAAGTGTTGCCCATGGAATAGATGGTTTCTGTTGCCAAAGCAAGTATTCGTAATCATATTTTTCTCTTAAGTGGCATGCCACCATTCTGATTACCATTTTTCTACCCGGCAAGGCCGTCACAGAGCCACCAGCATATATGATTCCCCAGTGGCGCTGCCCAGGCGTTTCCAGCTGAATCTCACCGGAGGATAAACCAGGTCTCAAAATCACGTCTTGCTCACACTGGTTCTGCATCATGATGTTTCCACCTTGAAACCTAATTTTACTTCAGATGCAAGTCTGACCTGCCGAGATTTCCCGTAAAAAAAAAAACCAAAACATTAATTTCTCTCGACATCTGAGTTTTGGATGAGATTATTTCGATCTGACAGCTTGAGTCTCATAATGACCCCACAAAGATCAAGAAAGCTGATCCAGCCCATTCACAGACATTTTCTCTCTCCATTTCAGCAGGGACTATTTATCTGCAAGCATCTCTCCTCCAAAAAAGGCATATCGCCATTCAGTAATAAATATCTATCGAATAAGTTTTACAGAGTGATGTTCCTCCAACAATCACTACTATATACCATGTTCATTTCATCGATGACCAAAGTCCTTATCATTTATCAATGATTACACAAAGAACACAACAGCAGAACTGATTCAAATGAATCCTTTTGCTTAATACCTTCTCAATTCTCCACTTCTTCTACCATGTCTCTGCAAATCACGTCAGACGGACATATCATGGAAAATCTGGGGGACTTAATTTTTAAAAATTATTTGGTCGTCATGCTGAAGCATATAAACCATATAATGCAAATGGCCATCAGTGAAATTTTACCTTCCGTAGCCTCTGAACAGGGTTAAAGGGGTGATTAACACTCTGAAGATAAGAGTTAGATGTCTGGCCCAACCTGCGCATCTGTTGGGAACCCATCAGCAGAAGAACTGCTGATTCTTACCTGTTGAGGTTGTTTTTGTGCACCTTTGAATGTGAGCATCCTCATGGGAAGGACCTTTACCCGCATAAGCGCACACCTACACACCCTATATCATACACGCAAAAGTACAAGCACGTGCATGAGCACATATCTGGACTACATCCGTCGTTGTTCATCCCTCACACTCAATATTAGTTTCTACCCACTTTTTGTGCTCTCTCTGACTGAAATTCATAAATAGACACTTTCTCTTTCCCAAATACAAGCCAAGTCGCATCCCAACTTGTCATATACTGACGCTACTTGACCAAGCGTAATTTTCAATTAAAAACAAGGCTTTTGGCCTCCTTTTATCACGCCAGTTTAAAACGAACCCCTTCACCCGAACCCAAACCCTTAATGTCAAATAACGACGCCGAAAGCCTCCTTTTCCAGCGTATATCGATGCTTGATCAGGTAGCTTCACTATCTAACAAGTCGAGATGAGAATGTGTTGCAAATACATACACAAACAAACACAAGCACAAGGTCACATACGCACATACGTACAAATCACACACACACACACACACACACACACACACACACACACACACGCACACGCACACACACACACACGCGCACATACACAGAAACACTGGCTAGCAGTTCAAGGTCACGAGCTCACCCATGAATCGGGAGCTCACAGCTCCAAATCAGCCTGTTCTCTGCACATCTTATACTGACTCAAATCATCTACCTTGCAGACTTCACTCTGGCCACTCCCCTATCACAGCTGCTAACCATTCATCAGCCGCCCCTGCTTCCTGCCATGGTAACATGAGTCACTCCATCCAAAAGACTTGTGCTGCACAAAATGAGTGCAAAACTGTATCTATTGTCAACACACGCCACAATATTTAATCTGCAGACCTATTCACGATACATAACCATCGATCTTACCAGTAGGATCTATCCTTCATGCTCAAGCAAATGTACGTCTACGTGTTCTCATAAAAATAGCTGTCAGACTTACCCTATCCCTTCCTTTCTCCAGGATTTCTCCTTTTCTCTCTTTCTCTCTCTGACTCTCCTTCTCTCTGCTCCTGCAGCTGAAGCGCAGCCAGGTTTTAAGGATACGGCATGAGAGGAATTTAAAACAATCGCCTGCGTGCTGTTGCTCCACCACTGCTCATTTCTGCAGCTGAGCTCGGAGCACACATGGATCCCATTCCCGCCCGAGCAGCGGTTCTGCCCCCAGATCACAGCCCTCCCCCCACCCCCCACTGCTCCAGCACCCGCCCCCATTTCTGAAAACATTTCTCTTTGTTATTTAGTGGTTTCTTTTTTTTTTTTAAGTACGATCAAGACCGTTCTTGCATCTCTATCTGCCGCGACGTCTCACAACTCACACGAAATAACAAAACAAAACTCTCAACTGACTTGCGGTTTGTTTGTGGGAATGATTTACTCTGAATTCGCAACAGAATGCTTGTTGCACATTGAACTATAAAATAGCTTAAATGAAATAGTCCATGGTGGATCAGATGAACTCCCTCAGTTGATTTAACTCTAAATATTTTGGTGTTCAGTAAATTTGGGGAAATACAATAATGCAAGTTAGGAGGTCACATTATAGTATGATGATTCAAAGATATAAATACTTCTCACATTTTCTTTTTTGAGCTTCACTCCACTCCATAAATAGCACCTGTGGGACAATCATGCTTTGCACTTTGATTACTGATGCTTGGTAACACATTCATTCACATCAGCAGTTAAATGCCGTCTTTACCCCCTTGTATGATAATTCACCGGTTTCAGACAGATGACTGACTGGTTAATTGCAGGCAGTATCAGACTACAAATGACAAAATAGCATCCATCATTATCTAAAATCTTGAAAGCCATATCAAAAAGACAGGCCAAATTAAGCCTCATGTTGTCATTGTATGAGTTTTTTTTTTTTTTTTTTTTACCCGTTTTGATTAACACGAAGGCTTTCAGCTATTTTATACAACAGTCAATCTGCACCATTCAATCCTCTCTGCTTTCTTCCTCTATTTTTTTACAGTGCTGCTAACAAATGGGAAATTTAAGCAAAGAGCAGTTCTCTCAGTCAAACTGGTCTCATTACTGAGAAAAACGTCCTCTCACTGAGACGGTCACGGAAGAGTCCTTTTTTGGAGCTAATATTCAATGCATAATGATTAGCACACACATGCTAATGATGACATGTAGCATGCCAAATGATGAAATGGTAAGATCAGAAGCCAAATGCCTGAGGGTTAATGGATGGAAACAAATTAGGAGCTTCTTCTATAAGCAATTATTTAGCCTTAAGGAGAAAACAAAGTTTGGTTTAAGGGTTATGTCTTCAACTCTAAAATCATCAGGCAGGAAATACTTCTGTACATTTCAAAACATCGGCCAAAATGCTAGAATTCCTGAGCTTGACATATGTTATCATCAACTGGTTTAATTAGAATGTGCATTTTTTAGCAATATGACGATAAAAAGCTAATAGAGCCATTGTGATATCTAACATGGCACCAGTGTGACACATCGCTATGGATACTTATCCAAATAAAATAATGCCTGTCCTGACAGTACCATGTCTCATTTTATAATTTGCTTTCCGGGAACTGGGCTGTGCGTGAGCGTACTGTCGCCATCAGTTAAGTTCTGCAAGAAAATTAGGAGGCAGCATTAGTTTAGTGCCGTTTACGTGGGTTTGGAGGACTGTACTCACTGGCATCTTATGGAGAACAACACCTCTCACACCCTCCAACGTGCCCTTTTTCAACAGTGCGTGACTGGCTTGCATCAGTATACACTGCATCTCCCAGCCATACACCGCCATACTTAGCTATCAGACAGTGTGTCAGCAGAAGGACCCACAACTTAATGCACAGGCCAGAGAAATGATTAAAAAACGTAAAAATGAGAGCCTCCTAGTAGCTCACAGACAAATTCATCTGGGAACCCTGTGGTTAGGAATTCACATCCCCGGCACACCATTATTGGCTATGGTCACTCCGCATGGGTGAAGCAACAATGGCCCAGCCATACTCGGGATACTTGGAATGAAGCCAATAAAAATTTGTTAGTCTAGTGGCAACCCCCGGTCACCCAAGCGCATGTAGCTGTAAGAGTAAATTATACACTGACTATATCCTCCGTTGTCATAGGACGCACAACTGCACAATGTTAAAAAATGAAGGGCAATTCATTACATGAGTTGGAGGAAGCATGTGCCATGGCATCTTCCTCCTTAGTCGACGGGCACAGGTCACTGAAGTGGACTAAACAGCTTGGCTGTTTATATACATATATACATGAGTGAATATACTTTCTGGCTCAGGTGTTAGCTGGAAATGTCTGGGACTGACCTGCGGTAGTTTGTACATGCCCTCAGCCTTAGCTTTAGATTTACCCTCTAAGGCAATCTGTAACCAAGGGGCTCAAGACAGGGACTCAGAAGGTTGGTGTTTCCAACTCCTAGTAAAGCTATAATGTGGTCACAGCTGTCAACGGGCCCTTGACCAAGGCCCTTAACACCATCCCTACTGTCCCTGGAGGGGTCAGCCTCTGTTTCTTCCTTTGAATAAAAGTGTCTACTAAAAATGGTAATGAAATATACATCTGTCTGGGCTTCTCTTATTACTGCAGCAGAACACCTTCTGACACGCCCAACACTAATGTGGTTTGGCAGCACATGTATTGGAATAGCTATCCCAGGGCCATAGACTAACAGTGAACAAGGGCTTGAGTTTCTGTAGTCATGCACCATGCAGGTTAGAGACCTCAAGTGAGATTTGAAGCGTGCGATGCTGACTGCAGGTCGTGACTGCTGATAACATCTCATTCACACAGGTCAGCTTTGAAAAAATTGGGAACGTGTGATTCAAATTACAGACTGAGTCACGATCCTTCCGCAACCGGCTCTGTATCCTGGCTGGGGCCATTTCTGCCTCTCGTGCACACCCAAACACACACACACACACACACACTCTTACCACCCCAGCAGCGGAGTGCCAGAGACTGATATGGGAAAAAAAAACAGAGACGACAGATGCGGCTCAGTACTTTGTCCATAGGGGGCAGGTTTATGGAGCAGCGAGGCCCTGCATACTGAATTTATATAAACAGTGGTCTCTGCATGGATTCCAAAATATGCACAAATACAAAGATCCACAGAGATTTGCATAGTAAAAGAAGGAAACACAAGTTATATAAGCTCATTCATGACTAAATGTTTATGTAAACCCATACCTGTATCCAAAATGAGAAAAAATAAACAACACTGCATTGACACCTCATCACTTACATTACTGTTATGTTATACACTGCCTGGCCAAAAAAAGTCAACCACAGTAATATTTTGTTAGACCCGTTGGCTGTGATCATGGCACTAATTTGTTATGGCATTGTTCTGACAATCAAATGCAATTTTACAACATTCATTTCTGAGCAGAGTTCCATTCATTTTTGGCCGAGATCTTGAATTGACAAAAGGAGAGTCAAATGACTCCATACAGTCTTCTCCAGCGCATCTCAGAGTTTCTGGACTCTACGGAGGTCTAATAAAGCGTAAAAATGACTCCTCATGCCTGCAGAACCACTCTTTCACAATTTGAGCTCAATGAATCTTGGCATTGTCATCCTTGAATATGCCTGTGCCATCAGGGATTCAAAAAATCCATTGATGGGACAACCTTGTCATTCAGTACATTCACAGAGTCAATAGACTTCATTTTCTTACTGCATAACGTTGCTGAGCCGAGACCTGATGGAAGCAACACCAGATTGCAACACTGCCTCCAGAGGCCTGTACAATTGGCAGTACGGATGATGCGTTCATTGCATCCTGTCCTTTCTTTGCCCACTTTCACACCAGACGCGGAACAAATTTTTTTGAATGACAGATTACATTCAAAGTCAATGCAAAGACACGTTGTGTGTATTCGCGTCTTTGCATTGACTTTGAATGTAATCCCTGCAAAAGAAGTTCTATAGGACTTCTATGGAATTCTACAGAACATCAATGGAATTCTACATTTGAATCGAACAGCATGTTCTACAGGATTTTCCGAGTGTTCTATAGGAATTTGCGACAGAAACCTACAGAACACCTCTATGAAAAAGAAAGTCTTATAATATTATTGCTCTTCCATAAGACATTCCTAATGAACACCCTAGTTGAAAAACCTGTTCTATAGGACTTTGATGGTCTTTACGACCTTCTAATAGAACAAAAGTTTAATGGAAAAGACATCTTATGACTCCTTGCAATGTTCTGTTGAAGGGTCAATTTACCTTATGTGTACCCAAGTCAGAGACTGAACAAATGGTATGAAAATCTGCAATATGCAGTGATATCCACTATACTGAACTTGCAAGGAAATCCTGTCCCTTTTAATTTTAAGGCGTGCTTAAGCACATGGGGTACCAGGCACATACCAGCTCAATGGGCTTCATGCAAGAGATGATATAAGAACAAATTTTCTCTTATTTTTGTTCCTATCCCCGATTTTTTTCTTATTTTGTTCTCACCCATTGATTACTGGGATGCACCAATGTTTTCTTAATTTTCCTCTTCTCTTAGGTAATAGAAAGTTTTATGAGTGGTCGAGAGCACTCTTACCGAGTTAAGAGAAAACAGAAAACTGTTATCTCTGTCCACAAATTGCTTGTCCAATGCACAGAAACACAAGTTTTAAAACCTAAATATTAAAAAATGCATGATATGATCAAATTTTGATTATTTTATGTCTTTCATAATGATTTTATCATTTAATTCTTGGGCTAAAGAGTTTGGCCAGTTGATCCTAATTAGGACTAAGCTATAAAAACCCTGAGATACTTGCGAGGTTCTGCTTCTGAATGGCTTACCTACTGCTGTTGGATGCTTTGGCCATCCAGGCCTTGCACAGAGAGGGCGTTTTTAGAGAGCGCGCGGATCTGTTTGCTGAGACAGATGAATGACTACTTGTAACAAATGTGAAAGCGACCGTACTGGAGCACGGAAGATTACTGTTATGTGTTATGGCTCTCTTGTTCTAACAAATGCAGCGGCGAACAGACATCTCCATTCAAACGAATAAATCCAATGCTTGCTGGAAATATAGGTGGACAAAAACATATTATCACAACAGGACACTACAAGCAAAAACTCTGAGATTTAGGGAATAATTTGTGAGTCGTTACATTCGCGTGGTTAGAACAGATTAATAGATCAGTGCCGTGACAAACTAAAGAAAATACGGCTGTGATATAAGTGCGAGACGTGACGTGAAAGTCTGGCAGCTCAAGTTATGAGATGAGTTATGAGAAATTTATGGTGTGAGGCAGTGGACAGCATAATCGGCAAAAAATCCAAGGGTGAAAGAATTCCGTATGCAACATCCACCAATGGGCGGCACGGTGGCACAGTGCCTCACAGCAAGAAGGTTGTGGGTTCGAATCCGGCCTGGGGCCTTTCTGTGTGGAGTTTGCATGTTCTCCCCGTGTTGCGTGGGTTTTCGCCGGGTACTCCGGTTTCCTCCCACAGTCCAAAGACATGCATATCAGGCTAATTGGAGACACCAAATTGCCCATAGGTATGAGTGTGAGAGCGAATGGTGTGTGAATGGTGTGTGCGCCCTGCGATGGATTGGCAAGCTGTTCAGGGTGGGTCCCTGCCTTTGCCCGTAGTCAGCTGGGATAGGCTCCAGCTCGCCCCGTGACCCTAGTGAGGAATAAGCGGGTATAGAAAATGGATGGATGGATGGACATCCACCTATATCGAATGTAATCAGTACATTTTCGGCTTACCTTGATGTTTGGGGACCCAGAAAAAGGTTCGGATGGAATAGTATTCAGCCAAGAAAATTTTGAGTTTAATTTTTCATGCTGCTATACGTTGAAAGTTTGAGCTTTTGAACTTTTCCCTTAGTTTTAAAAATTGCATTCCATTCACATGCATGTGATTGCAGATTATATACAGATTTAGAACTAGAGGGTGTGTGCGGTAGGCCAAATCACCCCGCCCGATCTTCACGAAAGTCAAATCATTTCTTCCCTTCCACCAAAGGATTGGCCCTACCAAATCTTAGGTAAATTTGTCAAGAATTGTGGCCTGTAGAGTGCAAACAGGCACAAAAATAAATAAATAAATGCGAAAACCACATACACCCTTCCGCAACATTCGTAACGGGCGGGGTGAATTAATTTGAATAGAATAATAGGTCTAGAATAGACCTACCTAATAGAATAGGTCTGCGAAGACTTTTTCCCACCATCTTTATACATCTTTTTTTTGGGTATTTTTTCCTTTATTTGACAGTTGTATAGGGGAGATGGACAGGAAAGTTGGGGAGAAGAATGGGGAAGACATGTGGCAAATGACCCGAGTCGGAATCGAACCCGGGTCGCCATGAGAAGGGCACAGCCATCTTTATACATCTGAAGGTGATTTATAACGATGAATGTTTGAGCTGCTGGAAAGCTCACTCGGTTAAAGCAGCACATTGCGGAACAGAAGCGTCTGTCGCGGTGCCAGTTTGAGACCCGGATGCACCAACCGGCTGTGGATGGCAGCTTTCTTAGAGTAGTGCACAATTGGCCACTGCACTACAGGGATGCAAATCAGGAAGGGTCTGCCGGGAGAAAGAAAAAAAAAGTTCTATGGAGATTTTCTATGGAACTGTTTCCTGCAGAAATTTGCATAAAACTTTTTTTCTATAGGACTAGAGGTACTAAAGTTCTATAGAAATTCTATTGAACTGTCCCATAGGATTCTTATAGAACATTTTTAGCAAGGATCGGTCGTGCGTAAAATTCATTTCGCATCCGGTGTGAAAGCAGCGTTACTCTGACAAGCGCATCGCGCTGGAATAGATTAAATTTGGGCTCATCAAACCACACGACCTTTATCTGCTGCTCCACAGTACAATCCTTACGTTCCCCAGAAGAAGGATGTTGTTCCTTTCCCAGATAAGCCTCACTAATAAGTAGCTTCCTTGTGGCCATGCAGCTGTTTTGTCCAAATCCTGCATGGTCTTGTCGCATTGTGTGTGAGGAAATCTTCTTTCTTTCACAATTAAACACAGCCGCGAGTTTAAAAGCTGATTGTCAACGATGACACCCAGCATTTTAGTGAACTCTGATCACAATCATTCATTATTTTTTCCCCGACCCATTTCTTCTGCAAACTCGAGGGCTCACCACTATCCTTTCAGGTTTTAGTGATGAGTTTTTACCCAATTCCAGTGATTTCAATAATCTCTTCAGTTGCTTTGTTTGCTTCAGGCAGGCCAATAATTTGCCCATCTTGAAACACAGTAGTATCTTTTCCACAACCATGGCATGCATCTTCCAACATGACTGTTTAAGAAATGAGAAGATACACGCTACATCAGTCAGAAAATAGTTTTTCTGCATGGTGATGTTAAAGTACGGTGCATTTGTTTCCGGAATACTTTTTCCAGCAAGTCAGGCACAGGGGAAAACTGTGTGATCTGCTTGTACTTCCTTCTATTACATAACTGTGGAGGCAAATATTGACTCCCTGTGGCGATGTTACTCATCGCAGCGATCTTCACGTGGCTCTGCAAGAAGGAAAAAATATTCCTTTATCGAATGCCAAATTGGCAAACCGGTTTGGCTGGCACTCTGAGACATGCGTTAAACATGGTGATATCATCATTAAATCTGATACACTGCAGTGAAAAATCAGCCAAGGCGCAGCAACACTGCAGAGGATCCAACTGTGACCTTTTTCATAGCGTGGGCTTGGAATTACAATGCACTGCAGGGTTTCATAAGGAAGCAAAACTGATAACAATACAGAAATGTGTTGGACAGTGCAGTATTCATTCATTACTTTTAAAAATTGAAAAATAAATGTGTTTTCAGCGTATGCTGATTGAGGCTGTTCAATTGTGTCAGAGACTTCAGAAACTCTGCGGTAACACGATGGGTGTCCTGTAGGTACATATGACTCCCAGCCTCTTGTCAACAATAGGCACGTTTCCATTAAAATGTTGATGCAAAATAACCTTGGAGTTCTACAAATAATATTCTGCTGGTGCAGATAGAAAAACATGCCTGTTGTACAAAAAGGTTTCACTAAGGGAAATACTGAAGCCAGTATCCAAGACTGAACAACAACTAGACAAACTAGGCTTATGCCGTCGGAGGCGATGGCTTATGGTATATCCCCGAACGCCCCCAATCATCCAATTCCCCAATCCTTGAATTGACCTTGAATAGATTTTCATTTGAACTTAATTTCAGGTCAATCGGACAAATGGTTCTGAAGATATGGCCAAAATGGTCATTTTCAATCACAAAGTGCCACCTGGTGGCAAAATATTGAAGCATACAGGTATGATGTCACCATGTGACACGTTGTGAGGTCATGACCTTGCAGTTGCACATAGTTTCATGTCAATTGGACAAATGGTTCCAAAGATATGGCAGAAATGGTGAATTTTATGTGACAAAGCTCCACCTTATGTCAAAATTTTGAACCAAACAGGTATAATGTCAATGTGGGACACATCCTCAGGTCATGACCTTTCATTTGCACTTGACTTGAGGTCAATTGGTCAAATATTTCCAGAGATATGATAAAAACAGCGATATTTCAATTTTTGGCCCCTGGTGGCCAATCTAGAAATTGTAAATTGTCCAAAATCGAATCAGTCCTTCCTCTTTATGATACTTACTTATATGCAAAACTTGAAATTTCTAATTGAAATATTACTGAAGTTATTGCATTAACACGTAGGGAGGCGCGGCGGCGGCGGTCGGACCAAAAACATAATATCCTCGAAACGCCATTCGGCGTGCGGGGATATAATTATGCTGATAACATGATGATAGATGAACAGTAATGGATGTCAATCATTTGTTGGTACTTTTGTTCACTCTCTTAATGTGGAAGTTCTCTTCAAAATGCCCCTGTTTTGTTGCAGATAAGTCTAACTTACAGTTGAGGCAAATCTGAACAACACCTCTATTTCTGCAAATATAAGGGTCAATGACGTCACATTATCCGAGTGCACTACTTTGGTAAAAAATAATTTAAAATGATTCATAATAAGCATTATTTTATTCCATAAAACTTGTTTAATTTGAACATATTATTAATTTGAACATACATATTATAAAAATAGATATATATTTTATGTTTTGCCATCTCAAACTCTAAAAATGTCAGGTGGCGCAACAGTTGGAGCAAGTTAACGCCATGTGAAATGTATTAAATAGGTCATTTAAAATACAAATTAATATTATATTAAAATGGGGGCATAATTTTATATTGAAAACCTTTCAAATAAATAAAGTTTAATAGTTTAATTGTTCTTAAATTGTTTGGAAAACCAAAATACCCGCCCCTTACAATAAAGAATCCATAAGTTACTTTTAATACCCAGCTCAATTACAAAATAGCAATGTTTCACGTAGACACTCTCAGGTATACTTACAAAACAAATCACTTAGGAAAGAAAGAGAGAAGTGTGTGTTTTTTTTTTTTTCAAGAAACTTTTGGTTGCGCCACCTGACATTTTTTGGCTGGTGATATTGCAAATACAGTCTAAAACTGTACTAAAACCCTGTAAATGTTGTGCAACCATCAAGACTAAACGTGCAGGAGGAGCAGTTAGACAGGGAAGGTACAGGAGGAGCAGTTAGACAGAGAAGGTGCAGGAGGAGCAGTTAGACAGGGCAGGTGCAGGAGGAGCAGTTATACAGGGAAGGTGCAGGAGGAGCAGTTAGACAGGGAGGAGATGATACAGGAGGAGCAGTTAGTCAGGGAAGGTGCAGGAGGAGCAGTTAGTCAGGGAAAGTGCAGGAGGAGCAGTTAGTCAGGGAAAGTGAAAGAGGAGCAGTTAGTCAGGGAAAGTGCGGGAGGAGCAGTTAGTCAGGGAAAGTGCGGGAGGAGCAGTTAGTCAGGGAAAGAGCAGGAGGAGCAGTTAGTCAGGGAAAGTGCAGGAGGAGCAGTTAGTCAGGGAAAGTGCAGGAGGAGCAGTTAGTCAGGGAAAGTGCAGGAGGAGCAGTTAGACAGGGAAGGTGCAGGAGGAGAACTTAGTCAGGGAAAGTGAAAGAGGAGCAGTTAGACAGGGAAAGTGCAGGAGGAACAGATAGACAGGAGAAGTGCAGGAGGAGCAGTTAGTCAGGGAAAGGGAAGGAGGAGCAGTTAGTCACGGAAATTGCAGAAGGAGCAGTTAGTCAGGGCAGGTGCAGGAGGAGCAGTTAGTCAGGGAAAGTGGAGGAGGAGCAGTTAGTCAGGGCAGGTGCAGGAGGAGCAGTTAGTCAGGGAAAGTGCAGGAGGAGCAGTTAGACAGGGAAAGTGCAGGAGGAGCAGTTAGACAGGGAAAGTGCAGGAGGAGCAGTTAGACAGGGAAGGTGCAGGAGGAGCAGTTAGACAGGGAAAGTGCAGGAGGAGCAGTTAGTCAGGGAAAGTGCAGGAGGAGCAGTTAGTCAGGGAAAGTGCAGGAGGAGCAGTTAGTCAGGGAAAGTGCAGGAGGAGCAGTTAGTCAGGGAAAGTGCAGGAGGAGCAGTTAGACAGGGAAGGTGCAGGAGGAGCAGTTAGACAGGGAAAGTGCAGGAGGAGCAGTTAGTCAGGGAAAGTGCAGGAGGAGCAGTTAGTCAGGGAAAGTGCAGGAGGAGCAGTTAGACAGGGAAAGTGCAGGAGGAGCAGTTAGTCAGGGAAGGTGCTGGAGGAGAAGTTAGACAGTAAAAAAGTGCAGGAGGAGCAGTTAGACAGGGAAGGTGCAGGAGGAGCAGTTAGTCAGGGAAGGTGCAGGAGGAGCAGTTAGTCAGGGAAGGTGCTGGAGGAGAAGTTAGACAGGGAAAGTGCAGGAGGAGCAGTTAGACAGGGAAGGTGCAGGAGGAGCAGTTAGTCAGGGAAAGTGCAGGAGGAGCAGTTAGACAGGGAAAGTGCAGGAGGAGCAGTTAGACAGGGCAGGTGCAGGAGGAGCAGTTATACAGGGAAGGTGCAGGAGGAGCAGTTAGACAGGGAGGAGATGATACAGGAGGAGCAGTTAGTCAGGGAAGGTGCAGGAGGAGCAGTTAGTCAGGGAAAGTGCAGGAGGAGCAGTTGGTCAGGGAAAGTGCAGGAGGAGCAGTTAGTCAGGCAAAGTGCGGGAGGAGGAGTTAGTCAGGGAAAGTGCGCGAGGAGCAGTTAGTCAGGGGAAGAGGAGGAGGGGCGGTTAGTCAGGGAAAGTGCAGGAGGAGCAGTTAGTCAGGGAAAGTGCAGGAGGAGCAGTTAGTCAGGGAAAGTGCAGGAGGAGCAGTTAGACAGGGAAGGTGCAGGAGGAGAAGTTAGTCAGGGAAAGTGAAAGAGGAGCAGTTAGACAGGGAAAGTGCAGGAGGAACAGATAGACAGGGAAAGTGCAGGAGGAGCAGTTAGGCAGGGAAAGTGCAGGAGGAGCAGTTAGTCAGGGAAAGTGCAGAAGGAGCAGTTAGTCAGGGCAGGTGCAGGAGGAGCAGTTAGTCAGGGAAAGTGCAGGAGGAGCAGTTAGTCAGGGCAGGTGCAGGAGGAGCAGTTAGTCAGGGAAAGTGCAGGAGGAGCAGTTAGACAGGGAAAGTGCAGGAGGAGCAGTTAGACAGGGAAAGTGCAGGAGGAGCAGTTAGACAGGGAAGGTGCAGGAGGAGCAGTTAGACAGGGAAAGTGCAGGAGGAGCAGTTAGTCAGGGAAAGTGCAGGAGGAGCAGTTAGTCAGGGAAAGTGCAGGAGGAGCAGTTAGACAGGGAAAGTGCAGGAGGAGCAGTTAGTCAGGGAAAGTGCAGGAGGAGCAGTTAGACAGGGAAGGTGCAGGAGGAGCAGTTAGACAGGGAAAGTGCAGGAGGAGCAGTTAGTCAGGGAAAGTGCAGGAGGAGCAGTTAGTCAGGGAGAGTGGAGGAGGAGCAGTTAGACAGGGAAAGTGCAGGAGGAGCAGTTAGTCAGGGAAGGTGCTGGAGGAGAAGTTAGACAGGGAAAGTGCAGGAGGAGCAGTTAGACAGGGAAGGTGCAGGAGGAGCAGTTAGTCAGGGAAGGTGCAGGAGGAGCAGTTAGTCAGGGAAGGTGCTGGAGGAGAAGTTAGACAGGGAAAGTGCAGGAGGAGCAGTTAGACAGGGAAGGTGCAGGAGGAGCAGTTAGTCAGGGAAAGTGCAGGAGGAGCAGTTAGTCAGGGAAAGTGCAGGAGGAGCAGTTAGTCAGGGAAAGTGCAGGAGTAGCAGTTAGTCAGGGAAAGTGCAGGAGGAGCAGTTAGACAGGGAAAGTGCAGGAGGAGCAGTTAGACAGGGAAAGTGCAGGAGGAGCAGTTAGTCAGGGAAGGTGCTGGAGGAGAAGTTAGACAGGGAAAGTGCAGGAGGAGCAGTTAGACAGGGAAGGTGCAGGAGGAGCAGTTAGTCAGGGAAAGTGCAGGAGGAGCAGTTAGACAGGGAAAGTGCAGGAGGAGCAGTTAGACAGGGAAGGTGCAGGAGGAGCAGTTAGACAGGGGAAGTGCAGGAGGAGCAGTTAGACAGGGAAGGTGCAGGAGGAGCAGTTAGTGAGGGAAGGTGCAGGAGGAGCAGTTAGACAGGGAAGGTGCAGGAGGAGCAGTTAGACAGGGAAAGTGCAGGAGGAGCAGTTAGTCAGGGAAAGTGCAGGAGGAGCAGTTAGTCAGGGAAAGTGCAGGAGGAGCAGTTAGACAGGGAAAGTGCAGGAGGAGCAGTTAGACAGGGAAAGTGCAGGAGGAGCAGTTAGTAAGGGAAGGTGCAGGAGGAGAAGTTAGACAGGGAAAGTGCAGGAGGAGCAGTTAGACAGGGAAGGTGCAGGAGGAGAAGTTAGACAGGGAAGGTGCAGGAGGAGAAGTTAGACAGGGAAAGTGCAGGAGGAGCAGTTAGACAGGGAAGGTGCAGGAGGAGCAGTTAGACAGGGAAAGTGCAGGAGGAGCAGTTAGACAGGGAAGGTGCAGGAGGAGAAGTTAGACAGGGAAAGTGCAGGAGGAGCAGTTAGACAGGGAAAGTGCAGGAGGAGCAGTTAGTCAGGGAAGGTGCAGGAGGAGAAGTTAGACAGGGAAAGTGCAGGAGGAGCAGTTAGACAGGGAAAGTGCAGGAGGAGCAGTTAGACAGGGAAAGTGCAGGAGGAGCAGTTAGACAGGGAAAGTGCAGGAGGGGCAGGTAGACAGAGAAGGGGCAGGAGGAGAAGTTAGTCAGGGAAAGTGCAGGAGGAGCAGTTAGACAGGGAAAGTGCAGGAGGAGCAGTTAGACAGGGAAGGTGCAGGAGGAGCAGTTAGACAGGGAAAGTGCAGGAGGAGCAGTTAGACAGGGAAAGTGCAGGAGGAGAAGTTAGACAGGGAAAGTGCAGGAGGAGCAGTTAGACAGGGAAAGTGCAGGAGGAGCAGTTAGACAGGGAAAGTGCAGGAGGAGCAGTTAGACAGGGAAGGTGCAGGGGGAGGAGTTAGAGAGGGAGGGTGGAGGAGGAGCAGTTAGTCAGGGAAGGTGCAGGAGGAGAAGTTAGACAGGGAAAGTGCAGGAGGAGCAGTTAGACAGGGATGGTGCAGGAGGAGAAGTTAGACAGGGAAAGTGCAGGAGGACCAGTTAGACAGGGAAAGTGCAGGAGGAGCAGTTAGACAGGGAAGGTGCAGGAGAGCAGTTAGACAGGGAAAGTGCAGGAGGAGCAGTTAGACAGGGAAAGTGCAGGAGGAGAAGTTAGTCAGGGAAAGTGCAGGAGGAGCAGTTAGTCAGGGAAAGTGCAGGAGGAGCAGTTAGTCAGGGAAAGTGCAGGAGGAGCAGTTAGTCAGGATAGGTGCAGGAGGTGCAGTTAGTCAGGGAAAGTGCAGGAGGAGCAGTTAGACAGGGAAGGTGCAGGAGGAGCAGTTAGACAGGGGAAGTGCAGGAGGAGCAGTTAGTCAGGGAAAGTGCAGGAGGAGCAGTTAGTCAGGGAAGGTGCAGGAGGAGCAGTTAGACAGGGAAGGTGCACGAGGAGCAGTTAGACAGGGAAGGTGCAGGAGGAGCAGTTAGTCAGGGAAAGTGCAGGAGGAGCAGTTAGACAGGGAAGGTGCAGGAGGAGCAGTTAGTCAGGGAAAGTGCAGGAGGAGCAGTTAGTCAGGGAAGGTGCAGGAGGAGCAGTTAGACAGGGAAGGTGCAGGAGGAGCAGTTAGTCAGGGAAAGTGCAGGAGGAGCAGTTAGACAGGGAAGGTGCAGGAGGAGCAGTTAGACAGGGAAGGTGCAGGAGGAGCAGTTAGTCAGGGAAAGTGCAGGAGGAGCAGTTAGTCAGGGAAAGTGCAGGAGGAGCAGTTAGTCAGGGAAAGTGCAGGAGGAGCAGTTAGACAGGGAAGGTGCAGGAGGAGCAGTTAGTCAGGGAAAGTGCAGGAGGAGCAGTTAGGCAGGGAAAGTGGAGGGGGAGCAGTTAGTCAGGGAAAGTGCAGGAGGAGCAGTTAGACAGGGAAGGTGCAGGAGGAGCAGTTAGTCAGGGAAAGTGCAGGAGGAGCAGTTAGTCAGGGAAAGTGCAGGAGGAGCAGTTAGTCAGGGAAAGTGCAGGAGGAGCAGTTAGACAGGGAAGGTGCAGGAGGAGCAGTTATGCAGGGAAAGTGCAGGAGGAGCAGTTAGACAGGGAAAGTGCAGGAGGAGCAGTTAGACAGGGAAAGTGCAGGAGGAGCAGTTAGACAGGGAAAGTGCAGGAGGAGCAGTTAGACAGGGAAGGTGCAGGAGGAGCAGTTAGACAGGGAAGGTGCAGGAGGAGCAGTTAGACAGGGAAGGTGCAGGAGGAGCAGTTAGACAGGGAAAGTGCAGGAGGAGCAGTTAGACAGGGAAGGTGCAGGAGGAGCAGTTAGACAGGGAAAGTGCAGGAGGAGCAGTCAGACAGGAAAAGTGCAGGAGGAGCAGTTAGACAGGGAAAGTGCAGGAGGAGCAGTTAGTCAGGGAAAGTGCAGGAGGAGCAGTTAGTCAGGGAAGGTGCAGGAGGAACAGTTAGACAGGGAAGGTGCAGGAGGAGCAGTTAGACAGGGAAAGTGCAGGAGGAGCAGTTAGACAGGGAAAGTGCAGGAGGAGCAGTTAGACAGGGAAAGTGCAGGAGGAGCAGTTAGTCAGGGAAAGTGCAGGAGGAGCAGTTAGTCAGGGAAAGTGCAGGAGGAGCAGTTAGTCAGGGAAGGTGCAGGAGGAGCAGTTAGACAGGGAAGGTGCAGGAGGAGCAGTTAGACAGGGAAGGTGCAGGAGGAGCAGTTAGACATGATGATACAGGAGGTGCAGGGCAGAGGGTCAGACAGCTGATGACACTGAGGGAGTGAAGGCCGCACAGCAGCACAGACAGGGCTGGCCATGCCTTCATCACTCAGCACAGTACAGTTCCACATTTACACTAAAACCTGAATTAAACCACACAAGGGAAACAGGTCACAGTACATCCCCTTACAGCTCTTAAAGCACAATCATTCTTGCCCCTTTAAAAAAAATGTACTTCCGTGCTCTCTTGAAATATGAATATGCAGCTTCACAAAGACAAGACAGCAGAGAGATGCTTACAGAAACGTACCTGCCGAAGGTGTGGCTTTGCCCCACCGCCACTGATATCAGCATTACAGTAATACACCCCTCAGTAAGAGAGAGCCAGCAGGTACAACAATACATCGCAGTGAAAAGGATAATAAAAGGAAACGGGACACTTGGCTGTTTTTTCCCTGTTTGCTCAGCAAAGAAAGATAGAGAGAGGAGGAGGAGGGAGGGAGGGAGCGGAGAGAGAGAGAGTAACCCTGTACAAAATGTACAATACCATTCTTCCATTAACTTTCCATCTTCTTTTTTCTTCTTCCCTCAAGCAGTTGGTTTGATCCCCCTGATTCGCAGCCTCTTGTAAAATCAGTCTAGAGCAGCAGTGCTCAGCTGCTATGGGTGAGTGAGTGAGAGAGTCAGTGAGTGAGTGAGAGAGTCAGGGAGCGAGTGAGAGAGTCAGTGAGCGAGTGATCGAGTCAGTGAGGGAGTGAGACAGTCAGTGAGCGAGAGAGAGAGTCAGTGAGCGAGTGAGAGAGTCAGTGAGGGAGTGAGAGAGTCAGTGAGGGAGTGAGACAGTCAGTGAGTGAGAGAGAGAGTCAGTGAGTGAGAGAGAGAGTCAGTGAGCGAGTGAGAGAGTCAGTGAGTGACTGAGAGTGTCAGTGAGCGAGTGAGAGAGTCAGTGAGTGAGAGAGAGAGTCAGTGAGTGAATGAGAGAGTCAGTGAGTAAGTGAGAGAGTCAGTGAGTGAATGAGAGAGTCAGTGAGTGAGTGAGAGTCAGTGAGCGAATGAGAGAGTCAGTGAGTGAGAGAGAGAGTCAGTGAGTGAATGAGAGAGTCAGTGAGTGAGTGAGAGAGTCAGTGAGTGAATGAGAGAGTCAGTGAGTGAGTGAGAGGCAGGGAGCGGGGGAGAGAGTCAGTGAGTGAGAGAGAGAGTCAGTGAGTGAATGAGAGAGTCAGTGAGTGAGTGAGAGAGTCAGTGAGTGAATGAGAGAGTCAGTGAGTGAGTGAGAGTCAGTGAGCGAATGATAGAGTCAGTGAGAGAGTCAGTGAGCGAGTGAGGATGTGCATGTGTGTGCATGTGTATGTGGGACAAACAGGGTGGAGAGACAGACAGGAATGACTCAATAAAAGGAGGTTTCTCTTCTTCCAAATCTCCATTCTCCCCCTCTGGTTATTCCCCCCCCCTTCTGACACACACAACCAGTTACCCATTGTTCAGCATTTTAAGTAAAGCATTATTGCTTGAAAAGTTATCTGGGTTATGAGGACTATTTTCACTGTTTGAGTTCACACTGGTACCAACCATTATATAAGCAAAAATAATTGGACTCTTAAGGTGACACCTGACTTCACTCAGAATCTCTGTGGGCCGTGTTTGGTTCTTCATTGATTGATGATGTTCCGACTGCCATAACATCCATTTTTCTGAGCCATAATCCAGAACTATGAATGAAAATTCCTCAGCAGACTAAAAATGTCATGAGAAGACTCATAAATGGATGTTTTACCGAACAGGAATGGCCTCACCAGATGCTTCTTGTGATACCACGACTACTGATGGAGACTCCTACGGCGATACCGCCCACACTCAGAGCTGAAATGCTCCAGAACAGTCCGAGACTAAGGTTCACACATGCACCACAGCACAGAGCTTAACAAAACTGGGGGAAAATGATAATAATAATAAACTGGTCAGCAGAACACAGAGGATACCTCAGTAGCAAACCAACACAAGGGGACAGGTAGACATCAGGTAAAACCAAACTTCACCACAGTTTTTGCTTTTGTTTATTTTTTGTAAGGAACAGTTGTCTTAGAAAAAAAGATGATTTTAAAAAATCCTGAGACTAACAGTCAAGCTAGGAATGTTTTCTGCCTCGCAAATTTTTGGCTCAGCTGCCGTCTCTGCTACAATTTGACTGATACATGAAATTAGTCTTGACTACAGGCGTTTCTTTCTCGGCTCGTATGTGCAAAGGCATTCATCATCGCACAGTAACTATCCAGAACCTAAACAACGGCTGACATGGAGGTGTGGCGCGAGAGGCATTCCCAAGCACAGACACACAGCCGTACAGCATGTTTTTGTCCTTCTGAGATGAGTGAGCATGATGAGAGGGCCTGTCTTTAAATCATTGTTGATGGCTCTTTAGGTCTCGCCCTCTGGGCCAGGTTACCTCACTGGTTTTGGTATGTCAGCTCATGCGATAAATTACCAACAGTCCCTGTATTTACTTATGAGCGTTCCTGCGGTGAAAGGGTGCTGTAATTACAGGCCTCTCTCTTGCTCTCTCTCTCTCTCTGTTACTCAGTCTGTCACTCTTCCTTTTTCTCTCAGTTTGTCCTTTGTTTTTTATATCAGCATTCATCTGGCCCTGAAACAGCATGACTGAACACGTTCAGTTGGAAACCTGGAGGAACCGCCAGCATCCCACTCGTATCTGTATTTCTCCAGCATTTCCATTCATCCGCTATTTGTTTTATCTGTCTTTTTTCTTTTTTCTTCTAATTAGGAATGCACAGTTGTGCATCAGGGTGAGCGCCGCCATAAAAAATTTTATCTGGCCTTTGTTTCATTCTGTGCTGCATGCACTAGCTATTGAGATAAGACTTATTTGCTCCTGACAGCGAGCCATAGGTCCTACACGAGCAAGACAGTGCAAGTGTGCGGTGATCCGAAAGATAATATGCTGAACAGATCCTCCCTCCCAGGGAAATGCTGTAGATCAGTGATTTTCAAACCTCTCCTGGTTTACCCCTTGTCCTGCATATTTTAGATCTCCCTGCTCTCTCCCTGCTCCAGCCCAGGTGATTCAAATGATTCGCTCATTATCAAGCAGCGTCTGGAACTAATTATGACCTGATTATTTGAATCACCTGTGCCGGATCAGAGAGAGATCTAAAGCATGCAGAAGAAGGGGTACGCCAGGAGAGGTTTCAAAAGCACTGTCATGAATAAATCTGTACCGTATACAGAATGAACATCAGGCAGGACCTGATCTCAGATCACAGGGCACATAATTACATGCTAAACCAATACCTCAGGCGGTCCCAAAGAGGGTTGAATCTCTTATTGGATTTCACACCAGTTTGAATGACATTTCTTGATTAACATCAGGCTGTTATGTCCTGAGTGTATCCCCAATTGTTTTTTCCATCCATCCAGCTGACTGCCGGTTTCAGTTTCATTTTGTTGATTGATTTACTCACGATTTACTCACTGTCTCCTTCAAATCCCCTCCCTTCTTGTTTCGGTCCCCTTCCTCGCACATCTGTTCTCACTAACTGAGGATGGTTGTTCTATGTATTTAACTTCCTGGTCTCCATCTGTGCTTTGGTGGATTGTTTTCTAGGCTTCTCCATCTTCAGTGTAAAATCTACTGGAAGACCTAGTGTCTGTTTATCAGAGAAAATCCTCCCAGAGTCTTGACCTAGTTCCTTCTTCCAGTTCCATCTTCAATCCTGTTCAAAGGCGTGTGCCTCTCAGTGTGCCCACATCCATCCAGCTTGCCATCCCAAAACTGACCTCAGATCAGCCTCTTCAACTTTGTCAAGCCTGGAGTCCTCTAGTTCTCTCTGCTTCCGCCTTACCAAGAACCTTCAAGAGCTGTGAAAACTATTTATGGTCTAGTGAAGAACCAACTTAAAGGTCAAGTTTGACGTAATCCATGTTTTGCACTTGGCTCTGTTCTGAAATTCGTGACAGATGCAGAAGATCGTGTCTCCATAAAAAAACTTGGGAGCAGTAAAGTTGCTATAAAGGACGTATTTGATGTATACTAATTATGCAAGGCACTCAGGGACATAACATTGCGTTTTGACCCAAGTCTTCATTGGGGTTTTTTTTTTTTCGCTCATTCCTATCTCTAGATAGCCTTGCAGAGCAGACGGCCCTGATTCATTGTCTGAAATCCTGCAGGTCCGTCTTGCCAATTACCGTCGTCCAACAATTTCATGGCTGAATTTTTTACGGCCCAATCAGGGGAAAGAGAGGCGGAAGCAGTAGACGTGACATCACCAGGAAGCGACATAATGTTTGAATTCAATGACGGCGTGCGAAGCGGTTCCTGTGGGTGGGTCAAAATCAGCAGTTTTATCAGAAATAGACTCAATTTCTTCATTAAAAGAGGAGCAAATAATGTCACTAAAAGCTCTTCTGACGGGAAACAATGTTTTTGCTCTTCTCTCGACCGGTTTCGGTAAGAATTTGATCTACCAACTAACTCCTCTGGTCGTGAAAAAGATGTGAAGGACTCCAAACCCCATGTGGATAGGTCGGTGATGAGTGTGACGAGAAGAACGCTCGTCCAATCAGCAGCCGCAGATTTTTTTGAGGGTTCCTCCTCAGAAAACTTTTTTGAACGGCTCTTTCCCAGATGGACTTGTGAAATATTTCCGTGGCGGATATATGGTCCGTCTGGCGTGTCAGGTTAATCTCTACAGGCACAGTCTACACCAGCTGAGATTTGACACCAGAACCAAGGAGTGAGAACAGGGCTTTAACACATGAGTCACCCAGCTTCAACCCAGCATGCTGTCACTGGCCATAAAACCCATACTTTCATGAAAATGGAGTCCAGAATGTTCCACACATCCAAATCCGAGTCTGTGTCCACTGCTCTTCTGAAGTGCAGAGCAAAGAACAGTCAACCACTAAGTAGTGATATCTGGCCCTAAAACAGTTTCCTGAAGAACCACAGCAGTAGTGCTTTCCCGGGAAACAGAAAATATAAGCAATTTATTTTTCATCGCTTCTGAGCATATTTTGCAATAAGAGTGCACTCAATTTGAGCAAATGGCTATTTGGTGCAAAAGTATGCTCAATTCTGTGGGTTTTTATGTGACGTTATGTGGAGGTGTTGTTTACTTTACGAGGAAACAAAATTTGCAGTGTGGGTTAAAGTGGATTTCAACTGAGTTGAAATCAGCCTGACAGCCTCTTACTGAGACGCTAGAACTAAAAAGCACTTCCAGGCACACCCATTTTCTTTGAATCATTTATCGCTCGTTTATTGGGCATCTTACAGCTACTGAGTTGAAAAGGTTTGATCTTTAAGAATGAATGAGGGGCATGAGAGGCGCCCCCTTCACAAGGCTGGAGATGCAGTTTGTACACAAGCAGAAGCTCTTAACTGATGCTCTATTTGAACTGAAACCTGACCAGCAGTACTTTACCGCAGGCAAACCTGTGTGTTTTCCATCTGAAAGCAAACACATTACTGTTCCTTTCACTGGGTAGATAATGAAGAAAACTGATTAAAAATGAATCTAATCTAACAAGAAATGCATTCACCCAATGAAGCAAGGCTTTACAAAAAAAGGTATATGTTAACTTTTGGCATATTCTGCAATGCAGGCTATCCAACTTGGATGTCATAATTATTTAAATTAAAACAAGGAAAAAAAAATATCAAAATGGGCACAATTTTGCATCCAAATAAAGGATTTGTTGCCCATCTCACCAAAGAGAATTGACTTGAGAATGCAAAATGTTTTCATAGATAACATACTATTAATCTAGGGAAATTACTGAAAACAGATAAAGACTGATCATCAATTTAGAGGGACATGTGCTACCCTCCCCAGTCCCCCCTTTTCTGTTCAGCTAGTGAACAACTGCCACTACAATTACGTGGTCTTTAGACAGCAGGCGCCCTGTCCGCTGTACTACAAGAGATGGTTCTAACCATAGACTGTTTAAGGTTCCAAGCAAAAAAGAAGACATGCATTTAGCATAGTTTTTATAAAATAATCAGGTAATACATACAAATAGACTTCTGGACATGTTATGGCCCAGGTTGAGCAGCGTTGTAGTTGATTATTCGACCACACTTGCCACATCCATGTACACCAGTGACCTGTGCGGAGTACAAGATGTACATCATGTCCGCACTGCAGCCGCAGGTTGCTTCTCCACATCTGCAGCGCATCCACAGAAATCAGATCAAAATCCACCGCATTATCCGCTCACCACACCGCACCGTGAGCGGATAATGCGGTGGAGCCGCGAACTCCATGACCGCACCGTGGCAGTGTGGATTTTGATCCAATTCCTGCGGATGCGGTGAGGATGTGGAGACGCAACCTGCGGCAGTGGTGCGGACATGGTGTACAGCTTGTTCTCCGCACAGGTCACTGATGTACACCAATCCGTCACAAGATTAAAGCCACCAGCCTAATATAGTGAAGGTCCTTCTTGTGCAGCTACAACAGCTCCCATCAGACTAACGTCATTTGAATTCGCAAACTTAGGGTTTCATAGCAGAACATTTCCCATAAAATCACACTCCCTCCACCAGATTCTTCTTCCCACTGCACCTGACGCCATCTCTTCCCAGGTAAATGGTCCACATTTACTCCATTTGCTTCGGCTAGGTACAAGATAACGGGACTCACTGGACCAGGTGACCTTCTTAAACTGCTCCAAGGCCCAGTTCTGAAGCTCTGTTGACCATTGAGGGTGTGTTTAGAGGTGTACTGGGGATAGATTGGGCACTTTGACTAATCTGCAAGCTAAAAAGTGCAATATATAGCATTGTATCATGCACTGCATGTTGTGACACATTCCTTATATAAATACTGCAGTTCTAAATGACCTGTGGCGCAATCGCCCTTCTGGCAATTTGGACCAGATGGGATAGCCTTCATAGCCCTCGTGCATAGATGAGCCTCGGGCGCCCAAAACTCAGTCGTCTGTTCATTTTCTGTCCCTCTTTGGACCACTGACAGTAGTCACCCACATCTGCTGACAGGAAGCATCCCAGATGTCTTGCTACTTCAGAGATACTTTCACCCACTCATAAAGCCATAATGATTTGGCCCTTGTCAAAGTCATTCAGTTTCCTTTTCTCCCTCATCCAACACATTGAATAGGAGGACTGAACATATGCTTACTGTCTAAGATCTGTCTGCAGACCTTGACACATGCTGTTGTTATGAGATAATTAAAATTATTTGCTGCATCTGTGAGTGGTTTTATGTTTCAGCTCATCAATCTGCAGAAAATATTCAAAAATACAGTTGCTTGCACACAGGAAGTCCATGGACAAAAGATAAGTATACAATTAAACTTGAAATAATCAATGAATCTTAGAAAAAGGATGATTGCTTTTAGTGCTTTGTGGTTTGACTGAATTCTGGCCACAAAGTGAGTGTAACCAGCGGTTGTGTCCAGCAATCAGGTCAGACCATCGGTAATAGTAACAACATGGTGTCCAGTGCTGAGATAAATGATAAGCATTTTCTCCCCAGAGCCAACAAACCATTTTCCCCAACCAGGGCAAAAATAGCACCTGTGAAATGAACAGGATCGGGAACAGAAGTGTATTTTCACCTGCTACGTTCCTACAAGCCAGCCTCCCATTTAAAGTGGACTTTAGTTTACTGAATAGGGGTGCCGTGAATGAACAGCTCAGAAAATGAAATAGAATCAAAACATTACTACAAGTGAATAGCCATAATAGCGCTTCTTTCAATAAGAACAATGCACCAAACCCATCCATAATCATGGTCTTTTCTCACCTTCAAATTCCCAAAGCAGATGATAATCCCTGTGCTTCAAGCAAGGCATCTTGGGATTTTTACCTCATGCTGTGAAGTTCAGCATTTTCCAAAGAGACACTGTCAAGCAGAATTTCCCACAGTTGCTTTCCTACCTCGTTTTCTTTATTAAACAGAGGGAGCCAGTGACAACCGTCCTCTCCAGATACACAGCTCCCAAAGCCGCTGACCGATCACCACCGTCACGTCACCAATTCTTCATCAAGTTTTGGTGCAGAAGGTTTGCAAAACATGTACTGAAATATCAACCTGCAGGTTTTTTGAGAGGATAAATTTTGAGGTTTCATACCATGTTCTCAGTTGAGATGGTACAACAATTGTTTTAATTATGCTGTATTTCCCCAAGAATGCTGGACTTTCCCACAGAACAGCAGCCACATTTGATGACAGATGAGTCCCTTGGGATCCTGGGAATGGCATGAATTGAACAAAATTAGACTTGGATGGAAAAGCCATGACAATGGCCAAAATGCCTTTTTAGAGCTTTTTAACTATTCCTTCATTTGGCAATAAAGCACTTGGGATGCTTTAAGTCTTCAGGCAGAAATAGGATGGAGAGAGTGCTCTTATTTATGGGTCCAGGAGTATCTAATGATGTCCGAGTATGGGAAAAGTTTAAGAGACTTAAAGCTTAAAGCTCCTTCTGATTAAATTGGAGTTTAATGCTCCTCTTGGCTAAAGGCTATTTGTGAAACTCACAGAAATCAGTCCATGTCCCTTTGCATGTCACAGCTGTAATACTTTCCTTTTTTGGTGTCATACATTCCTGAATAATACTGTAAGACCACTGGATGACCTCTTCTTTAGACCCACCCAAACACAAATGCATTTCTGCTCACAATACTGGGAATTTATGAATTCACTTTTACATTTCCTGATCACCCAGTTTATTTTGTGGATGTGGTTTTAAGAGAAGGGTCAGTATTTTGCTTCATAGCCTAGTGTCAGTAAAGGAGAGGCATGATGGCAGCGGAGTTGTGCTGCACACGCCACAGCAGTCATGCCCCTAACAGTCACACAGATATCTTTTAGCAATGCAAAAATATGATCTGGAAAATCATCATACCACTCAGGATGATCTGCCTATTCAAACTGTGCATGCAATGCAATGTTGTCCCCCCTCACTGAGAATCACGGGCTATTCTTCCCCATAACTCTATTCTTCCATGACAAAATAGTGGCAATAAAACACAACAGGAAATGTAGTAAACCAGTAGGGGATCTGGACCACAAACATCAATGTTTCAGTTTTGATTTTCTTGATGAGGCTCTGTTTTGGTACTCATATTCTAAAGTACTGCAGTAAAATAGCCAACAGTATAAATCATATAAGATCAGCAAATCTTACAATATATAAGTGCAAGAATTAAACAGCCATAACAAATGAATGGCTAGAACTGGCCATTCATCCCAGCAAGGCCAGCCATTTTTCGACTGATAAAGCGTACTGAACACAGAGGAAGATACGGACTTCAGTGGACTCAAGAATTATCGGCCTCTCCGACCGGCCTGCGAAAAGAAAATACTTAATTATTAAAGATAGACAGATAAATGTGATGGTCGGTTTTTTGAGACGCCAAATGCTGTGGCCGGAACGAAATGAGGAACAGCAAAATAAGAGATAAACACAGACAGAAATCAGAGAGGGAGACTCGCGCTTCCAAAGGACCCAGATCCAGTCCGTATAACAATAAGGAAGCAAAGCGAGTTCGACAGAACAAATAGAAAGGGAAAAAATCTCAGAACCCAAGATAAAAAGAATTAGCACGAGACGGTGCTTCAGAAAGAGGAAAAACGGACAGATTCCCTTGCTATCCAGCACTTTCCTCTTTTGCAGCTACAAAATACCTCAACAACCTTCTCACTAGAGACCTTACTGGCTTAAGTGCAAACAAAACACTGACACTCTAGCAAGGGCAGCGAGGCGGAACTTGAGCTTAGATTGAATCCAGGCGACGCCCCCAATCAATGCCTGCTGGCCCAAGAATCCAATTGTGGGCAAACCGATATCGTCCCGGACGAGAGCAACCAAGAAAGCTCTCAAAGCCACCGCCAGCCGCCAAAACCATGATAATAAATAAATAAATAACACACTATGCCAAAAATCTACATCTAAAATTCAACCACATTTTTTTCCTTTCTCCTTTTACCATTTCCCAATCAGGCCTTACAGCAGGGTACCTCCATTGTTATGCTCATTGCAGAGTATGAGACAGGTCTTAGCATAGAAGTGCGCCACCAACTGCCAGCTCCAGTCAGTGTTATGAATGCAATGCTCTTTGAAAATGTAAAATAAGCTTGTTTAGGGGGGTGGGGCGGGGTGGGGAGGGGGTTCGGGCAGGCTGAGCAGGCAATAGCTGTTCATTTTCTGAAATTTCCAGCATATTAAGATTTTCTTTCACATAGAACTTCACACCCTCTCGCACTGGATAGATTCTTCCTCATAAGCTTGAAACCGTCTATATTATATCCACGTCCACCCTCTTCCCCCAATCAAGTCTCTGTAATCCCAACTATGTCACAGCCCCTGCTTTTCAAAACAGCCTCAAGATCCACAAAATATTTTTATACCTCCAGCTCTAATTCAAAAACATTTCATACAGTTACTTCTGCATATCCCCCACTGTCGGCTTCCTGCAGCCCCGAGCCATACTTCGCGCATAACATTAGGAAGATCTTTTATGGCATTTGACAGTTGCCTAAAGTTAAGTATCTAATTATCTCTCTAAATAGCAAAAAGTTTTATCACAAACACTTTATTCTTAATATTTAAAATTCTGTCACTCCGCCACTAAAGCTTATAATGCATCATGGATATTTCTCAGTGAGATGAGATAAAGACCAGTTTCTAGGTCAGAGGATATTCTATCCTTTCTCATGTCCCATAAAATACAATACTTGCATTCCACCAGAATCTCCGAACCAATACGGACAGAAAGACAGACAGAAAATGGAACATCAATTAAAGTAAAAAAGATGCTTCCAATCTCCATAAAGCAATGATTATGCACTTAGACCGAAATAATATCAGAAAACAGCATTTCACTTCCAGAATAATATAATGCATTTTTTATATATCACGACTGAGAAGGGCATTTGCCCATGAATAAACTCAATTTCCCAGACTCCCTCACGTGTCCCCACAATTCCCCAGGTATTCACGCCTAGGCGTGAAATCCACCCAAGACCACAGCTTTCAGCAGCCAATCACATCATATAAAACCAGACATCAGCTCATTCTTTCTTCTCTTCATGGTCTTTCTTGACGGCTTCTGGACAGAGGTTCCCCCACCGGGTGACCAGCACATGCATTTACACACCAAACTCTTTCCATACAGCAGAGACATGAGGGCCTGCCCAAGACAATTTATCTTAGTGTCAGCTACAAAAACACAGGCACACAAGGTAGATAAGTACTGAGCTACTAATTCAGCCAGGATACAAAGGCTAGTCTTCCTCCAGTCTATACTCCGAGGACACTGCGCAGCAATGACCTTTTCTCGCCTGGCTCATCAACACATTTGCAGGCACACCAAGCAGCTTGTTTAGGAGGCCTCTCCCTCCAAAAGACAGGGAACATCTAGCGTACCGAAGGTAATTTTTATAACAATTTTTTTATTCATATTTGCAGAAACGGTCACTATACTGAAAGTAGTACATAATACAAGAAATCTGTAAGTAGATCAGGCATCTTTAACTCCTCCCAGTGCTCCTAATGACATTCGCTAGGATACGCTGCGCCCGAGCAAAATAGACCAATCACTGCCAGGAGGAGTTTCTAAAGCAGTGCGAATCACTTCTCATGGACCCACTGTTCAGCCTCCCTCCTCTGCACATTCTCTCACCTCTGGTCCAGCCCTGAATAGTCTGCACTCGGTTGGTAGAGGAGCTCTGAAATCAGAAGGCATAGAAAATACTGCCTGAAAGCAGGACATTTCCCAAACCTCCACTGCCAGCTACAGCATACGTGACAAAAACTAGCAAACAGAAGAAGATCGCAGAAACGCCAAAATGAGGTTATGAGTTAACCCCTTAACTGTCACCTGCATTTTCTCACATTTGGCCCGGCCCTAATTATTGCCCGGTGACAGGTGAGGGGTTAAACTGCAACTGAGACAAAATCAGTGTAAACATTTACTGTCACAGTGGCTTTTCCAAGGTGGAGACAATTAGGTAGCTAGCTACACTCTGAAACCTGAAATGTTTTAAAATGGATAGCAAGTTGTCAACATTTTTGCTGGTCAGGTAATTACCCCTGAATGATTTCTGTTTGATCCGAAATCTGAAAAGAGTAAGCATATTGCTAAGATGGCTCTGGTAACTGTAATACTCCATAGTCCCAATGCTATGTCACTGTGATGTTGCGGTCAGACTAATTCTAACATGTTTCCGATGCTTAGGCTACCATTTAGCATTGTTTTATTACCTAGCTAGCAAAAGAGTCGCTGAAAATGTCTTTGTGAAGTGACCAAGCAGTTTTATCAGTTCGGTGTTTCTCCTTATTTATGCGTGCCTGTGCCTCATGACTAAATGTTCTCACCATTAGTTTTCCACTGCTTAGTTAGCACAGGAGTTCTTAGATAGAGGAATTTGCGACATGAGGGTTCCATAAATTCTGTCATGGAGCCACATTATCCCTTTCATGTTATTGGCCACCATCTCAAAGCTGATGATTTTTGAAAATAGCCATTCAGTTTTGCTCTAGAGGGATTTAAGAAAATGGCCTTTTTACCCCTTTTGGCAGTATATGAGGTTAGATTGCCATAATTTGGTTCAATAGAAGATTACTTTGCGTTCTGTGATCAGGCTGAATTCATTTGACAGGATGTGAGGTCCTCCTTATCAAGATTTTGGGTCTGAATGTCTCTCAATAACATGTGCTCTTATTCTCTTATTCTTATTCAAAAAAATCTCAGGATATGATACCTGCCCTTCAGTGAGTGGAGGTGCCCACTGTTGCTAGGCATCCAAATCTGCTTTGGCTTGATACAGAGAGGAATAGCTATGCAAACGAGAGAACAGTCATATTCTTGCAGAAAACCTAACCTCTAGAAAGTTCCTCTTTTCTGTTCCAATAGAATTGCAATATTATGAACTATATAGAAGAGCCAGTTAGTTGGGACAACAAATTCCCTGACTTAGTCACAGCAACGGCAAGGTCAGCATCTGGAATGTAATTCGAACTGCAATGGACACCAAATCTCATTATTTTGGTCTCTTCTGTCTTCCAAACACAGATGACAATCAACTGATGCATTGTTTTCCGTCTGGTAGTTTGTGCCAGCCTGCCTCACATAGGTAACAAGGAGAAGTCATAACAGGCTGTGTATGGGCAGGAATGGTCTGAGTCATGCGACAGTCATCATTAATGCACCCAGCACCTGGAAGCCCAGGTGCTCTGAGGGCAGGTTCAAAAACACTTAAAACGAAGAGACTGGCTCATAGATCACAGTCACCTCCTGTTAGCCATGCAACAGCTGATGGTTCATTTCAACCTGAAAGGTGTGAACTCCTTTGACTTGCCATGTAGATAGGGCGTCATGATAGCATCTGGAGCCTCATTTGAACGAACTTAACATTTGTGACTTTCCTTTCAGCTATTCTGAGTTAAATCACTGTGTCTACATCCTGACTGTTGCCAAGCAGCAGATCTGAAGCGTGGAAAGACCCAAGGCATGAGACTGCTCAGTATGTGCTCTTGAAAAGAGCTGAGATCTTGGTTTGTCTTCCTCCTGGTGATAACACAAGAATTCGTAAAGATGGAGCAATGCAGCACATCTTTGAATCCAGGTTCAGAGATGCCCCACCTGAAGCTAGTTGGAAATTCACTTGATCCAACTGTCTTCCCAGGACAGGCCATGCCAAAAAAAAAAACAAAGTGTACTCAGTATTTAAAACCTATTAACACTAGCAATTAAGCAATTCATTTATTCCCCAGCAGGACACAGGGTGCTCCAACGGTTTGACATTTCTTGCATTCACTCAAAAGTTATTTGTGATTGTTTGGGACGCCGTGTCCCAACCACAAGGAGGCCGAGGAAATGTAATTTACACTGTTCTCTTTCAATGGCATCAGCATATTCTTTTGTCTTGTTGGCACAAAATTAGGCTTTGAGCAATGATTAACCAGTCATCCCCAGAGCTCTCCCTTGGTATCAGCTTTGGACCAGTTGTTTAAGATTAGGAACTAGCATTTACACAAGATTTAGGTAAGTTGAGCAGGACATAAGACTGAGCCTAAATAAAGGAAATCTCTTACTGCCCACACTGAGCATCCTGGCCGGGTTTTGACGTCATTTGCATTCTGACTAGTCTGACCCTACAAAACCATTCTGAAACCTCAAATCCTCATTTTCAAAGCAGTCAAAACAATTCGCGACTCCTTGGGTCAAATGCACAAAGTAGTGTGCTTCGATCCTTGGGCCACAGTTATCTCTCAACCGCCACGTAAAACGAATTGTGTAATCCCCACGCTTCAATCAACACAAAAGACCTCACCTGTTGGCCATCATGATTGAAAAACGACATTGTGCCCTACACTAGCCCTGACTGCTCAAACAGTAATCAACATGCACGCATTTCTTTCTAGTAGTTTGTCGTTGCTGTTGTATTAATCTACCAATCCAAGCTTAATGGTTTGGCCTATACTGCTGAGCACATGAAAGAGATAAGGAGTAATCTATATTAAAGGTGATGATGAAAGGGGGGTCCATGACAGACAAATATTCTTATTCAGTGTGTATGTGTGTGTATATACATCATGTGCATTGGGGACCAAATTATTTTGACAAAAGAAAACATCTGCAACAAACTGGAATGGGGTATTTATTTTCATGCAGCCACACAGATGAGGAAAAAAATGAGTATCTGATGTCAGACAACAGATCATGGATCATTCGGAAAAATCTGTGGGCGCACAGCTAGTATAATCGCAAAAAATCCTGTACGTTTGCCAGAGATTGATTCACTATTCAGTTGCCCATTCCTTCTGACAGCCAAGGGACCAGAAATCAGATATTTGAGGGCAGATCCTCAGCACATTGGATTTCGTTCATGACCATTTATAATGGCAATCAGTCATAATCTAAATTCCACCATGCAAAATGATTAAATAGGGCAGAGGTGGTGCAGCCAAGGAAAAGAAAAATGGTTGAAACAGGATTGTTTTATCATTAATTCCGATAACGCAGTGGAACACTATACATCTGTGATATTAACGAATGCAGCACGTAATCCTAATCCCCCAAGAGCGAATATTACATTTTCCAGCAAATGTCCACCAGACAGCCGTCTATGGGGGGGAGGATTTAAAATTGCTTTGCATAACAGCAGAGGTGAAATGGCACAAGTTACACCAAGCCTTATTCTCAGTTTGCCTTCAGATGATTTTTGAGGCAACAGTGAGACAGAATGAGCCAGAACGCTCAACTGAATCGTCTCTGGATTCCAAATCCCCAAATGAGTGCAGAGAGTTACTGTAATACCTTGCAACAAACAAGGTGCAAAGAGGCCTTACAGTTGCTTGAATAGCTGCTACTTTTACAACTACAACTAAGAATAACAACAACAAAAAAATTATACTATATCCACTTATTCATAAGGGATTTTTCCTCACAGAGATAGAGTTACACAGATATACACACAGGCTCAAAACACATTTTGACAGTAGCACAATTTTCAGCATGTTGACTATTTATGCCACCACAATATTTTTCAAATTAATCAGATGTGCTGAAAGGTAGATTTTCAGCTCTAATGTCAGGGTCCAGTCAACAATATTGTACAAACATTTGAATACATGCACCTCCCCTCCAGTTAAGAGGTTCAAAAATAATTGGACAAACAAACCTAATTACAATTTGAACTGTCCTGTCATCAATACTAGCTTGAAAATTCTTTGAAGCCCAAGACGGCCTGAAATTTAGAATCCAAAAACATCACCAGATGCTGGGTAGCTTTCCTTCTGATCCTCTTGCAGAACTTCACTGCAGCATTCTGAAGTTCCTCCTCACTCTTGGGGTGCTGCGCCTGCACTTGTGCCATCAGCAAGTGAAAGGCGTGCTCAACTGGTTTTAGTTGAATGACTGCCTTGGCCATTACAGAATCTTCCAATACTCTGCCTTAGAGAAGTATCTGGTTGCGCTCTCAGTATTCTCCAGACAAAGAAAGACATCTAGTCAGACGAGATTAAGAAGCGTTTGCTTGCTAGCTTGCTAATGTGTTTAATTACATCAGCTGTCCCACTCAGTGCCTGGTAGAATTTTTGAAGTACTGTCTCCATGCCTGTCTCTTAGAGCATTGTCAGCAACATATTCTGACTTCAGACAATAAATGAAATCCTATACATATTTGCCTGATGCAAAGATTTGGTTAGGTTTTCATGCCTTAGTCGACCTGAATTACTAATTCAGCCGCTAAGCATACCTGCTGCCACCGTTAATTTGTTAAAACTAGTGTTTTGACCCAAAGAACCAGGTGCAGAGTCTGATTATAATCTAATGATGGGATTTATTGATAGGAATGCGGTTATGAGAGAGTAGGACAGAGTCTGCAGTGGAATGAGAACAGTTCAGCTCAGATGGTAGATGGGCTTGGGTAAGGGGCGTGTCTGCGCCTGGCCAATGGCATCCTGAGGCAGAAGCCAGGCGGTCATGACCCTCGCCACAGCAGAACTGTTCCTGGCAGGTCCAAAGTGTTCAGCGGAAATGCAGTCCTAATCCTGGAGATTACTGTAGGCTTGGAAAGTGTTCCTAATAAACTGGTCAGAGGAACAGACTGAAGTGGCAGGCTAACAGGAACGTGGTCCAAATCCTGGGGCCAGGAAAATAGGCTTGGGAGCGTGTTCGTATTAATAAGACTAAAAAGGCCACTTTGATATTTTGCAGTCAGTAATGGTTATAATAATTTCAGAAGATGATAAACCCTTTGACGACAATGAAGGAAGCTGACTGGATGCTTAAGGGCATATAGCAAGGACAATCCACAAACTCTGCAAGACCCAAATTGAAGTTATATACACAACAAAAACAGAAGGGATTGGGCAACATAAATGCATCACATCTGGGGGGGGAGGCACCCAAGATGCTAAACGAATAATCGGAGACAATACTTAAAAATGACTGCTGGATGGAAGGATGACACAAAAGGGATTCGCATGAGGGTTGTGACAACTAGCAACAAGGCTCCATCAGTGGCATCATATTCAGATCAGCAATCAATGCAATGTTATATGCAATATAATGCAGAACACTCCTGCACATGAAAGAAGAAAGCTGTTTTTTTTTCACTGCAGTGGGTTGTTTTTATTTGAACTACACGTGAGTGAAGATCAATAAAAAATATTTATTAAAAGTGCAGCAAATGTCTGCGTGCAGGACCAAATCAACCACACTTTCATCTGCAGCTTATCTCGTGGTGCTGCATGACATCGGCCCACAAGTTATTTCAAGTGCTACTAACGTAGCGGTGGAACTGCACCACGCTGAGCAACAAATAGACCAGCGACAGCCTTCTCTGCTCTTCCCAGTAGAATTGAGTGCTGGCGTCAACATGGGCAGACATATATTTGGAACCCTTCGGTCTACGTAGGCCTCCTAACAGTGTGGGACTTGGAATGCTGGGAAAGCTGCTGAATTCATATGAAGCAGGAGTTGCTACACTAATTAAAAGAAGAGGAGGCAGTCCAATATCTTGAGGTCCCAAGACCTGCATAAGAACAATATGACACAAATTAAGCTCTCTTTGGATGCAGAAAACATAACAAGATAAGCCCTGTTTGATTTTTGGCTTTGGCTTGTTTGTCAGTTGCATTGCATGGGCACAATCTCTGAGGCTTCTTCAGGATTCAGTGCAGGGAAGAAGAGAATAGGACAATGAAATATAGCACTACAAACATCAGATATCACTGACATTAAAGGGGGCAGCATATGATGCTTTTTTGGTTTTTCCTTTCCATTATATAACTTTCTGTGCATAAAAAAGAACTGCAAGGTTACAAACCCCAAAGTCCACTCCAAAGGTAATTATTCTCTCCAACAGAAAACACTGCTTGTGAACTGCCTGAAACAACTCTGTAAATAGGCCAGCCTTTGCTTTCTAAACTTGTCAACATCATGATGTAAAACATTAGCATAATGCCCACCTATCGGCTACTTTGTCATGCGTTCAAACAAAGCAAGATAGAGCAGAGGCCGGGAAGAGCTGGGTTGGTGCGTGCCATATTGCCGTGTTGAGAAGATGTTGTTTTCTCCAGAAAGAAGACAAAGTCACTAAACACTTTCGTGTTGGGTGGAGTTGGTTTTATGTCTTGTTTTTTTTGGTCAGTTATTGTTCATTTCCTGCGGCACTGAAATGACCCCGGTGGAAATATGGTAATAATGTAGCATCATGCTGGCATTTGTTAAAGAACCACTTGAGCGATACTCTACAAAGCAAGATTAGAGGGTTAGCGAGGTATGTTAGGCCTAAAGCCAGGGTTTTCAAAATCATGAAGGTGGTTCGGTTTTAACCTGCTTCAGTAAGTTATGGAATCTGTAATTCTGTTATGTTCTGTTCGGTAAGTTATGGAATCTGTAATTCTGTTATGTTCTGTTCGGTAAGTTATGGAATCTGTGATTGCCAGTTTACGTGTTTGTCAAGACAGGTCATGGACAGAAAGCCTAACTAATATTAAACTATCTTCAGAGCACACCCCACAGGTTTTCAGGTTAGAAACAAAAGGTTGCACCTTTGGGGCACTCGCGGTAAAAATTGAAATGCATCTAATTTCACATTTTGTGTTATTTTCAGTAACTATGGTATTCATCTGATAACTGCTTCAAATTTCATGGACTACTCACAAATACAAAGAATTCTATGACCTCAAATGTATATATGACCTCAAATAAGTTGATTGATGAGCACGAACGAATAGGTTGCAATCTGTTCCCCTGTCCTTGCTATTCGTTCATGCTCGTCAATCGACTTATCATGACTTTCAAGATAGAGGCGACTGAAAACTACCTCAAGGTACTGTTTGCATGAACAGTCTTTTTTAATAAACTGCCTGTGCAAGTTCTCAGTGCCTCGTTTTAAATGTCAGGGCCCTCAGAATTCTACCAATGAAGTCTGGAGCTACTTTGAGCCTTGTTTATGATGAAAAATAGCAATTTCTTTGCATGTCAACGCTATGCCCAATTCACTACCATTGTAAGCCTGTAGGGAGCTTCGGCTAAAAAGTCACGTATTTCGAAATGTTGCGTACGTACGGAGGTGGGGTATTCGACAAAAGTTAGTACTCGTTTCAATACACTCCAAGTCAATATCACACCGGAATTCTCCATTAACTCTGTGTTTAAAACTGAAGTACAATAGCCTATGTGTTGGTTGTGTCATGCCTCGCCTATTTGTTGTTCATGAGATGTCCCTGTTGTTGTAACAATCTGTCACGTTGCATGATTTTGCTCCAAAACTTCTGATTCTGTAAATCGTATGTCGGAAACTTCATATTTCTTTCTCAAGCATCTGTGAGTAGGTGTACATCACCAAAGACTCCAGAGGCTCCAAATTTAGCTAGAGCCAAAGATTTGCACATTTTCCCATGACTGAATACAGAGGCAGATCCTTGCAGGGTATACCCAGTTTTGACTTATTTCCATCCACCTAAACTAGGATTTGCTGGTTTTCATATTTTAAGCTGCTTTCACACCGGACACGAAACAAATTTTTTGCACAACAGACTATATTCAAAGTCAATCGCGTCTTTGCATTGACTTTGAATGTAATCTGCCGTGCGAAAAATTCTTCTCGCGTCCGGTGTGAAAGCGGCTCCATCCACACGCGCGTGCATGTCTAGCCAGTTACAGCCAACTATACGGGGAAAAAACAGACGAAATCATGCAATTAGTTCAAAAGCGGACTCAAGTTAATCACAAAGCGGTTAATCATTTGCAGTTCAAAGCAGCAAAATTAGCTAGTCGGTCAAATGATTGCATAGCAAGAAACAAACCACATTCTTCGCGAAGAGACCCAAACCAGCCAGTTTCGGGAGAAGAGAGATGAGAGAAATTGATAGAGACGGAGAGAAATGCTGAGTAAGATGGAGCTGATGGAGTTCATCTCTCACCCTGCAGACCAGACCTCCTCTCCTCAGGCCAACTCAGCCACCACCTGCTTCCCTTCCTGGTCCAGAGAGAGCTCCATCTGTCCTTCCTGATGACCGGCCCACACACTGACACAGTTATTGTTTACTCAGAACCCTGTGCCCTGTCCAAGAAGGCGAGGTTGGAGAGCATCCCAAATGACATATGCAGAGCCAATCTCTCTGAAACAAAATCAATACCTCCTTGAGAATGCACAGCCTACTCCTACGGCAGAAACATAATCCTGACCATCTCTGCTTGACAACAGAGTGTACATTCCCTTCAGAAACAAACACAAATTTCATTGGGTTCAGATAATTTTCAAATGTATTAAATAGTACTGGGGCTGCTCATTTCACTAAGGAAAAATGATGACCGACAACAAGCAATTACTTAAGTCATAATCGTTGTTTCTTTTTCTTACCCTCCATTTTTATTTGATATTTTGCAACCGCTTTCTCTTTCTCGCTCATTTTGCATTTGCAGAGTTGGTCACCCTGGTAGGTTGTCATGGAGACTCTAGATTCTCATGCCTCTTGACAACCAGGTGAGGGCCAATGTGGGATTTAACCCTGCCGAACCCAGATCTTCCCCGAACTTGTTTGTCTCAATCCAATCCGTTCCCACCGCAGTTTTGTATTTTGACGGATGCAGTCAATCAAAAATGACAAAGAACAACAGCATTTACTTTCACAACCATGCACCACTCGATCTTGCAATAAAATGAATGGTTTTCTTCAAATGCTTGATCAGACTGCATTTTTCAGCAATGGATGGTATGTTCTTCCTGACCCAAGAAGATCTTCGAGGCCAATCCACCCACTGCCTTCCAATCTCATCTCACCTCAACATTTCTACCACTACTTCCATCCTCTCACATTTAGACGATGCTCTTGTATCAGAGCACTCAACTGGTTTACAACAGTGAATATTGAAAACCATGCACCATTCAAATATAAGGTCAAAACGACCAATGTCATGTAACTGTGAGTCTCATCATTAGACGACAGCACTATTCACTGAACCGCTGTGCGGCTGAGTAGTTTCTCGACACTGCAGCTCAGTGTGCAGATGGGTGAGAGGAAGGGGAGACAGGCGAGCTGGCAGACCGGCCCGTGTGACAGTCTAACGCATCACGCGCACATACGTCTGGAAGACCCGCTGCCTGCACCACGGGCTAACGTAAACATCCTCAACAGCTGTGAAAGCGAGCTGTGGATCAGAGCACTTTCCCTCTTCTCTGAGGGACCTCGCTATTGGTCCAGACCTGGCCCAGTCACCTGTTCTTCCAATCGGCAGTAAAGATAATAATTGCAATATTGCTCCTTTTCTAAATGATGAGGTGTAGCAGTGGTGAAAATCCCAGCCACAATTTTTGAGAGCTGCTTACGCTTCAGAGCCACACCCAACCACAAGGCAGGAAGGTCCAAGGATTCTGTGCTCCTTCTGAGACTCTCTCTCTCTCTCTCTCTCTCATCATCTTGTCTGCAGGCAGTGGAATGACTGCCCTGGGTGCACCAGGCAGAAATAAAAAAGGACAGCCAGCAAAGCACTCTACTGCCCTCACTTATTTACATCTCCTTCTCGGCACATCTCATTTATAAATCCGCACAACAACCCTGGGATGTAGCAATACCACCACCCCCTCCCTTCCCTGCATGCACCAGCAAGCATCCAACTTGCACCTCAGGACAAATCCTAATCACAAAAAGGCTCAGCGATCACCCCATCCAATCGGGCAGCAGACTGTGGCTTAATATCTCTTCTCAGGCCAATCAAAAAGCAAGAGGTAGAATATAAGGGCAAATATGTATAAGCTTTTTGGTGATGACTGTGGAGCTACAGTGTTTGACTACCCAGCAGTACCCCCGGCGCAGTGATTCCCCACACTGCGCAGTCATGAGCACCAGAACAACAAATCTTATGCGCTTGCCATTAAAAAAAGCAAATATGTAAATATTTTCCATTTGCACAGACACACATGCACACACACACACACAGGCACACAATCTACAACTCCCATAATGAGGTGCACACAAGTACATGCACAAACAGATGTCCTTGCAACTTCAAATAGACATTAACATGCACAAATATGCACATACATACATAAATTATACACCAATTCACTCCCACACAAGGATTCACACACTTATATGCCTTCCTTCATTGGGGGGGAATGCCAGTATGAGTTATATTTACACTACAATCATGTACTCTAACTAATTGAGAACACGCCCATGTGTACGCATATGAATAGAAGCGGCAGTCAATGATTACTGTAGTCAGGGATGCTCTTTTCACTGTCAATAGCTCCTCAACATTGTGTGCATGAGCCCAACCTAATGTGAAAAGTCTGAGTCACAGTCAGAGCCAAGGAGGGGGAGGGGCATGAGATGCGAGACAGCGAGTATACTGAATCAAAGATGATGGAAATACCGAATCACCGAAAATGAGTACAGTGAGTCAAAGACAGGGTGGTGGGTGGGGAAGATATTGAGTCGTATATAGTGTGCTGACAGAATAAACGACAGTAAGAGGATATAGAGACATGCACGGCAAGCAACATTAAGTCATTAGTTGCACTGAAATATATTCAAAGACATTGAGGAAAGAGATTCTGAGTATACTGAGTCAAAGACGGAGCACGTATTGAATGAGATAGCAGGAATCCTGAATTAAAGACAGTGGGGATACTGAGTCATGGACATTGGGGATATTTAAGCTCTTGGAATAGGTCAGGAAAACACATGATACTTAATGATAAAATGTAAGGATGTCAGGGAGATTACACCACATCAGCCAGCACTGACTCATGTTCCAGCTGTGAATCCCACCAGAGGGTAACATTTCTTAATCGCGACTAAGCTTGCAACCTCTCACAACGTCTGTTTCAGTTTTTCTCGCAGTCTGAAATTAAAAAGAATTCACCAAATCGACAAAAACGCGCACATGACCGTCATACCCTGCTCAGACATAAAACTTAAGGCACTCGCAATGTCCACTGACGAGCACAGAATTAAAAGCAGAGAACGATACGCATTTAACAGCAACAGCATGTTGCGCCCCTGCACACGAACCCAGCCCCCCTGACGCAGTGAGCTACATACACCCTTATTAGCACGTTAGCCCCTGCGATATTCCCTTCGTCGTCCGCCCACAGCCCAGAGAGCCATCACTTACCAGCCTCCGGCTCACTGCTCCTGCAGCTGCAGCCTCTTCAGCGACGCGACGAGTGGGTTTGGGTTTGGGTTTCCAGAGAGACGAAACCGAGAACACGACAGCAGCGCAGCAGCGCATTTGACGAGAAGGGAGCACGCACTGCCGTTTACACCGCTCGAATCTGTGTATACCACTGTGCGCTGACTGGCAACAGCATCAGCACCGCGAGGGACTGCGCAGCAAGAAGCATCTTTCGACAGAGGAGCAGATGCAAGGAAGGGAGAGCAATAGAGGGGGCAGGAAAGGGAGGGGCAGGGTGCAGAAACAAGCACGCCCACTGTGAAATCCCCGGGTATTTATTAAGTCACATGACAAGGTCGGAGATGTCAACACTACTGTGTCGGCTTCTTACTGTGGAGAATGCAATGTTAAAAAAAATGCCCTCCGACAGAGATGGCCGCTCTTCATGGGGATAAAATCTGTGATTCCTGATGTGTTACCCATCTCCCAAGGGCTGGTCAGCCAGCCAAAAGGATGACTGTTCCTTTATCTCACTTCAAGCATGGCCAGATAAATCCAGTAACTGCCTTGGACTTGAGTGTGATTAACAAAGGGATAAAGGTGAATGTGGAACACCAGAACTTCGAAAATGGTCCCTCAGTATGGAAATAATCACATTATACAAGCTGTGTTGCACGTGTACTCAACCGTGACACGAACAAGTCATACTGACAGGTCATATTAGCGTGTGACTGAGCCCCAGTCGAAAACATGGAAAGGTTCATTTATCGCGTCAGCTGCATTTTCAAGACCAAACATCACCTCAAGTGCAGAAAGAAAATTAAATATTAAGAGCTATCCATAAGCAATAGGTTTGTGCATAAATAAATACTATAACATAAACACAATAAGAAATATTTACAAGTCATTGCAGGTCAACCATGAGGACAAAAATAGTGAATTTTGTGGACAAGGAATGACAGATAATAGATAACAATGTCATCTGACTCGACATACAATTACTGTCTGTCTTGAATTTCATGCTAAATTTGAGTGAAAAGATTTAAATAAAAAAAATCAGGTACATGATACTTTTGAACTTTACATATTTGGTTTGACAAATTAAATGATACATCGCTTCCTTGTGACAGACAGGCTAAATAGGGAGAAATAACATAATATTCCACATGCTCACAACAGTAATTTGTCAGCATGAGACAGAGTAGGCCTTGTTATTTAATGTAGGCTGAGATCTCATGGGCTTTCAAATCCAAGCCTAAGGCAGAGACTTTCTCTTGTCTGCGGGTAATTAGAAAGTGCCAGATATGGTTTAGTGTGCATCTACAACAGTCCACTTGATAACCTGGTAATTATGAATACTTATTTTGTGTACTTTTGAGTAGTCGGTTGACTATTTGGCTTGTTTTTCTTCACTATGAATTATGTCTTAGTGAAATAAATAGGCTGAATGACCTATTCTCGTCAGTTCGAATTTGTATGACCTACATGATCAGAAAGGCCTGTTCTTGTTATACGATCTCTCAGGCTTGTGTCTTTTAAATATGGGTTGAATTCCCGGCTCTCATTCATTGCCGCATGCATTCTTATGGTCTCATTGTTTGAAGAAGTCTCTTTGAACTGCGTAACATAGAATTTAGAAATTAGATTTATTCTTAAAAAGCTGATTTCTGTTTTTCTGCTGCTGATTAAATTTTACCCCTCTGAAGGCTTATATGAGTGTCAACATGAGTGTGCTTTTATTTAGCCTTCTCAAAATCTATTCTACCTTTAAAGACAAAGGAAAAGGAAACCATACGTCATATTCAGTCAGTTCAGCAACTTTCAGCGAAGATCTGGGGTTTAGAATTCCCCACCATGATATTCACTTTACCAGGACCTGCTCTTCATTAGACGTCATAAATGCTTCCCCCCTCTTTGAGAATGCAGACGCATGGAAAAGTGGATCCTGAAGTATTTTTTAAAATGAACCAAAAAGATGAAAATTGGGGTACTGCCGACAAAGCCTGACCTCATGAGGTGATCGCCCGGAAAACAGGACGGGGGTATGGCCAAGAGCAACATTTTATTAATCCCTCATAATCCCCTACTGGCTATTTTATTTGTTGGCATTATCACTGGTGGTGAATGTCTGCACATCTGCGCATGTTTTTCCCTTGCTGTTGTTATGGCCCCAATTTGTTATTACATTTATGACACAACAGCAACAGCAAGGGATGACAAACACAGTTTCAACAACTAAAACACATTTAATTTTTAACGAAGACAAAGACTAAAAACAACCTACAACTAAAGACCAAGATTGATAAATAAGAAAAAACAGAAATAATTACAGTCCCTTTTTGTTGGGGTGGCTTGGTGATGTCCTGGATGAAGAAAATGCTCAAACACAGGCAAAGAAATCCACAAAAGAAACGTCACAGGTCTTGAACAGAATGGCAGGTCTGGTCATCTGTATCCTTCTTCTTGCAATTTCTCCTACTACTTTACTGTCTCAATTCTTTTCCTCATATACTCTTTTGCAGACCCCACCCACATTTAGACCTCTTTTTTTTTAATTTTCTGAGACTTGCCCCAGACATGTCCAGGACATGTCTATACATGACTCCAGTCTGAGCTAAACAAAAAAAAGATAAATACTGCCATCTAGTGGCTTATATTCACATTACACCTCCATTCCAAAAGGGAAAAATTTTGACTCATAAAGGCAAAATTTTTCTTTTCAATACAAAATGGTTAAGTGAACACTTAGATATATACATATCAAACAATATTCAAACACATGATACTTATATCCACATTCAAACACGGGTTAAGCAATCAGCAATTACATTGTCTGTACCCTTCACATGCTTAATTTCCAAGTCAAACTCCTGTAAAATCAAACTCCAATTCAACAATCTCCGATTCTTGTTTTTCATCTTACTCAAAAACATTAACGGATTGTGGTCAGTGTACACAATCATTGGCTTTTGTCCTGTACAAACATAAACCTCAAAGTGTTGTAAAGAAAGGACCAGAGCCAACAGTTCCTTCTCTATTGTGGAATAGTTCCTTTGGTGGCGATTGAACTTCCTGGAGAAGTATGCCACGGGATGCTCAATGTCATCAGAGTCACTTCTCTGTAGGAGCACAGATCCACAAGCTTGGTCGCTAGCATCGACCGCGATGGAGAACGGTTTGTTGAAGTCAGGAGATTTGAGCACGGGGAAGTGACACAGCAGAGACTTCAGGTGATCGAAGGCTCTCTGGCATGCATCATCCCAGGTGAACTTTACGCCTTTCTTCAGTTGGTTAGTTAGACTGAGAGCAATCTCAGCAAAGTTCTTGCAGAACTTGCGGTAGTACCCGATCATTCCAAGGAAGCGGCGCAAAGCTTTTTTGTTGTCAGGAACTGGAAAGTCCATGATGGCTTGGACTTTAGCATTTATGGGTGCCACCTTACCCTGGCCTATGACGTAGCCAAGATAGGTGACAGTAGCACAACCAAAGTCACTCTTGCTCAGGTTAACAGTCAGGTTAGCCTGGGTCAGGCGCTGGAACAACGTCTCTACATCTTTTAGATGTTCTTCCCAGGAGTCACTCCATGTGATCAGGTCATCGATGTACGCACCCGTGTGTGGCAATCCGGCGATTGTAGACTGTATCATCCTTTGGAACGTGGCTGGGGCATTTTTCATGCCAAAGGGTAGGACTTCATACTGGTACAATCCAGATGGTGTGGCAAAAGCAGAGATGCTCTTGGCCCTCTCAGTTAAAGGCACACACCAATAACCCTTCAATAAATCAATCTTGGTCAGAAACTTTGCTTGCCCTACACTATCAATACAATCATCAATCCTAGGTATTGGAAACACATCAGTTCTAGTTACAGCATTGACTTTGCGATAATCTGTACAGAATCTAGTACTTCCATCAGGTTTTGGAACTAGCACACAGGGTGAACTCCAATCGGAGTTGGAGGGTCTGATAATATCATGTTTTAACATGTACTCAACCTCTTTCTCAGCAATCTTTCTCTTTTCAGGATTCATCCGGTATGGATGCTGTTTTATTGATTTGGCATCACCAACATCTACATCATGAGAGGCTATAGTAACTCTCTTTGGAACATCAGGAAACAAATCCTCATATTTCTTGATCAACCTTTCAAACTGATCTCTCTGTGAGGGTTCTAAGTGCTGGAGTTTTACATCAAGATTTTGCAACACTTCAGTGTTTGACAATTTACATGAAAGAACTTCAGCTTTAATTCTTGGTTCATCATCTTGAAACTCCCCCTCATCTTCACACGTTTCGACCATTGGAGAATCTGAAGTGACAGCTGCAACCCTAGCATTTCTGTCATGATAAGGCTTTAGCATGTTAATATGACACAATTGTTTTGGTTTTCTCCTATCTGGAGTCTTCACAATGTAATTGAGATCATTGAGTTTTGTCAGAATTTCATAAGGACCATGAAATCTAGCCTGCAATGGATTGGACTGCAAGGGAAACAACACAAGGACCATTTCTCCTGGTTTAAACTCACGGCTTCTAGCCTTATGATCATACCAAGTTTTCATTTTTCCCTGACTTGATTTCAAGTTCTCTTTGGCAAGGTCACAAGCTGCACGCAATCTTTCCTTGAACTTGCTAACATAGTCTAACAGACTGATATGCGGCTCTTTCTCTTGCCATTGTTCACTCAATAATAGCAAAGGTCCTCTCACTTCATGACCAAACACTAGCTCAAATGGACTGAATCCAGTAGACTCCTGCACTGCTTCTCTAGCTGCAAACAACAGCAAATGAACCCCTTCATCCCAGTCTTTCTCATGGTCATAACAATAAGTCCTCATCATTGTCTTGAGGGTGGAATGAAACCGCTCTAAGGCACCCTGACTTTCTGGATGATAGGCACTAGAAAGAATCTGTTTTGCACCTAGTTCATACACAACCTGCTGAAACAATCCTGAAGTGAAATTGCTACCTTGGTCTGACTGAATTTCCCTGGGAAGACCAAACAACGTGAAGAACTTTATCAAAGCCTTCGAGATTGCAGTTGCCTTGATGTTACGTAGAGGTATGGCTTCGGGGAATCTGGTAGATGCACACATGATTGTCAACAAATACTGATTTCCAGATCTAGTCTTGGGTAATGGACCAATGCAATCAACAATGACCCTAGAGAATGGCTCCCCAAATGCTGGGATAGGCTGCAATGGAGCTACAGGTGGGTCTAACTGGTGTTTTCCAACTACCTGACAAGTGTGACAGGTTTTGCAAAAGTTGGAAACGTCTTTCCGAAGCCCAGGCCAAAAGAAGTGTTTCATGATCTTATCAACAGTCTTGTTAACACCAAGATGACCTCCTAAAGGTAAACTATGAGCCATTGTTAAGATCTCATTCCTATAGACCTTCGGAACAACAATTTGCCTGACCACTGCCCAATCTGCATTGGCAGGGATATCAGGAGGGCGCCACTTTCGCATCAACACACCATCCTTGAGATAATACCCAACTGGAACTGCGTCTATTTCTTTATCAGGAAGGGCTCTCCTCTTTAGTACACAAATTTCAGGATCATTAGTTTGCTCCTCAATCAACCGCTTTCTGGACAGAGACAAGTCTCCAGACACATCAGAATCACCAGACCCATCCGGCTGGCTGAATAGAGAACTGATAAAAGTATCTGATAAGTCCTCAAACGGAGAAACCATAGTAGGCCAATCAGAGTCATGAGGCGAACCACCTGAGTCCTGACTATTCAATGTACTGGACGGCACCACAACATCATCTTCTTTAGCCTTCTTGGCCATAGCACGAGTCACTGCGCAAGAAGGATACAGAGATGGGTCCTCATCCCCATTTTCAGTGCTCGGCTGTGAAGTAAGATGTACAGGGGGAACTACTTTGCCCCCAGCCAGGTCATTGCCTAGCAACAGAGAAACACCCTTTATAGGTAGACTTGACATAAGTCCCACCTTTACCTGTCCTGTAACTAAATCTGACTTCAAGAATATAGAGCGCAGGGGTACAGATACAGTTCTCCCTTCAATACCTTGTACAAGTATGAAATCCCCTGAAGCGGTCTCATCACGTAACTCCAAGGAGTCCATCAACAAAAGTGACTGAGAAGCTCCGGTATCCCTTAGGATATATATGGGGACAGGAGTAGTATGCTCATTGAGAGCCACAAATCCCTCTGACACAAATGGAAGAAATTCCTCCCTCACGAAGTCAGCTGTATTAGGCTTTTTAGCCCCACAAGAAGCAGGCAATTTAGCAGATTGGTTATCTACTACAGGGGTTTCTAACCTTGTTTTCACAAAGGCATTTGGTTTGGTATCCTTTTCTTTTTCTTTCTTAGCTTTAAGGAACCAACAGTTAGTTGTAACATGACCAGATTTCTTGCAATAACTGCAAACTAGACCACTTTTGTCACTGTCAGCTTTCACACTTTGATCAGACCTATTACTGGATTTCTGAGCACCATCACCAGATTTGTCTTTGTCTTTGGGTGAGGAATCTTGGGTATCACCGTAACCCTTTTTCTGAAATTGGGACCATTTATTGTTACTGCTAGACTGAAATTTGGACTTATGAGTGAGAACATATTCATCTGCAAATTTGGCAGCTGATTGCAAGTTCAGTGCTTGCTTCTCATTAAGGTAGGTCTTAACATCATCCTTAACACAGTTCTTGAATTCTTCAACTAACACCATCTCTTTTAGTGAGTTGAAATCATCCTTGACCTCCATAGAAGTACACCAGCGCTCAAAGCAAACCTGCTTCTCATTAGCAAATTCAACATAAGTCTGATTTTCAGATTTCTTCAGACCTCTGAATTTCTGTCGGTAAGCCTCTGGAACCAACTCATAAGCTCTCAAAATAACCTTTTTGACAACCTCATAATCAGAGGAATCATCTGCAGACAAAGCCGAATAGGCTTGTTGAGCTTTACCCTTGAGGACAGTTTGCAACATCAGAGGCCAGTGTTCCTTTGGCCACTGGCAACTCTTTGCTACCTTTTCAAAACATTGGAAATAGTTGTCAACATCCTTTTCCGAAAATGGAGGCACCAGTTTTACCTCCTGACTAGCACAAAATTTATTTTTCATTGCTATTTTAATTTTTAGTTGCTCCATTTGGAGTCTTTCTTCTCTATCGAATTTCTCTAATTCAAAATCTCTCTGTCTTGCAAATTTTTCTAACTCAAATTCTCTTTGTTTTTCTTCTCTTGCTAATTTTTCTAACTCAAACTGCCTTTGTTTTTCTTTTTCTTCCCTCTCAAATTCTCTTTGTTTCTCTTTTTCCTCCCTTTCTTTTTCTCTTTCTTCCCTTTCTTTCTCTTTTTCCTCCCTTTCTTTTTCTCTTTCCTCCCTTTCAATCTCTAGCATTTTTAATTTAAGTTCCATTTCTATATTTGGATTTTCCACTGGAAACTGTTCCAGATCTCCTGGTGCAAACACATTTTCATCAATGTAATATTCAACTATCTCTCTAGCCAGTCTTGCTTTTCGCATGGCTGGTTTTACCTCTGTCAGCTCCAACTGTCTGCAAATTTCTAGCAGTTCTGTCTTTTTAAAAGACTTCAAAACCCCTACGGTTGGTGATGCCAAGAAATCATCCATTGCTGTTGTCAATATATATCTAGGAAAATTCACAAAAACAATTTCACAATTTGGAATGTTAGATTTTCAATAAATTACTCACACAATGATCTATCCCGGACCTTGAGCCCCCAATTTGTTATGGCCCCAATTTGTTATTACATTTATGACACAACAGCAACAGCAAGGGATGACAAACACAGTTTCAACAACTAAAACACATTTAATTTTTAACGAAGACAAAGACTAAAAACAACCTACAACTAAAGACCAAGATTGATAAATAAGAAAAAACAGAAATAATTACAGTCCCTTTTTGTTGGGGTGGCTTGGTGATGTCCTGGATGAAGAAAATGCTCAAACACAGGCAAAGAAATCCACAAAAGAAACGTCACAGGTCTTGAACAGAATGGCAGGTCTGGTCATCTGTATCCTTCTTCTTGCAATTTCTCCTACTACTTTACTGTCTCAATTCTTTTCCTCATATACTCTTTTGCAGACCCCACCCACATTTAGACCTCTTTTTTTTTAATTTTCTGAGACTTGCCCCAGACATGTCCAGGACATGTCTATACATGACTCCAGTCTGAGCTAAACAAAAAAAAGATAAATACTGCCATCTAGTGGCTTATATTCACATTACACTGTGCAGACGAGCACGGAATCAGGCCGGGGCCTTCTCTGAGACCCTATGATTCTGCTGCCGCACGTGCTCAGTAGGGCGTGTTCCACGCCTGCAGCAACCAATCACGTCCTGTTACCATGCCACAGAGCAACCTGGGAACAAACTGCATTCATGCTCCCGCAAAAACACAAACAATCAAGCTACGGAACAAAATTTGCTTTGAGGTAGGTTTTTTTTTTTTTTTTTTTTTTAAACATGTAAATAAGCTCCTTTATTAAGCACATTTTAAACAAAAACGGTTGTTAAGAAAGGAGGTGACATTACGACCTCCACTCTCCTGTAAACATGTTACAACAGCACAGCTATTCTGATCCCAAACAGTGATTGCCAACAGTGAACCATGCAAAACACTGACTGATCAGGAACCAAACACAAATAAGCCCAGCAGCAGTTACTTGAAAAGTCTTAATTTCTATTTTCTTTTTATAATTTACAATGCTGTAAGATAATAGCAAATTTTAATCTCATATAGTAATGTTGCAAGCATGCAGCCCCCAGAAATGTCATTGCAATATTAAGAGAGACCTGAATTAATTATTTTGTCATCTAATATAAAGAAATGTAAAGTGAAAGGTAAACAAAATAGCATTCACATTAAAGGTAAAAAAAGAAACAAAAAACAGCAGCAATAGAGTAATGCAGAAAAACTTTTTTTGCATTCACTTGGGTTTTTAACTTTTAATGAAATAATAAAATGAAAGCCTTCACAAACTGGCTAAAATTCAGGTCTTAGTTAGTTAATAATTAAATACTTGCAGTATGGCCAGTGTATCAGCCCATGAACTGATATTAACATCATAATAATTAAGCATTTTAACTTTGCATTTTATGTTCGGGTTGAAAAAAAAAATAGCATTAAACCTAATACTCCATGAAAACTTCTTTTCACAGTGAAAAAGAATTTACCTATTCGAAATGTGATCCACCAGTTGGCTCTTTTCACAAACCTCTAAGTTTCAGGCAAAACCGGACATCGTCCAGAGCCACGCACGTGACTCAATGCTTTCCCCTGCTGGCGAATCTTCGGTACTAAATGTCAACGTTTCGAGCCAAACGGAGGCAAAGACCAGCCTCTTGCGGAAAATCTTCCCAAGTGATCTCATTGCCGTCTAGACGCAGTACTCTCAAATTCGAGTAATTCCTGGCGTCAATCACGCGGCAGAAACTTCCCAAGGTAAATTCTGAAAGAGGAGGACAAGAATAAGCATAACAACAACAACAACAACAACAACTACGACCACTACTACAATAATAATGCTTTAATTGTGTTTGTTTTAGCATACTAATTGATAAGTAATATGCATCACATGCAATATTTATCCATTCATATTTTTGATGTTCTCTTTGTGCAGATTTTGTAACTGTGTATACTGTATATGACATGTCACGAATAACCCAGAATAAAGCAGTGGTTTTACATTCATAAAGCTCTTCAAATCTTCCTCTGCTGATTTCTACGCCATGTGCATTAAGCCAGAATCGTTGACTGAGATTCATGCTCTGAACTGTAAACAATACGATGCATTGTGCAAACCGGTTCCATCTGTTTTAGTTCAGACAGAGAGCAGGAGCCATGGCTGCCTGCAACTACTGATTTGCTGTCATGGCTGTTTTAAGAAATAAATCTAACACCCCAAACCATGCCCAAGATAAAATAAAAACAACCAACTGGCTGTCAAGGCAGTTGCTGACTGATTAAATTAAACATGTTTTTGTAGTCAAGCAATGTATAGACAACAGTAAGGTTTTGAATATTACACACACACACACACACACACACACATATATATATACTAGCTGCTACCCGCAGTAAAATAGCCATTTTTTTTGCGTGCATGACTGTTTTCAAAAATCAGGCGGCGTCAAGTCCTTCCTGGTGTCCAAGTGGATATTCACACCAAATTTGGTGATAATCGGTTGAGAAATGTAGGATAAAAAGGTGTACATACACACAGACAGACAGACATCGACCTCAAATATATTATAGAATATTATATTATTATTATTATCATTATTATTGTTATTAAAAATAATAATTTATTTTTATTTATTTTTTATTTTTTTTACATGCAACAGAATATGAGGCTTGGTGAAAATAAAATCAATTTTTTATGGTATCCAGGCCACACACTAGCACTGCACCTCAAGCATATAGTTGACCACACAACATTTAACCAGATTTGCCGCCATTGCTCTGTGAAGCGATCAAGGGTTTTTGAACTCAACTCCTATCAGGGCAGTTTTGAAGCAGTCACAGATCACTACAGAACTAGTCAAGCTGTATACCTCCAGGAAAACAACAGTAGAGTTTAAAATGTTTAATGATTTGGACGGGTGGTTGTTGAAGATTTCCATGCAATACAAAGCACTGCAATAAGCTGTAAGCAATAAAAAAAAAAAACCCCAAATATTTAGGATTTTGATTGCCCATAGCCCTAACTTGTACAACCATGAACTTTTGCAGCCAATGTTATATATACACAAAATAAATACATCTGACTGAGATTCTCACATTAGCCAGCCTGGTGAGATTTTCGGTGAAAATTTAACTGGTCCTTGAGCTATTCATTAGTCCCTAGTCCAGCCATGAATGCATTTCAATGACAATAAATATAAATATTATTATCATTTTTTTCTACTCATATAATGCCTAGTCCATAGCTAAATCAATTTTGCATGATGATTCTCAGTAATGAAACAACTCGGTGATTTGGCAGTGATCCTGGTCCACAACTGAATACAGAGTGATTGTTGTACACATCTTATGTGGCTTTACTTCAATCTCTTTACAAGACTATTAACATGCAAAATAGGAATAAAGTGAAAATGAAATTCAGAATATACTCTTCAGAGAGTAAGTGAGGGAGGGAGGCATTGTGTACTGGCGACCATACCTTTGATCTGGTTGGCTTGCAGGTAGAGGTTTTGGAGCTTGGAGCTGACCAGCGGGATGGTCTCCAGCTTGTTGAATGAAAGGTCCAGCTCGATCAGGCCGCTCACATTGAATGCACTGGAAGGGATTCCTTTGTTTGTCAGCTTATTGTTAGAAAGTCGGAGAAACTGCAGCTGGGAGTACTTGTGCAGAAAGTCAGCGGGGACGGTGTCAATGCTGTTGGAATCCAGGTAGAGTTGATGCAATCTCTCGGGGAGAAGGCCCGGAACCTTCTCCAGCATGTTACTGCTGATGTCCAGCTGGGTGAGAGATGGCAGGGACTTCAGGGCCCCGCCCACATCCTCGATGATGTTGTCATGGAGCTGGAGAATGGTGAGGTCATCCATACCCTGGAAGGTGGACTCCTCTAAGGCGGAGATGTTGTTGCTGGCCAGCCGCAGCATGCGGAGGGAGGTGGGCAGGTTGGGTGGCACGTGGTTCAGCAGGTTGTTGTCCAGGTAGAGGCGCTTCAGGTCGGTCAGCTTGCTGAACGCGTTGGGTCCGATCTGGTCCGAGGTCAGTAGGTTCTGGTGGAGCATGAGCCAGACGAGGCCCGTGGCATTCTCAAAGGTGCCGTCCTCAATCCCGCTGATCTGGTTGTTCTGCAGGTACAGGTACTTCATGCGGGATGGGATGTACGGAACATTCTGGAGGCCGCGACCGTTGCAGTACATGGCGATGGGGTAGCTCGGGGGGCAATCACACTCCTGGGGGCAGTCCCCTCCGGTGTTGTCGGCCTGAAGAGCACCGTAGGTGCGATAGCGGCTGTGCCAACGGGTCAGCCAGTAGTAAGGGTCCCGATTTTTGCTCAGTCCGAGATCACAGAGTCCCGCCAATAGCAGCAGCGTGAGGATCCTCATGGTGAAGCACGCTGAGAATCATTGAACATTGTTAATCATCAAAATACACAAAGGAACTGAGGTGAATTCACTGAACAGCTGAGAAACTGCAACTTTTTTGAAAAGCTTTTAATGTTTTAGCAACCAGCTCTCTTGATTTTTGAAGTAGTGACAGTTACAATAGTTCATTTAAATTTTTGTACAGCAGCCTATATGATGAAGTGTGTCACTCCCTTTCTCAGCTGTTCAATTTCATCGCCCCCACACATCCATCACTGTGCCCAGTAATCTGAATGGTCATCCCTTATCATAATTTACTGAAGTTTACTTCTCTCACTCAAGTGTGAGCAAAGGAAGTTAATGTAGAGATTCTTGCTTAAATGCATATGAGCACACAGACACGTAGTTACCGTTGTAGGTAAATATAAAACAACAATGTTGCGTATAAAACTGCTTTTATACATGAAGAATTGCAAAGTTTGAATTGAAAAAACAAATTTGCATGCCTCTGCATGCAAGTCCTCAAGCATTCATAATAGAACAATGATCCTTCGGAGTATTGCCATCATAAATTATAAAAAGTTATTCAGAAATTCCTCCATGTGTCCAAACAAAAATATCATGAAAAATATAATAACCAATGGATCACAAAGAATTATTTCCACAGGATCCCACAAGCGGCAACTCCAGTTATTTTTTTATGATATCAAAAATAAAATCCTTTCTTTCCTCAAATTTATTCTGCTCTGGGAATATGCAGAGCAACAATTCAATCTCCTGATCATTTCTGGAACCATTCTAAACATTTCCAAATAATTTGAGAGAACAAAAGAAAAAAGTTGCCATCTCACAAACCTGACCAGTGACAGCTGACCCTCCTCTTCCTCTGTCCTGGTCTATAGCCAATTTGGTCTGATTCTAAAAGATGCCAAAGATTCAGTCAATTCAACAAATCCAACCCCATCCTCTCAAAATACAAAAAAAAAAAAATCAACTCCTCCCACTGCCAGCTGTTTTCCAATTACTGCAAAGCTATTTTTCAAGAGTTCTTACCTCCAGCTATCCAGTTATCAGTTCCATCGGCACAAGCGTACAGCCGTACATCTGCTTTTTAACAGCATTGTTTTCATGAAAGGACATCGGCATGCTGTATCATTAAAGGGCAAAAGGTGCAAAGCCCCTATCCATCCTCAGACTTTCACTCTTTTAAAGGATTAGGAGAGCTACACGCAGGAATATAATTTTCTCAAACTCGTCTCGACACGTATTTTGTCCCTCTTGGTTCACTGACTTTTACTGCATGTCACACGTATGTTTATTACAACATGCACTCGTGGTTATAAAATAAGCCTCGGCAGCTCTCCAACTCTCACATTCTCCTGCCCCTTAAAACTGTGTGTGTGTGTGTGTGTGTATACGTGTACACTTCTGTCTGTGTTATTCTGAATTCTAAAAAAATTGTAAGGTTATCTTCTTGTATTTAAACCCTCACATTAAAAATAATAATAAATCTTACAGCAATACAGAGGGTCCTGAGAATTGACGGTTATATGAAAATAAGATACTGACTGGATTTTATAGCCAATCTATGTGAACAGCGCAGAACAATATCTTATCTACTCACTTATGAGCAATAGGCTACCCTGTACGAGTTATTTTCATAAATATTACCTATTAGCACCACCCAGGTGAGGTAATACTTACTGTGACGGTCAGTCAATGCATTTGTCCTTAGTTTTTAGAAAAAGTTCTTATCAGAAGGGTTGTTTTAAAAATAAAATAAAAAATATTTGAAAACAAGCTTCATCATCTCTTTGCTTAATTCAGTGCGAGAATAATTGAGGGCATTTTTTGGACTATGTTAAAAGCCTTTGGGGGCAGTTAAACTTCCATTCGTCAGTGATCCCTGTCTCCCCAAGTCTTCGGAGAGCTATTGCAGCATTTCAGAGTTACATCGAAGACCACCCACCCCCAAGCGCATATACACACACACACACCTTTGATGTCGTAATGGAGTCCAGCTCTTTATATTCCGTCTCCGTTGAGAACAAACTGAAGAAGGTTTAATTGTGGTCATACATCTTGCACAAATACATTCAAAAAAATTATTTATGGATTTATGAATTTTATTTTCTTTGATGGGAAAAGACTACATCACGTCCAAGTCTTTGCCAGCCTGCACAGTGGCCACGTTTGGGGTCCTGGACCACCAGGAGCACAGCTGGGGGTCATGGTTTAATTCACAAGACTCACTTGTTAGGAGACTATTTGTTTACAGGAGCAGTATTAGCCATATATAAAAGAAAAAGAGAAAAAACATGCTGCCTCCTATTAATGCCTCACTGGTGGGACAGCAGGATTACAGCACTGTGGTCATAGGCAGCCCACAGAATGATGGCAAGGGGTCAGAGTTCATATCCAAGAAAATCAAAGGCACATTGGGCATTGAGACTCCTCATGTTACCAGGAAAAGATCCCAATGTGCGGAATTCCTCTGTATGGTGTCATATCCAGTGCACAGGGTGAAGTTTCTTTCGTTGCTAATGGATAAATATCACACAGCTTCCATTATTGTCTCTGGCATGCACCAGCCCAAAATACTTTGCTATGAAATGTCTGAGCAACAAATGAAACCTGTCTTAGGCTCACCTTCGTCGCATAGTCTTATAGTGGTCGCTGTAGGAGGCCTCTTGGATTCTACATTAAGAAACAAGAGCTCCCGCGGGGTCAGACTATGGGACAAGGAAACAAGGGAAAGTGTGGAAAGAGTTTGAGTTATTGGCAAACGTGCAACAAAAACACATAAAATCGTACTATGGAACAGAGGAGGCATAATTAAACTGTTCATTAGCCTCCTGAACTCAATATGTTTTTATATAGTGAGTAGGATGAACTGCTAGCACATACAGGATGCATTTTGGACCCTCATACCTACTGTGCAAGCACCAACATTCATACTCTGTCTTCAGCTGCAAATACAAATATGCATTAAATAACCCACAAAATGAAATATTAGCAGATATTAGCATATTATCTTTGCATTGAACTTTAACTTTGCTGACTTTTGTACAGCTGTAGGTTTCAAATGTTGTGGAAACCCTGTTAAGGCCCAGATCAGGAATCAATTGCAGAGACAGTGTTCAACCCAACAGGTAGTTTATAGACAGCTGATACAGCAGTGAAGGGGTCTTTTATTTTGAGACTGTCATTACTAGAACTCCAAGAGATATCATTTTTTAAATTAACAATCATAAATTTATTTGCACAATAGAAGCTGTTTCTACTGCCCGGCCAAAAAAAAAGTCACCGTTTGGAAACTAATGAACAAATTCTATAATTGGATCATTATTGCGGTTATTAATATGTTTCAGCTGGAAATAATCATTTTAACCCTGACTGATGAAGCGCGTTGCTACTCATTTCTTAAAAAATCATGTCGGAAGACACATCCCTTGATGGTGGAAAAGATATTACAGTATTTCAGAACGGGCAAGTTATTGGCTTGTATTTAGCAAAGAAAACCATGAGTGACAAAAACAAGTATGAGGAATCATTTTCACAAAGAAATTTGCCACCACAAAGTCCTGACCTTAAACACATTAAAAGTTACTGGGATGTGCTCAAGAAAGACCACCAAGTGGTTCAACCATTATGTTGAGAGGATAAGATCTCGGCCAAAAATTATGGCATTGCTGATAGAAGATAAATGTTATGGCATTGCATATAGTTGTCAAAACAATGACGAGACGAATATGCACAGTAATCAAAGCCACAGGGGTTTCAGCTAAATATTTGAGTGAGCGAATTTTTTTTTGGCCGGGCAGTGTATAATGTAATACCCAGCACTCAAACTTTCCTGCGGTGCGTGAGAACTGTTTGGTCTGGGATGGATGCTCCTCGGTAACGTGACTGAAGTAGTGAAATGGTATTGTAAGCCCGTTTTGATACCGAAAGTGCCAAATGTGTTCAAATCTAATTGGACCAGAGTGCCAAAATTGTGTACAGATAGCATTACATAAAACTAGTACTCTGTAATTAAAAAAAAGCCTCCTTTAAACCCATCTACTGCTCCTACTGCAATTTAAAAGAATCGTTCGGTCCGACCAAAAAGAACCAATTACAGCCAGAGTGGTGTCTGACAGCCGTCAAACAGTGCACATGCACGTGCTGCAGACATGCTCCTCCCCCTTCCTCCTCAGTTCACGCTGGTGCTCAGTCAAGTTCAAATGTCCGAGAGAGAGTTTGAGAGCTTAGAGAAACTGATGGTGCAGCAACAGCTGTCAGCGAGGAGAAAAATACTGATGCCTCTGTTACCGACAACAGCACACACGGCTAAGACAAGTAAGAAGCTAGAAGAAAAAAGGCACAAAGGAGAGAATTAGACAAACCCAGGATAAAACCAGAGTGAACATCGGAGTGGCTTTTCAGAGGTGGAGAGAACTCCGGGATCTGGAAGGATTAAAAACCGACAGAGTTGGCGACTTTTCTGCTTGACAGGTAAACCCCTGCTTTATTCGTCGGTTCATTTTTGCTCCGCAATGCTCTGCAAATAAGTGAGTTGGCGTCGCTCACATGCACAGCTGGTACTAACCCCAGACCCACGGGCATCAATTCAGTTTCGCTCCGCAAATAAGCGGGTGTAAGTCCCTTACAAGCACAGTCGCTGTTCGAATAGCCTGTGTCTTGTAATTGTTACAGTTCTCCGTAGTGCATGTGATTTTACTGCGGTGTTGCAGTCAAGCTAACGTTAGCTTGTTTCCGATGCTAGGGCTAACGTTACTGGCATTGTTTTATTAGAAAGTAGCAGAAAATGTCTTTATGAAGTGACCTGGCAGTCTTATCGGTTGTGTTGCTGTGGTCATAAATATTTGTAACTTTTCTGTGCTCTCACAGCTAGATGCTGTCATACATGGTTTACTGGCCATTCAGCAGGATTCACAACAGTTTCTGTACTCAAAAACAAAACGGGTAACTTACTGAAATAAGCCTGTGCTGGGTTTTTACTGAATACATACTGTTGTAGATTACTTTTCATGTTGACATGATTTATTTCTGCTCGTTTGTTGGCCAGCAGTGTTGACTGTTCACAACAGTAATGTCTAGCCTCAGTAACTTGGTCGCATGCATAACAGCTCGCGTGCTTTCATGTGCACAGCAGACTTCTGGGGGAGGGTCTTAGGGCAGGAGTGCAGTGGAGAGGGGAGGGGGAGGGATCTGAAAGTTGCATTTTTTTTTCAAATTTTTATACCAAGTCCTCTCTCTCCTCAAAGTTACCAACTGCAGCTTTAACTGTAGAGCAGTCTTTCAAACATAGAAAAGCCAACACTTATCATTATATTATGAGACTGAAAATATCATATGAGATTAGACATTATCCAAAATTATATGAAGAGTTTATTCACAAAAATAAATAAATGCCATTCCAGGGAGAGGAAAAAATGACTGGTCGTTGTATGGTTCACATAAAATATTTTCTGAATCTAAATATAATATTTTGCCGCACCTTGCAAATGCATTACCCCACCAGTGATTCTTTGATTGCTGTTAACTGGAAAAACAAGGTGAATAGAAATTAATAGACAATGAGGTGTCAGTTTTTGTGAACAAAGTCATATGTGGTCTCATATCACAACATTAATATAATATTGAAATATTACCCAGCCTTTACTGTCATGGAAACTGGAGTAGGTATAGGGCATGAAGCTCCAGAATATGCCTGTCTTGAAAGTAAATAACCCTTTGAGTCTTTACACTGTCCACACTGAACGCAATGTCCATTTCCACGACAACATTAATATTTCATGTCAGCCAACAACCATCTTCTTCACTCCTGACTTACTCCAGAGTCTACAGCCTCATTAGCCCTGAGCTAATGGCCATTTCTCAATTTAATGGGAGAAATTCTCAAACACAAGATTACATGAAATAGAAAATATCTAAATCTTATAAATTATTTTTTACTCATATCCCGGTAATTCAGCAAGGCATATTTGGGATTGCTGGAAACGTTGGGATCTCCACTAAAGTTCAAAATAAACTTGAAGTTTTAAAAGTTGAACAAAGCAGCTGAATTGGATAAATTGTCTGTAGATTTTATGGGGTTAACACACAGTAAGCATGGGTGTTGACACACTGTTAGGTAGAATATGGTTAAAACTTGGTTTATTGTTCCTAGATCACAGTGATTCTTTGAGGGAAGCCGCTAGACTTCTGAGGTTTTTATGTGCAGTTCATTCTAAAGCACTAAGGATTGCGCATTCCATTTTTCAAATCATAAACATAGTTATATGTTGGGAACTTTGACTGAGAAAGTAACTTTTCTTTATTACATTTCCATGCAGAACTGGAACTGTTTGCTCAGATGGTGTTGAACATGCGTTAGCAGGAGTCCCACAGTACAGCGCATACATTCTCATTGCGTGATCTGGGGGGGGGCAGGGATGCACCGACAGCTTTTATTCATAGCTTGCATTCACTCTCACTGCAGGCAATGGTAACGGCAGTAGTGTGCCGAGTACCAGCAGTCTTACAGAGGCGGTTGTATAGTCATCTAATGCACTACAAATTAACGGACAAACCAAAGCTGTTTTTGCATTTAGTGGAGAAATTGAGTTTGGCTCATCTTAAAGTCAAGCATCATAATACCGATACAGACGACAGCAGAATGGCAAAAAACCTAAACCACTGTGATAGTAAAATTTATTTCTAATTTACAATGTTTTATTTATGTACTAGCATATAACGCCACTGCGGTAGTACAGACGGCATATTGTCTCAACCTGCTGCCTGTACTACGGCGGGGGGGGGGGGGGGGGGGGGGGGGGTGGCTTGTAGGGTACAACTTGAAGCCCTCAGGTCCCCCTGAGAACACACCAGAAGAAACAGATACGAGAAAACACTGCCCGTCTAAAAAAAAAATCACACTTTGGAAATAACTGAACAACTTCGATAATTGGATCATTATTGCAGTTATTAATATGTTTCAGCTGGCAATAATCATTTTAACCCTGACTGATGAAGCATGTTGCCATTCATTTCTTTAAAAATCACATCGGAAGACACATCCCTTGATGGTGGAAGAGTTGTTACAGTATTTCAGAACGGGCAAGTTATTGGCCTGTATCTAGAAAACCATGAATGAGAAAAACAAGTATGAGGAATCATTTTCACAAACAAATTTCCCACCACAAAATCCTGACCTTAAACACATTAAAAGTTATTGGGATGTGCTCAAGAAAGACCACCGAGTGGTTCAACCATTATGTCGAGAAGACAAGATCTCGGCCAAAAATTATGGCATCTCTGATAGAAAATAAATTTTCTGGCACAAGGTCGTAACCAGGATTTTTGAAATACCAAGGTCCAATAATGCACGCTTATCCTGGAATTATTTGCATGATCTTGCTACAACAATGTTCTGAAAGCTGCATTATTCATTCACTTACGATAGAAAACTGGTAGATGCGTATAAAGTACTGGGAAAAATTACTAAGTAAGTACATAACTGAAAGTTACTTTGGTAAAAGATGAAGTCACCCATAAGAAAATTACTTGAGCAAATGTCCTTAAGTTGCTCACATTAAATGTACTTAAGTACTAAAGTATCAAAAGTGCAAGTACAAAGTATTTTTCATAGCACGCATGGAAATAAGCAAAGCAACCACTGTTTGTTTTTTCTTTGAGCTCTTAAAACAATTTGCAGGTGAATGAAAGATACACTAATCAAAAACACTGACAGTCTCTCCCAGTTGTAAATTTTCAATAACTGATCCTGTTGTGCCATCTAGTGATAGAATATTGTAACTGCGTGCATAAATATGCAGCTCCACGTCGGCAGGCAAATCTGCACGAAGATACACCGTTGTTCTTTTCGAACACGCCAAATCCAGATAAACCGTAAATGAATTAAATTCATATTTTAATTTGAAACGTGTAACTAAGTTGCTAGAGTCAAAGTAACGAAGTGAAAGAATACTTTTTATCTATTAAGTGTAGTGGAGTGAAAGTAAAAGTCCCTGTTGAAAAAAAAACTTGAGTAAAGTACAAATCCTCATAAAACTGCTTATGTACTGTAATTAAATACATGTACTTCGTTACTATGCACCTTGAAACGGGTGTATCATGCATTTAAAACGCACGGTGACGTGATAGCCAACACTGTATTTCCACCCTCTCTCTCTATCGCACACACGCGATTTACTGAATATTTGGGAGTAGTGAAAGGGAAAATGGGCGAGGATAAGGAGAAGACGACATATTAAGGACAATTAGTCGAGGTCCGGACCTCGGTGTCCTCAATGGTGGTTACGGCTGTGTTCTGGTATTGCATATAGTTGTCAAAACTATGACAAGATGAATATGCACTGTAATCAAAGCTATATATTTGAGTGTGCGACCTTTTTTTGGCCGGGCAGTATGCTATTCCTGACAATTACCAACAATTCAAAGTCAGTTTCAACTTTCCATAATGTCACACGCGTGCGTCTACTAGGCAAATAACGCAAAAACATGCCTTTTTATAATCCGCTATAGCTCCGAAAAATGGAAGGAGACCCCCAATTTCTGAATACTTGTAGATATGAATCCATGAAAAAGAAATGTAGCTTTTTAATGGTATGACAAGTTCATTTGAACTTAAATGATTCGATTTTCAATTCATGACGTTATATTTTTTTATTCTTTTGAGGCTATCTCGCTTATTATTGAGTAATTTACTCCTGGATTGTGATATGTTATGGCTGAGACAATTTTCCCTTCCTTTTTTTTCATTTTATTATTGGCAGCCACTAAGTCAAAAATGATAAGATACAGTCAAATTAGAACATATTTGCCAATACATTTTTCAATTCATATGAAGTAAAAAAAAAAAAATAAAAAAGTTTACATTAAATGGCAAACCAATTAAAAATGATCTTTGGGAAAGTAAAGGTATAAGAACTATTGCTGACTTGGGACAGGACATTAAAATCTTTTGTTGAACTTTCAGATTCCTACAGAATTGAAGCTAAGGAATATCTAACTTATATGCAAATACGATCTCACTTGACTTATTTTCTTGGTGAAGTGTTAAAATATCAACAGTGACAGAGGTGGAAACCAAACTTGAAATATTTCTCTTGTTTATTTTGGGCTGGAATCTGATGCTAAGAGTTATAAGGAAAGACAACCTTCGCACAAACCCTGCATTTGTCTCACCCCCTGTGTGAAAGCCTTCGCTTTTCCTCCTATTCAGCAACTTGCATGTCCATTACAAGTATGTTTCCTTCGATTCCCCTCCCCAGTTGTGTCTCATTTCATTGTTACTTCCTGATGGCTCTATGATGGGTATTTGAAGCCCCTGCTTTGAGTTCCAAGTCGCTGGATTGTAATTTGCTGGTTGTGCTGAGAAACAGTCAGAATTCCTGGTAAAAACTCTGTCTTTATTAAGTGTAATGCAACCTTTAGTGGCAGCAATTTGCGAAAGCTTTCTTTTTACTCAGTCAACTTGAACTAGCTTGCATGCCTAATGAGGGTCCAGGATTGGGAGCACATTCTTGTCAACCCATCCAAGTCTGTTCCTCTGCCTGGTCTGCTAGGAACAAGCTCCCAGTCCATCTACGATCATCAGGATCAGAAGCAAGCTCCCCTCAAGCTAGTCTATCCTCCCGTGGGACACTTCAGCTCTGGCGAAACGTACACCCCACCTTGCAGTTATCCCTGTTGCCGTTGGTCGGCAATTGGCAGCCCAGCTTCGTCCATTACATCTGTTGAAATGTGATCTCTTGTACTGGGGCTCTATCTCTACCTCTTCCTCTGAGGTTCTGCACCCAATCAATACTGTACTGCTGTCAATAAACCTTCAGTACGTATTGGATTGTACTCTGGCTTTACACTTCATTTCTGGTCCGGAACATAAGCATGTTAGATTAAAAAAATCACCTATATGGGGTCCAGATATTATGTTATGGAATTTTTTTGATTTAGCTTTGAAGTTTTAAAACACTTCAAATGATGAAAATGAGACAAAACAATTAAAACACTAGAGGTTGCCATCTTTGCATCCCTCAAGAAGGTTTCGCCGATAAGAGGGTGAAGAATGCTTTGGCAGTCATGTGACAGAGACATCAAATGGCCATCAAGTAACTACATTTTATATGGACTGCGCTAATTTTGTGCTGAATTCCCACTTGTTTTGACCTGTTTTCTGAGCTAAAATTGCTAAATGCACAAGCTAGCACTGCCATACCTTTCTGTGTTGGTTCTCTAGCTGTGAGATTTGTTTATGATCCATTTTCTCCCCTCTCATTGTTCATATTTTTTTCTACAAAGTATGTCTGAGTGAAATGTGAATAGCCTCTCGTATCCATTACGGTACATTGACTGGATATTTACATTAGCGCAGGTAATACCTTTACTACCTGTAAGTTGTTGCTCCTTTTATAGATCTGGGATCTAGGAATCTCGCAGCAGATTTGATCATTATACAGTGCAAACATGTTGAGCAAACTATTCTATATCTTAGCTTATGTGGTTAGCCTAGCTGCTGTCATTGTGTAATTAGTATGCATGTGCAATAGGAAACTTAACACTACAATCATCTTTGTTTGGTTATATTGCAGAGCATTTTCTGAATTGGCGGATACAATTCTTTATTCGATTGCCAGTGTGTTCATCTCTTGGGTGTCAGAACAGTCAAAAGAAAGACATTTGGGTCTTCAATGAGAGATTTCATTTTCTTCTCGCCATAAAAGAGCTTATTCGTGTCAGAAGTCATGTTAAAGGGAAAATGGCAGATTCCATGTTTCAATCTGGATGCTGAAGTATTCATTTTAGCTTTGACTTAAAATGATAAAGAACATTTTTGGAGCACCCAAGGGGTAGTTCTTCCGCTCGCAGTTCACTTCCGCTGAAGGTTGTCTTTCACTTTAACAAATGCAAAAAATAAAAAATAAAATTTCAAGACACTTGTCTCAAATTTCACTTTTACTATATCCTGGCGAGCAAAAGTAGAGGTATTTGTTAAACATACAAACATCGTGCTTATCATCCCAGAATTGTGGGAACCGTGCTAACTCTGTAAAAAAAAAAAAACTGCAACTATGCTTCCTTCTGTTTTGGAGGGGAAAAAAAAGCGGAAAGAGGGTCTCTCTACAAGACCACATTTGTAAATAGAATTGAGATGAATCGCGCTGATTTAGGAAACATTTGAAACCACAGGGGAATTCACTGTGTAACCCTTCCCAGAGCGGAGAAAATGCAACACAATTTACAAAGAGTTACAGCAATAACCCTCATTTGATAAGTCGGGGTGGGAGGATTTCCCGCACAGCTGAGTTTTGTTTCTCAATGTCAGTCCAGGGGCTGACTGTGTATGCTGATTTTAATTCCATGCTGATTTTTCTTCCAACAACTGAAGAACCTGGTGCTGGGCAGCAGTGGCTACAAAAACGTAGTTTACCACCATCAGAGCGTGAATGTGTGAGTGAATGAATAATGTATCCATTGTAAAGCGTCTTTAAGTGTCCAGAAAAGCGCTATATAAAATTGATGCATTATTATTATTATTATTATTATTATTATTATTATTATTAAATGAACTTAAGCCACAAAATGTCTATTTTGACAAAAAAAGAAGGGTTTGAATATATAATATATCCATAAAATCTGCAAATTGAAGACTTCAGTGCTAAACGTACGGAAGTCACTAAGTGTTCATTTTGATAAAATTGAGAAAATCGATTTGGGTAACTGTAAACGTAATTTTCCCATCCTTATCTCATAGTATGTGAAAATGTGACATAAGTACTTTTAGTACTAGGCTCTTGCATTGCAATCATAGGATTAAAAAAAAGTTAATTTGTCTTAAGAAAATGCATTTCATTGTTAAAAGTGCTACTTACCTTCAAATGACACATTTTGACAGAAATATCTATTCATGCCATGAAACAAATATTCTATAAACTGATATGAAAGTCAAGAAAAAAGACCATAAGCTAATGTTTACCAATAGAAATTAAAGGGAGATATGAAGCTATCGCAAATACTTTGCAATACAATTTTGGTTCAATAAAAGAACTTGTCCGCAAATAACAGAAAATTAGACTTTAAGGAATAAAAAAACAAAATCAGATATATATAACAAGACAACATCTAGAGTGCAAACGTATGTGGTGCATGCTTTTACTATGCCTATATTTTATTGCTGCCTCTCTGCAACTCAATAAAATAATAAAGTATTGCCTTTCTTTTCCTGAATGGGTTTCTTTTTCTAAGCAAATCAACACAGCAGCCTCCTGGGGTTTCCTCAACCACAGAGGTATATATAAAGGTCTTATTTTTCTTGCTGCTTTAAATTATTGCTTTTTTCCCTCATGTTTTTTGACTGCACAAGTAGACGCATTTAGAACTAAAAAATAATGGGGAACTTACCACCGGGAAGAAAATAATCTTTAAATTCTTGAATACTGAAAGAAAACCGCACTATGGATCTCTGCAAGTTTTTATTTCATACTTTGCCTGAATTGTTTCAGAGGTCAGGGAAAGGTCTTCACATGAGCCTGCTGTGACACATTGACCTTCCCCAGATTTTAAACCACAAATATCCCACACACTCATTGATAAAAATGACCGACAAGCAAAAAAAATTCTAATAGGATGTAGAGTTTGTTCTTATTACTGTCAACTACAGTATCAGAAAGAGAAGTGGTATCAATCATTTTCATCAATGAGTTTCGCTTGCAAAATAGTTTCGCTGATGAATGACACAGAAGGCTTGGGGTTTCCTGACCGTCCCTGGAGTCCACTTTCCGTCCATATTACATAAAATTACACAACTAGTTAGGGTCCTGTTTTCCCCACTGGTGAGCAAGCTGTCAAATGATCACTCAAAGTAGGTCAATACTGGCCAGTCTCCTGAAATCTGGTAACTTGACAGGGTCATGAGATGAGGCTGGGGACTCTCAGTAAGCAAGTTAGCAACTTAAGGCTATAATTTTCAATACCTAAATGCAGCAGAATCAGTGGTGCACATTATGTACCAGGAAGGGAGCTGTGTGTGATGGTCAACAACTCAATAAATAAAGAAACAAATGTCTTCAAAAATATATATTACATTTTTTTCATCTTGAGGACATGATGTCTGAATCCTCCTGCAGTTCCCACCTCAATGTCAATACTCTTAAAAAAGTATAGCAGAATATTAATTTAATCGGCGAAACATTTTTGAATTTATGAATACTGAGCTGATTTTAAATAAATCTAAGTGTGGTCAACTGAAATAACTCCCATTGTGATGTTTAGTAATTTATTAAGCCTTTTTAATGTTTTTTTTTTTTTTTTTTGTGGCAAATGTATTGGCCAATCAAAATGTGAAACCCCCCCTTTTTGCAGCAAGTTGACTCAAGAGACATCACTGTTTGAGTAAACAGGGTTAATTTTGTTGACCAGCCTTTGTGCCAGCTGATTTTCAGGCAGTTACTCAACTTGAATTTCCCCAGCCAGTGAAATCTAGAAGCACATGTCGATGCCCATTCAAATTTAATTCAGGAAAACTCAGACGGTCTTAAATTTAATCTCATTAGTCATTATATAAGTAATTACCAGTATAAAGTAACCAACAACAACAACAACAACAACAACAACAATAATAATAATAATAATAATAATAATAATTGTGTTAGGGTTTTCGTTTGGTGCACTGGCTTCCCTCCCAACAAAAAGATATGCATTTTAGGCAAACTGTAGATGTTAAATTGCCCTTCGGTGTGTGTATGTGAGTGAATGTACACCACTGCATAAAGAGTTGGAATCACTAGTGATTTTCACTTAAAGTAAATAAACTTTGCATTATATCAAGACAATGACTCAAAAACAGGAATTCAAACTCTGCAGGACTTTCTGAAAAAGAAATGGCAAAATAAGTAGCGGCCAGGATAATCACCAACTTCAAACTCCAAAGAGCTGTAGTGGAATAAGTTGGTTTGTGATGTATGTCCATCTCAAAAAACACAGCTGTGGAAAAGATTGTGGAAAACCAGTGAGGAAGAGACTTTAGTAAAATTCATATCTGAAATACAGTAGTGTGTGTGTGTGTGTGTGTGTGTGTGTGTATATACACTGCCCGGCCAAAAAAAAAGTAACCGTTTGGAAATTAGTGAACAAATTCTATAATTGGATAATTATTGTGGTTATTAAGATGTTTCAGCTGGCAATAATCATTTTCCCCTGACTGATGAAGCGCGTCGCTACTCATTTCTTAAAAAATCACATCGGAAGACACATCTCTTGATGGTGGAAAAGATGTTACAGTATTTCAGAACAGGCAAGTTATTGGCCTGTATTTAGCAAAGAAAACCATGAATGACAAAAACAAGTATGAGGAATCATTTTTACAAACATATTCGCCACCAAAAAGTCCTGATCTTAAACACATTAAAAGTTATTGGGATGTGCTCAAGAAAGACCACTGAGTGGCTCAACCATTACGTTGAGAAGACAAGATCTCGGCTAAAAATTATGGCATTTCTGATCGAAAATAAATGTTCTGGCTTTGCATATAGTTGTCAAAACAATGACAAGACGAATATGCACTGTAATCAAAGCTACAGGGGTTCCAACTAAATATTTGAGTGTGCAACTTTTTTTTTGGCCGGGCAGTGTATATATATAATATATACATACAATAATGTCTTTTTGAGAGAAAAAGTCAGTATGTAGTGTGGCCACCCTTTGCTTTGATTAATTTCAGCATTTAATCTTTCAGGCATAGTTTTCACATTTTTTAAAAAATGTTCTCATTCACTAAACTATTCCATATGGTTTGAAGTTCATTCCAAAGACATTCTTTCAATGGTACAACAGATTTATTCAATCGGATTAAGGTCTGGACCATGAGCAGGCCAAGTCATAATTTCTATGTCACCAGATATTTCTTTCCAACTGAGAATTCTTGTGCAACATAGAAACATGTGTAGGGTCATCCTGTTAAGAAAAAAATCCCCAACCAACCAGTCTCTTTCAAGATAGGAATGCATGCCTCAAAAGGATGCTGAGACCATCCACGATTCCATTGATTTTGATGAGATGACCGGCTCTTTTCGAGCAGACTGAACCCCAAACCATAATATTCCAGCCTCCATGTTTTACTGAAGGGGTTAAATAGTCTTTTTTGAAATGTTCTCCAACTCGACAGCACATATAAGTTCTGTGTTTCAGTGTAAAAATGTCAAATTTTGATTCATCGACCCAAAGGACTTGGTCATGCAGTCCATTAATGTCCAACCCTTGAATTTCTAGGCAAACTCAAGTCTTTTTCTGATGTAGCCAGCTCTTGGCAGCAACATGACCGATCAGATCATTTTTACACAGAAATGTCAGGAAATTGTAGATCTTGATACTTTCATCTCTTCACTCCTGACGCTAATAATATCATCACGGAGTTGATGATACTTATCACAGCAAGAGCTACTTTTTCCACATTGGAGTCTGGGATATGAGACCCAGAAGTGAACAAGTTAGATGATAGAGAGAAGCTTCATACTGATAATGTAAATAATCAGAGCTCAAAAATATTTTATTGAACAGAACCATTTATCAATGACAATCATGCTTTTACCTATAGCGGATGCCAACCATATCATTCACTGCATAAAATGATATGCTTTTGGTCAGTTGGTATATCTGTTCATCTATATATAATTCTCCTAGAGGATTGGCTTTGTCTGAATGACAATTTTATGATAATTTTTGAATTGCTCATTGTTCAAACCTAATATTCTATGCATTTTGTGGCGGGAATGTGCGAAGTGCAGGCAAACACGTTCCCATTTTACTCAGCAGGAAACGATTAAGCAACTTGCGATATCATCAGCCTATAAAGGCATGTACATGAACATACAGAGATGTGTTTACCGTCAACTGACCTTCTCCATGTCTCTGTACAGGTTCCGGTCTGTTCTGCTGCTCATGCTGCTGTTTTGGGGCATCTGCTCTGGGGGTGTTACCTGTAAGAATAGATGTTGCTTATATGTCCAGAACTTCTCCTCACGTCTCAAGCAGCTAAGGACGTCTTTTGTCCAGATGAGGGAGTACTATGTGAGTCCAAAACTCTGAACCTGAATCTGTTCACCTATTGGCTAATGCTAATACTAATGCTGAGTCTTTGTTTACTTTTAAAACTCTTTTGAGGACTTACTTTTATGGCCTTACTTTTACTGTCTAAATTCTTTCTCTTCTGAAGTAATTTTGCGCAAGACTGCTTAAAATCCTAATTCTTCCTAATTTGATGTTTAATTCCCTCAATTTTCCTATACTTTGTATTATTGCTTTTTATATAAATTTATTTTTTACCTGTTTGCAAAAGACTCTGTGCTGTATTGCTTGAAAGGTGCTATATAAATGAATTTACTACTATTATTACTAATACTACTAACAAAACTGATACTGAAAATACTACTGCTACTTCTACTACTAATAATAATAATAATAATAATAACAAGAATCAGAATTTAGTACAAAATAATAAAAATAAGAATAACAAAAGCAATATTATTATTATTATTATTATTAATAATAATAATAATAATAATAATGTATGTGCATGAATAATTTCTATCGTATTTATTCCCTTTAGGAAGACAATGATCATATTGAAACAGCGCTCTTGGATGCATCAGTCCTTACTGAGATAAAGGTGAGTGTGACCCATGATAAATTTTCAGATAAGTTGTCCAGAGGCTCACACAGAAGTTGTTTTGGTGTCTGGACTGTTACTCTCTTCTCATCCTCTCTCTTCAGAGCCCCTTCGGGTGTCATGCAATGAGCGACATTTTACGTTTCTACCTTGAAACCGTGTTACCAACAGCAGCTCAAGCTAGTGGAGAGTTCGAAGCTCCCATAAGGAGCATTGGAGACATATTTTATGAGCTAAAGAGGGAGCTGATCTACTGTGTAAGTACGACGGGACAGACACGGCTGATTTGGCGTCAGCACTTAAAGTTAAAAGATTAAAAGCTCAAATTAAAGATTGTGGTGAATGAGCCGGGTCCTGAATACACTGCTGAACATGTGACTTTTCCCCCTCCTTTACAAAAGGCACGTGTGGCTCTGCATTATATGCCTTCAACTTTATATGACTTTAAACGAAAGCCTTTGCTATATGTAATAATGTGTACATGAGAATTTTTATTCTAGACAAAATTCGGTGTATGAAGGTAAATAATCCCTTTGCATATCCACACCTAATTACAAAAATTAACAGCCTGTAAGTTATGGAATTGCAAATGCAGGTGGAACTAAAACCAGCATACACAGGGCATCCCCTGAACCGACATTTAAAACCAATGTCTTTAATGCTTAGAAAATCGTGGACATTTTAATTAATTTAGCCATCAGTTGCAGGAAGTGTAATGTCAGACCAAAGCTGTAATACAAATGTAAAGATGCCCATTGAACAGTCGAACATACATTTTATTGGCTTTAGGTGTGTATTTATTTGATTGAATTCAGATCAAATTCGTAAGGCCGTGTACAGATGTGTACAAATGATGGATTCTTTCCAAGAGCACAATAATGATTGAAAGTAATGATTATTTTCTTGTTTTTATCTTACAGAGGGATTATTTTTCCTGCAGGAAACCCTTTGAGCTCACCAGCATCACTGACATGTACAACAAAGTAAGTGAAAGTTTAATTGACAGCTTGCGAAGAGGGCAAAGTATTACACTTGTACTAATTTCCATATGCTTTCAGATGGAAGAGAAAGGGCTATACAAAGCAATGAGTGAGCTGGCATCAATCTTCAACTACATGGAGGAGTATATGGCATTGAAGAAGCATGAATCATCCATAGACCTGCAAAGCAAACCAAGTGGGGCATCGATTCCTGTCTGATCTCTATGAGAAGAGAGGAACATGACTGTGCAGTGGATTCTTCCTAATCACATGTTTTGGCATTGACTTTTGGTCAATGTTTTGCCACATCAGATGCTGACTGGCTTACTTTAGCTCTAAAAATCCAATGCTTGTCTTATCCTTTTTGGGACTGTGAGACAATTGGACCAAGCAGACCCAATTACCCAATAATTACCCAATAATTGGATCAAGCAGACCCAATTTGTTGTTGGTCCCTGCAGTAATTGCTTGTGTCAATTTTTTTTTAATATCTTAGCATTTGAGTAATTTGTACAAAGTTCTGGATATAAGACAGTTTTCTAGTAGCTATAATTCTGCAAAGGACACTACAAGACAACCAAACCGCAGGAAACCCAAGGTCTGTTCACTTCAGGGCTTTATTTTCTCACCTAGGTTTTCTTCTTGTGCAATCAGAAACTGGTGTTGACTGGAGTCATTGTCTCAAAAACTGGAGCCACTTTACATTTGTACGATGGAAATGGCTGGATTTTTTTTTGTTCTTCTCAATGAAGGGTAACGTATTAGTTTCAGGCGAAAACAATAAAATAACTTGCAATGGCAACAACAAGCATACGAGGTAGACAGTGAGGTGAACTTTTAACATTCGTTATTTCGTAGTCTCGTACTTGGCGTACGACCAAAGTAGTTCAGAAATTATTTTAAAATTATTAGAATGTCAAATATCTTTTGTTCTAGTGACAAATATTTCGTAATATTTTGTAATTTAATAAAATCTGACCGAAGTTTCATAACTGAATATTCGCGGTTAGTTCTGGGTCAATGTATAAAAATAGCCTTTAGATCGCAAAATTGACCAATCTCGATCAATATAACTAGGGTGTGTATTTTATTTCAATTGGACAGTTAGTTTCATCATAAACAGTAAAACCTCTTTAACACAAATTTAGTGAGTCCAGAGCAATCAGTTTATCTCCAAGAATTTGTGTTATATAGTCATTTTGTCCCTGTGGAAAGAGTGCTATTACCATGCGTTATCAGGGTTTTTACGGTGACAAATCAGTTTACATGACAAATAACTACTCCAATGGTTGGTCTTTGGTATAATCATCAAATTACCGAAATGTTAGGAGGCCTTGACTATGTCGTAGACAAAAACATTTTTGAGCCTTGATCTGGCCTGTATTGAGACAAGGCAGAGAGTAGTGACAGTTTACTTCCATGACATGGTCCAGGGCAACTTACATTTTACATATTTTATATACATGTATATATTTTATGTTTACTTTCCATGTTTAAATTTGCTGTTGGAAATGAATACATAATTGTACATGTAATAAAATGAATTAAAAGATTAAAACAATGCGTCATTTTTATTCTTTTGGAATGCATCCTGTCATTTCACCTACAAACTTAAAGATTTGCATCATTTTGGAATTATTAGCTTTATCTCGTAATAGCAGCCTTTCCATTCCCAAAATAAAGTTTGCTTCAATTTCATTTTATAAGTGTTAGTTTGTCTCACCATTCCCAAGTCAAGTGAGGTTTCATTAATTTCAAACAAATTCGTATCCTCTTTCAATTAATATCTTTATGAATGCGAATCTGTAAGTTAAATGTTCAAGCATAAGCTTAGGAAAATTGTTATTGAAGAGCAGTTATCTCACCAGTTATCATAAAATTGCCACTGATGCAAAATGTACATTGTTAATATCTCATCTTGAGCTTGCTTGAATCCAGGTGCTTGCATGGGTATGCAGGGGCACACACTCAGAAATAGGGGTACAGCAGGAGTCCATTTCTGTTCCCCAAGGTATTATGTACCCTTTGGGGCTAATTATAGGACCTCAAGATACCTTTGTGAACCTTTTTAGGGGCTAAAAGGTACTTTTATGTTCCAAAACAAATAAAAACCCACTTCTAAGGTACAACAGTTGTCACTGGGGCAGTAATTCATCCACATTGTCATCAACATTTGGACACAACGCAATTTTTTATCCGAAGGGTTGTAGGCTTGAGGCCCCATAGTCTAAGGGGAAAATGTTCGAGCATGAGAAAAGCCAAAACGGAAAAAAATGAGCAATGAACGGGAGTGGTGTAATAGGCCTACTTATCCGCTCTCTTCTTTAAAAGCCCTCCGCTGTATTTTAGGCAGTTTCTCTCTGTGTAACCAAGATCCCTTTCTACAGTTATCTCTGCCTTCATTTACAATTATTTCGATAATTTATGGTTATTTTTTGGCGATGACACAATCATAGGACGGAGTAATTTTACAAGCACGCAGCAAAAAGGAATAGGAATAGCCTACTTAAGTTCTATAGTTGAGAGGATAAAACGATCGTTCCCACTGACTGGGCTGCCTGATGGGTAGATAAAGCGATGAAAATATTCCAAACACAGCACAGAGATCAAACGATTTTTTACGTCGGTCTTTTCAGTGGATGAAATACCATTTTACTGCTGGCCCGTCCACCGCAGTTCATTGGCAAGCGAGCTGTCATCCCCGCCAGCCTTGCGAATTGGGACCGTTCCGGTCGCTGATCGCGGGTACAGTGACAAAGTAATTCAAACCACCTGACTTAAAACTGAACTACAAGGTGCTAACAAGCCAAAAATAAATGCTTGCTAGTGTCTGAATACCTGATTTTTTTGTGAAAAAATGGTTGACAATGATGGAGAAAAACCATGGAAATGGCTTCATCGAGCGGTCATTGAGTCATCGTGACAGTAAGATGGATGGTTAAATGCATGTCGTGATTCGCTCTGCTTGGGACGACCTTTAACATCGCCAATCTGGGGCAAGCTATATGATACCATCCACTGCCAAGCAAATTAGTGTATTTATTTAATTAATTATCCCTGCCGCCGATCAAAATTAATGGCCAGAAGCAGAACTTGCCCCACAAATCAACAATGACGAGGTTGGTTCCCATCCCTATCGTCGGACGTGAATTCTTTTTGGATGAACTGGGAACCTGCACATTTTTCGCTTTTCTCCATCCTATTAATGAAGTTTGAATATGCTTATATGAAATTATGAACTATTATATTATCTATATATTCAAACGTTGACTTAGGTCAGCAGGAGAGGAAAATTACAGAAAAATGATAGATTATTTGATTAACTGCCAGGCAGAGAGAAAATGAAAAATACTAATGACCATAAGGACCAAAGCATATGTGATACTATCTTCACATTGAAAGTAACAATGACAATATAGCTAAAAAATGGTCAATGTACTTAAGCATTCACGTTAAATTAAATTATGTGTATGATAATGTAAATGTATTACTGCAAGATGCTCTGAGCAAATGTACTTTTAATTAAATATATGACTGATTCAGACGATTGGATTGAACAATAGGCATCTTTGTTTGCTTTTGTAAACATTCAATTATACAAATGAAGGGTAATCAGAAATACAATTCAAAAAAGGAGTGATATTTGAAATTTCTCATTGAGAACACAACAACAACACAATAACTAATGTTATAAGAAGTAAATTAAATTATTTAAGATGCTTATTTCAATTCCAACGACTGCAACTGTCTCCAAAAAAGTTGGCACAAGGGGAAATTTTGGACTAATGTGGCAAGTGATAACGAGGTGATGTGAAATGTGAAATAGGCGAGATTATCATCATACAGACCCCAAGTCCAATGAAGTTGGGACATTGTGTAAAACGTGAATAAAAAGAGAATACAATGATTTGGAAGTCCTATTTTGACCTATATTCAATTCAGCACAATACACAGGCAAGATATTTAAAGATCAAACTGATGAACCTTATTGTTTTTGGGAAATACTCACTCAATTTGAATTTGATGCCTGCAACACGTTCAAAAAAGCTGGGACAGGGACATGTTTACGACTGTGTTAATACAACACTCAATAAGCGTTTGGGAACTGAGGACACTAATTGTAGAAGCTTTGCAGGTGGAATTCTTTCCGATTCTTGCTGGATGTATGACATCAGTCGCTCAACAGTCCAGGGTCTCCATTGTTGTATTTCGCCCCTTTATAATGCGCCACACATTTTCAGTGGAAGCCAAGTCTGGACTGCAGGCAGGCCAGTCCATTACCCGCACTCTTTTACTATGAAGCCACGCTGTTGTAACGTGCAGAATGTGGCTTGGCATTGACTTACTAAAATAAGCAGGGACGTCCTTGAAAAAGAAGTTGCTTGGATGGCAGCATATGCTGCTCCAAAATCTGTATGTATGTACCTTTCAGCATTAATGGTCCCTTCACAGATGTGCAAGTTACCCATGCCATGGGCACTAACACATCCCCCGACCATCACAGATGCTGGCTTATGAACTTTGCGCTGATTACAATCTGGATGGTCTTTAGCCTGGAGGACACGACATCCGTAATTTCCGAAAACAACTTGAAATGTGGACTAGTCAGACCACAGTACACTTTTGCACTTTTCGTCAGTCCATCTCAGACGAGCTCGGGCCCAGAGCAGCTGGCGGCGTTTCTGGGTGTTGTTGATATATGGCTTTCGCTTTGCATAGTAGAGTTTTAACTTGCGCTTGTTGGTGTAGCGACGAACTATGTTAACTGACAATGGTTCTCAGAAGTGTTCCTGAGCCCGTATGATATCCTTTATAGAATGATGTTGGTTTTTAATGCAGCGCCGCATGAGGGACCAACGGTCAAGAGCATTCAATGTTGGTTTTCGGCATTGCCGTTTACGTGAAGAGGTTTCTTAGGATTCTCTCAATCATTTGATGATATTATAGAGTGTAAATGATGAAATCCCTAAATTCCTTGCAATTGCACGTTGAAAAAACGTTATTCTTAAACTGTTGGACCATTTGCTCGCGCGAGTGTTCACATAGTGGTGAACCTCGCCCCATCCCTGCTTGTGAACAATTGAGCCTTTTGCGGAAGCTCCTTTTAAGCCTAATCATGACTTTCACCTGTTTCCGATTAACCTGTTCACCTGTGGAATATTCCAAACAGCTGTTTTTTGAGCATCTTTCAACTATCCCAGTCTTTTTTTTGCCCCTGTCCCAGCTTTTTTGGAACGTGTTGCAGGCATCCGATTCAAAATGAATGAATACTTCCAAAAAAACCATTAACTTTCAGTTTGAACAATAAATATCTCGTCTTTGCAGTGTACGAAATTGAATAAAGGATTTGCTAAACGTATTGTTTTTATTCGCGTTTTATACAACGTCCCAACTTCATTGGAGTTGGGGTTTGTAGTACAAAAAGAACTTCTGAAAAAAGGTCCTGTTTTTCATAAGCAAAGATGGGTACAATGATTGAAAGAAAGAGATAATGGCACTATAATAAAACATTTTTTCTCAAAATAACTTTTGTGCCATAATTAATGGATCCCCTTTAATATTTTTGCTGTCTCCCCTTGGAAAAATTACAACCCTGAATATTTGTTATTGTGTAATTAAGTCAGCAAAGCATAGTAAAAAAATCTGAGAATGTCTCTCCATGCAGTGTCTGTCATCTTCAGCTCGTCCCACTAGTTTTCTGTTGGATTTAGATCCAGGGCTGGGATTGCCACGGCAAAACATTAATTCTGAGGTCGGTGAACCATTTTTGTGCCGATTTTGTTGCATGCTTTGGGCCATTGTCCTTTCAGAAGATTTACGCAGCCTCATTTAAGCTTCTGGCAGAGGCAGTTAGATTTTCATTTAACCTCTTAAACAATGAATTTTGCATGAATTTCCCCTTTAGATGGTTCAAAGTTGGGTAATTACCTGCCCCCCCCCCCCCCCCCCCAGGGGGAGAAGCCAGGTTAAGCAATGATCATGTGTGTGTGTGTGTTTCTGTCACTCTGTTTGTCAGCCCGTGGCCATTACCTGGCCCCCCCCTAGGGGGAGCCAGGTTAAGCAATGATCATGTTACAAGGAGTGTTGGCTAGCTAGCTAGCTGCCCGGGATAAACTACGCCATGCCACGGGGACCAGCGCATTGTTCGTCTATCCTCGTATTAAAATGGAGGCCGCTGCGGCTCGTAGGCCTATTTGCTTGATGCCTGAGGAGCCTGGATTGTCGTGTATTATATTGTTTTCTATGTCTGTTTAGGTAATTTTTGTATTATTTTTGCCAAATGAACATTACGTAGAATTTCTGTGAACGTTTGTGCTGTATGTAATTATTTCGTTATAAGTGTGTAGCTAGCATGCTAGCTAGCTACATGGAGCTCCATGTTGTGACACGGACCCCTGCGAACCATAATCGCGATGCATTTTCATAAAACAGTATGCTAGTTGGCATTAAATAATTATGTTTCCTAATTGTATGAGATTTGTCGGTTGTGATGTTACGATTGAATTTGTGCTTTTGTTTCTATTTATGTTTCATTATTCCGCAAACTATAGCTGCATACTGCCCGTTTTTAGTTGGCGGACAAAGTGATCGCGTTGACATGGATCTTGCATGGAATTGCACATACCACACGGGGTCCGCTTTCCAGCCAGCTGGGCTTGCTGAAATCACAGATTTTTTTTTTTTTTTTTAAAGATGGTATAACGTGTTCTATCCTCTTCTGTGTCTAGTTAGCATTTTGTTTTACCTAGCTGGACACAGCTAAGCATTTTTGTGGTCATTCGTGCAGTATGAATGAATTTCACTTATATTGCAAGGAGAGTTAGCTAGCAAGCTAGCTGCCCGGGATAAACTACGCTATGCCTCGGGGACCAGCGTAGTTCACCGCTCTTCGTATTAAAATGGAAGCCGCTGCGGCTCGTAGGCCTATTTGCTTGATGCCTGAGGAGCCTGGATTGTCGTGTATTATATTGTTTTCTATGTCTGCTTCGGTTGTCTTTGTATTATTTTTGCGAAATGAACATTACGCAAAATTTCTGTGAACGTTTGTGCTGTATGTATGATCGTGTCTGTGTGTGTCTGTCACTCACTCTGTCTGTCAGCCCTGTCTGTCAGCCCGTGGCTGGGGCCAGGTCTGCTATCTCTGATTGCCTTGTTTTTTTTGCATACTCTTGGACAATTTCTCTCTCTCTCTCTCACTCACAGACACACACACACATTGGGCTTTCATGTCTTGTGGGGACATTCCATAGACTTGCATTAATTCCCTTACCCCTTTCCCAGACCTTAATCCTCAACACTACATACCTAGCCCTAGCCTTATTACAACCCCAACCTCAACCCCTGACCCTATAATAGCTCAATTTCCTCAAGGGGACCTGAAAAAGTCACCATAAGGATGAAGAAATCTGGCATTACATTATTTATGGGGAAATTTTGTCCCCACAAGGATAGGTAAACAAGGACCACACACGCACGCACACATTCTGTATCAGCTGGTTGCAGTTCTTCAATGAAGCAACATCACACTCATTTTGAGAGACCTATTCAAAACCAGGATGCAATTTTTTTCTGACCACAGCAAGTCATCAAATGGAAAATATCAAGACATTTTAGATCATTTCAAACACGTCCTAGTATTTCACCAGAGCATGTTTGGTATCATTGCAAACCTTGGGGTCTCCATCAGACTTTAAAATAGGCCTGAAGTTCCACAGGTTTAAATAAACCAGCAACATTTTAAAAACCCATATATGGGTCTACAGATTTTATGGCGTTAATAACGGTCAGTACTTCATGGAATCTATACTACCATGAACTCTAGGTTTTCCGGTCAGTAGTTTAACTTTTTGACCCCAAGAAGAAAATATGTCTGCAATTCTGGACAGTTATCCTTGGAGTTTACCGCTCGAACAATCACAATGCAGGCATTAAAAATAGCATTGGCAGAGTCTGTTAGGGAGAGAGAGGGGACGGCCAGTGATTTTTCCTGTAGTCTTAATGATTTTCAGGAGAGCCTTTTTGTCCGCTGCTGAACATCCGGCAGACCACACGGAGACGCAGTACATTAGGACGCGTTCGACGAGAGCTCTGTAGTTCTGAAGTATTTGGCTGAATCAGAGCAGTTAAAATGGCCCCACACAACTCTGAATTAATCCTGTTGCTACTTACAGCAGTCACATCCTCAATAAACACAAGGGAACCATTTTCATTGGCAGCTATACATGGCCACGCCATAACTCTATTTTCACCATAATGCATTAAAGGAGAAGCATGGTGGGAATAGTGCTGGACAAATAAGCTTGGGATTGGGAGCAGTTCCTTCCCTTCTTCATTCATTCATTCCCTTCATTCATGCTTCCCTTCATTCTTGTACAAGTTACCATTCGTCCGTAAGACATTGCTCCAAAACTAAACAGGCTTTTTTTTCCCTTTTTGAGATTCACCAATGATTTACAACTTGTGGTAAACTCTCTAAATTTAGCCTGATGAAGTCTTCTTCTGATAGTTGACTTTGACACAGATAAGCTCAAGGTATTCTTTATCTGACCACTTCCTTCAACAGGTGTTCTTGAGTCATTCAACACCATTATTATTCTGAGGTCTTTCAGGGCACTTGAGCTCACCAGTGTTCGCCTTCTTTTAAAGACTGCGCCAAATAGTTGATTTGGCCGAAAGTAATGCTTTTGATGTTTCGGCCAAAGAATGGCTTGCTTCACAGGCAGTGAAAGATTTTTTTTTTGGACTGGCTTATTGGCAAAATGAAATTAGAAGGAGATAAAATACCCCTGACCTCAGAACAGCAAAGCAACTAATTGTATAAATAAGTTCACCAAGAAAGTGCTGTAATTCCAACATCTTTCATTTGACCTAGATGCAATTATCTACCAGCTACTCACACAATTTTTCACCTAAACTCTAGTAAACACAAAATTTCCAGTAAACACAGTAGGAACACATGATAAATGGAAAATGGTGACTGAAAAAGTGTGCATGTGTGATTTCCTGTCAATTTAGGATCAATCAATTATCGGCACTACGGAAATCATCTCAGTGAATTTTAAGCCCCTCATAAGTATCTTGGCAGTCTTCTAAAGAACTCTATATGAAACAGGATAATTAACATACAGATCCATGCAACTGAACACAAGGACTCCGTGACTTTTCTCCAGAATTTTTTTTTTTTTTTTTAATAAGCAGTCAGACCTGTGCACTCGCTCAGTTGAACACAATTTTCACATGATTGTTGAGCCTGTAGACTTAGGGGGAAATTAGAAATGAAAATAATGAGTGGTGCTCTCAGGGAAGACCGAAAAATTAAACAGCTGAGTGCATGAGGGGAAAAAAAAAAAAAAAGATATAGAAAGGAGGATAGAAGAGGAGTTGCAGGCATGAATCAAATCTCCAGGATCACATGAGAAGAGGGGTCTGTATTACAGCAGCTGATGCCCAGTCTGTGCTGCATGGTCAGAACAGCGGTTCCTCTCCAAACTCTTGCGCTGCGACAAATCTTCTGGACCAAATAGGCTGCCATACATCTCCCCTCCGGGCACTTTGCATCAGGAGTGGTTGAGGTCAGCGTTCCCCCTTTAACCCATGCTTTCAGATCTTAAAAAGCGCCAAGGCAAAAAATAAATTGAAAAAAAGGTGAAATAAAAAAATTTCAATTAAAAAAAAAAAACCAAGAACAGCTCCTCATTAAATTATAGAGTACACTGCCGTGACTGAGGTTAAACTGGGGAGTCCATATGAAACCTTCCACCTCTTCTGTTCAGGCACCATATCTTCCAACAACTAGTCAGAGGAGCTCTGCCAGCAAAAGTGCTGCAGTTAGTCCACATCAGTGCGGCACAGTTCTAAGAACCAGGGCAGCGTTACAGCCGAATGGAAGCATCGTCAATTCGAACACCCCGCAAAGACATCCAGCAATCTGCATGGTTATCACAGTACAGAGCACAATTACACAGAGGTATACATGGACAACCACCAAAGAGTTCCCCTGGCTCCCACCTAAAAATGGATTAATCGCGCATGGCAAGAATAACACTTGTGTAATTAAAAAAAAAAAAAAGACAAAATACAATTCCTCCCCTCACAAAGGAAAATGGACTCCCAACCTCTCTTTAAGACAGCAGACAACAAGAAAGCAACCAGGTGTCAGATAATGTGATCACTGTTGTTCCTCAAACTCGTGAAATCTAGTGTAAGAGAAGAGGTCCATTTAAACTCTGGGGCCATTGTGCACAGACATTTCATCTCACATGGGGCTCATTCCCTCAGTGCAACAAATAGAACACATCCCTCAACATCAATTTGCACACTATGCAATGCTATCAAATGGCATCTGCCAAAAATCACTCAAGTAAATGGTGGATGAAACAAATCAAAACAAAAAAAAAAAAAACTGTTTACAAACAACTCTCATTACTCAAGGTGTAAAATGGCACGGTTATACCCCAGTGACTGACTCAGCTTACACGATTTGGAAGATAAAACCATAAAAGAGCAAAATTATTAAAAGGAGATGTTCACATCTCTTATGGATGATGACTATCCCCAGAGTGCTTACTCTACACTGGATGACTGAGGAAAACAGAAAAGCAAGTACACAACAAGAGTACAAGCCCAGTCCAGACTGCCCGATGGGAGCTATATAGGCCAAGCACTCACACAGCCCCCAGATACAGTCTGAGAACTAAAGGCAAGAACATTCACGTAACTGAACAAAGAGGTCCGGTACATTCAGCAAAATATTTTTACATGAAAATGCATATACAGTAGAGTGGATTGATAGTGTATTTTCTTCTTTATCAAAGCAGACAAGTGCAATGGCTTATGCTTGGAATTAGGAGCAGAAATCCTGCACTATGTGGATAATGGGGGTTCTTTGGTAGTCCTAAAAAGGTGTTCATTAAAGCACGAGGAATTGTTTAAAAAGGTAAAAATAGCATAACAACTTTCCCTTTACAGTGATGGGACAACAAAACATTGTGGAAATTTAAGCATTAAAAATGAAGTAGGCAATTACAAAACTATATCATTTTCGATTACCCCTCTTATCCTTAAAAAGCGATATTTTCATAACATTACTGGGCTTAATGCGTAGTTACTAAAGTGTAAAATACGCATGTCTATTGACTCATCAAGATTTCACAAATCTGTAAAAAAGGGGACGTGTTTGAATTTTACCTCCTCCTTCACTTGCATTGTGCCAAAGAATGCTGCAGAATATATTTGTACACTTCCAAGAGTCAAAACAAAATCAGGTGTTTGTTAGATACATTTTTTTGTGGATAGGGCCTGCCAAATTTTTACAGAAAAGCACTTTCTGAGGCAGGAGTCTTTTTTGTTCTTTTTTCGCAGAAGCGTTGCATGACACAGTGCTAGCATACAGCTAACACTGACAACTGGGCGTGCTGTGGTGAGTTACTGGTCAATGTAAACAAACCAGACTTTGGAAAGACGAGAGTAACAACAGTCAGAGAATTTCTTTTGTGTCCAAGAGACCGGATCCCCCAGTATTTAAAACTGACAATTACACGAGATCCAAGTACGGAAATAACTGATAGAAGTAACCCTTTTATTACTGAATGTATGAATATCATATGTTGAAAACTTTAGATTTGAAACATGCTACTTGCAAGTATGCAAGTTTGCAGCCCGTTCACTGCAAGTGCATGAGGTAAAATTCAAACACCTCTTCATCACTGAAGCATGGAATCTTGGTGATTAAATTCCAATATGCATAGGACACATTAGTAGCTGCATTTAAGCCCCACATATAGTGTTGTGAAAATATTGCATTCAGCATTTCTAGACTTGACTGCTAACACTATAATGCTTGCATTAATCAGGAGTGCTTAAACTTGCCTTTTTCATGCCTTACTGCAATATGCTCACATTCAAGAGTACTTGATTTGTTAAAAAGACTACTGAAATAAAAAGACGTGTTGCTAAAAAAAAAAAAAAATTAATAATTTAATAAAAATTTTTCGCGTTTTTGCAAAAATCCATATGTAGTTGGACTGGGAAATTTCTGTGTTCATCACGGTGATGAAGATTGTTTCCTGTGTCCTCCTTTGTATTTGTGAATGTTCATGCGTTTGCAAGTCAGGTTGTGCGTGAGTGAGAGTGAGTGTGCATTTATGTCAGCACATTCGTTAGCACGTAAGAGAGTGTGCCCATGTTTTTGTGTGTGTGTGTGAACAAGCATGAGTGTGTGTGTGTGTGTGTGTGTGTGCGCGCGTATGTGTGTGGTGTATGTGCGCGTGCGGAGTGTCCGCGTTTCCCTCAGTGAGCGGGCGTTTCAACGGCAGTATTGGCCTTCTTCCGCCTCTTCATCAGAAGTGGGTTGGAGGAATCCTCAATAGTCTTGATTTTGATTTGCTCATAATCGACTCTCATCGTGGCCAGAGCGCTGGTCATTTCCTCCTGAAAACAATGCACAGCACGTTCAGCCATTACATCTCGCCACATTCTCGTTCACAATGCCTGGTCTCTCTTGCACGCACGTTTACGCAAAGCAGCACAGCCTGCAACAACCCAGAGAGCTTCTATTCAGTCACTTCCATGCAGGGCCTGCCCACACTCCCTCCCATGAATGAGGAGAGCCAAGAGCGTTCGAGAAGGAGACGACACGACAGGACAGAAAGTGTAATGGCAGAGCACCCAAAGACCCAGCCAAGCAGGGAGCTTCATATGGCGCAGCTATTGATCAGCCAATGGACTGGGCTGCACTCACTGCCAAATCCTTCATACCTTCCTATATTAAACCACAGAGAATTCTCCACTTCATTTTTTAGTAGTAGCAATAGTAGTATTAGTAGTTTTATTCAGTCATCAGATATAATATATGTACTGTTATGGCCCCAATTTGTTATTACATTTATAACACAACAGCAACAGCAAGGGATGACAAACACAGTTTTAACAACTAAAACACATTTAATTTTTAACAAAGACAAAGACTAAACTACTGACCAAGATTGATAAATAAGAAAAAACAGAAATAATTACAGTCCCTTTTTAGTGGGGTGGCTTGGTGATGTCCTGGATGAAGAAAATGCTCAAACACAGTCAAAGAAATCCACAAAAGAAACGTCACAGGTCTTGAACAGAATGGCAGGTCTGGTCATCTTCTTGCAATTTCTCCTACTACTTTACTGTCTCAATTCTTTTCCTTATATACTCTTTTGCAGACCCCACCCACATTTAGACCTCTTTTTTTTTTAACTTTCTGAGACTTGCCCCAGACATGTCCAGGACATGTCTAAACATGACTCCAGTCTGAGCTTAACAAAAAAAGGTAAATACTGCCATCTAGTGGCCTATATTCACATTACACCTCCATTCCAAAAGGGAAAAATTTTGACTCATAAAGGCAAAATTTTTCTTTTCAATACAAAATGGTTAAGTGAACACTTGTCTATATATACATATCATACAATATTCAAACACATGATATATATATACACATTCAAACACGGGATAAGCAATCAGCAATTACATTGTCTGTACCCTTCACATGCTTAATTTCCAAGTCAAACTCCTGTAAAATCAAACTCCAATTCAACAATCTCCGATTCTTGTTTTTCATCTTACTCAAAAACATTAATGGATTGTGGTCAGTGTACACAATCATTGGCTTTTGTCCTGTACAAACATAAACCTCAAAGTGTTGTAAAGAAAGGACCAGAGCCAACAGTTCCTTCTCTATTGTGGAATAGTTCCTTTGGTGGCGATTGAACTTCCTGGAGAAGTATGCCACGGGATGCTCAATGTCATCAGAGTCACTTCTCTGTAGGAGCACAGATCCACAAGCTTGGTCGCTAGCATCGACCGCGATGGAGAACGGTTGGTTGAAGTCAGGAGATTTGAGCACGGGGAAGTGACACAGCAGAGACTTCAGGTGATTGAAGGCTCTCTGGCATGCATCATCCCAAGTGAACTTTACGCCTTTCTTCAGTTGGTTAGTTAGACTGAGAGCAATCTCAGCAAAGTTCTTGCAGAACTTGCGGTAGTACCCGATCATTCCAAGGAAGCGGCGCAAAGCTTTTTTGTTGTCAGGAACTGGAAAGTCCATGATGGCTTGGACTTTAGCATTTATGGGTGCCACCTTACCCTGGCCTATGACGTAGCCAAGATAGGTGACAGTAGCACAACCAAAGTCACTCTTGCTCAGGTTAACAGTCAGGTTAGCCTGGGTCAGGCGCTGGAACAACGTCTCTACATCTTTTAGATGTTCTTCCCAGGAGTCACTCCATGTGATCAGGTCATCGATGTAAGCACCCGTGTGTGGCAATCCGGCGATTGTAGACTGTATCATCCTTTGGAACGTGGCTGGGGCATTTTTCATGCCAAAGGGTAGGACTTCATACTGGTACAATCCAGATGGTGTGGCAAAAGCAGAGATGCTCTTGGCCCTCTCAGTTAAAGGCACACACCAATAACCCTTCAATAAATCAATCTTGGTCAGAAACTTTGCTTGCCCTACACTATCAATACAATCATCAATCCTAGGTATTGGAAACACATCAGTTCTAGTTACAGCATTGACTTTGCGATAATCTGTACAGAATCTAGTACTTCCATCAGGTTTTGGAACTAGCACACAGGGTGAACTCCAATCGGAGTTGGAGGGTCTTATAATATCATGTTTTAACATGTACTCAACCTCTTTCTCAGCAATCTTTCTCTTTTCAGGATTCATCCGGTATGGATGCTGTTTTATTGATTTGGCATCACCAACATCTACATCATGAGAGGCTATAGTAACTCTCTTTGGAACATCAGGAAACAAATCCTCATATTTCTTGATCAACCTTTCAAACTGATCTCTCTGTGAGGGTTCTAAGTGCTGGAGTTTTACATCAAGATTTTGCAACACTTCAGTGTTTGACAATTTACATGAAAGAACTTCAGCTTTAATTCTTGGTTCATCATCTTGAAACTCCCCCTCATCTTCACACGTTTCGACCATTGGAGAATCTGAAGTGACAGCTGCAACCCTAGCATTTCTGTCATGATAAGGCTTTAGCATGTTAACATGACACAATTGTTTTGGTTTTCTCCTATCTGGAGTCTTCACAATGTAATTGAGATCATTGAGTTTTGTCAGAATTTCATAAGGACCATGAAATCTAGCCTGCAATGGATTGGACTGCAAGGGAAACAACACAAGGACCTTGTCTCCTGGTTTAAACTCACGGCTTCTAGCCTTATGATCATACCAAGTTTTCATTTTTCCCTGACTTGATTTCAAGTTCTCTTTGGCAAGGTCACAAGCTGCACGCAATTTTTCCTTGAACTTGCTAACATAGTCTAACAGACTGATATGCGGCTCTTTCTCTTGCCATTGTTCACTCAATAATAGCAAAGGTCCTCTCACTTCATGACCAAACACTAGCTCAAATGGACTGAATCCAGTAGACTCCTGCACTGCTTCTCTAGCTGCAAACAACAGCAAATGAACCCCTTCATCCCAGTCTTTCTCATGGTCATAACAATAAGTCCTCATCATTGTCTTGAGAGTGGAATGAAACCGCTCTAAGGCACCCTGACTTTCTGGATGATAGGCACTAGAAAGAATCTGTTTTGCACCTAGTTCATACACAACCTGCTGAAACAATCCAGAAGTGAAATTGCTACCTTGGTCTGACTGAATTTCCCTGGGAAGGCCAAACAACGTGAAGAACTTTATCAAAGCCTTCGAGATTGCAGTTGCCTTGATGTTACGTAGAGGTATGGCTTCGGGGAATCTGGTAGATGCACACATGATTGTCAACAAGTACTGATTTCCAGATCTAGTCTTGGGTAATGGACCAACGCAATCAACAATGACCCTAGAGAATGGCTCCCCAAATGCTGGGATAGGCTGCAATGGAGCTACAGGTGGGTCTAACTGGTGTTTTCCAACTACCTGACAAGTGTGACAGGTTTTGCAAAAGTTGGAAACGTCTTTCCGAAGCCCAGGCCAAAAGAAGTGTTTCATGATCTTATCAACAGTCTTGTTAACACCAAGATGACCTCCTAAAGGTAAACTATGAGCCATTGTTAAGATCTCATTCCTATAGACCTTCGGAACAACAATTTGCCTGACCACTGCCCAATCTGCATTGGCAGGGATATCAGGAGGGCGCCACTTCCGCATCAACACACCATCCTTGAGATAATACCCAACTGGAACTGCATCTATTTCTTTTTCAGGAAGGGCTCTCCTCTTTAGTACACCAATTTCAGGATCATTAGTTTGCTCCTCAATCAACCGCTTTCTGGACAGAGACAAGTCTCCAGACACATCAGAATCACCAGACCCATCCGGCTGGCTGAATAGAGAACTGATAAAAGTATCTGATAAGTCCTCAAACGGAGAAACCATAGTAGGCCAATCAGAGTCATGAGGCGAACCACCTGAGTCCTGACTATTCAATGTACTGGACGGCACCACAACATCATCTTCTTTAGCCTTCTTGGCCATAGCACGAGTCACTGCGCAAGAAGGATACAGAGATGGGTCCTCATCCCCATTTTCAGTGCTCGGCTGTGAAGTAAGATGTACAGGGGGAACTACTTTGCCCCCAGCCAGGTCATTGCCTAGCAACAGAGAAACACCCTTTATAGGTAGACTTGACATAAGTCCCACCTTTACCTGTCCTGTAACTAAATCTGACTTCAAGAATATAGAGCGCAGGGGTACAGATACAGTCCTCCCTTCAATACCTTGTACAAGTATGAAATCCCCTGAAGCGGTCTCATCACGTAACTCCAAGGAGTCCATCAACAAAAGTGACTGAGAAGCTCCGGTATCCCTTAGGATATATATGGGGACAGGAGTAGTATGCTCATTCAGAGCCACAAATCCCTCTGACACAAATGGAAGAAATTCCTCCCTCACAAAGTCAGCTGTATTAGGCTTTTTAGCCCCACAAGAAGCAGGCAATTTAGCAGATTGGTTATCTACTACAGGGGTTTCTAACCTTGTTTTCACAAAGGCATTTGGTTTGGTATCCTTTTCTTTTTCTTTTTTAGCTTTAAGGAACCAACAGTTAGTTGTAACATGACCAGATTTCTTGCAATATCTGCAAACTAGACCACTTCTGTCACTGTCAGCTTTCACACTTTGATCAGACCTGTTACTGGATTTCTGAGCACCATCACCTGATTTGTCTTTGTCTTTGGGTGAGGAATCTTGGGTATCACCGTAACCCTTTTTCTGAAATTGGGACCATTTATTGTTACTGCTAGACTGAAATTTGGACTTATGAGTGAGAACATATTCATCTGCAAATTTGGCAGCTGATTGCAAGTTCAGTGCTTGCTTCTCATTAAGGTAGGTCTTAACATCATCCTTAACACAGTTCTTGAATTCTTCAACTAACACCATCTCTTTTAGTGAGTTGAAATCATCCTTGACCTCCATAGAAGTACACCAGCGCTCAAAGCAAACCTGCTTCTCATTAGCAAATTCAACATAAGTCTGATTTTCAGATTTCTTCAGACCTCTGAATTTCTGTCGGTAAGCCTCTGGAACCAACTCATAAGCTCTCAAAATAACCTTTTTGACAACCTCATAATCAGAGGAATCATCTGCAGACAAAGCCGAATAGGCTTGTTGAGCTTTACCCTTGAGGACAGTTTGCAACATCAGAGGCCAGTGTTCCTTTGGCCACTGGCAACTCTTTGCTACCTTTTCAAAACATTGGAAATAGTTGTCAACATCCTTTTCCGAAAATGGAGGCACCAGTTTTACCTCCTGGCTAGCCCGAAATTTATTTTCAGTTGCAATTTTTATTTTTAGTTGCTCCATTTGGAGTCTTTCTTCTCTATCGAGTTTCTCTAATTCAAAATCTCTCTGTCTTGCAAATTTTTCTAACTCAAATTCTCTTTGTTTTTCTTCTCTTGCTAATTTTTCTAATTCAAACTGCCTTTGTTTTTCTTTTTCTTCCCTCTCAAATTCTCTTTGTTTCTCTTTTTCCTCCCTTTCTTTTTCTCTTTCTTCCCTTTCTTTCTCTTTTTCCTCCCTTTCTTTTTCTCTTTCCTCCCTTTCAATCTCTAGCATTTTTAATTTAAGTTCCATTTCTATATTTGGATTTTCCACTGGAAACTGTTCCAGATCTCCTGGTGCAAACACATTTTCATCAATGTAATATTCAACTATCTCTCTAGCCAGTCTTGCTTTTCGCATGGCTGGTTTTACCTCTGTCAACTCCAACTGTCTGCAAATTTCTAGCAGTTCTGTCTTTTTAAAAGACTTCAAAACCCCTACGGTTGGTGATGCCAAGAAATCATCCATTGCTGTTGTCAATATATATCTAGGAAAATTCACAAAAACAATTTCACAATTTGGAATGTTAGATTTTCAATAAATTACTCACACAATGGTCTATCCCGGACCTTGAGCCCCCAATTTGTTATGGCCCCAATTTGTTATTACATTTATAACACAACAGCAACAGCAAGGGATGACAAACACAGTTTTAACAACTAAAACACATTTAATTTTTAACAAAGACAAAGACTAAACTACTGACCAAGATTGATAAATAAGAAAAAACAGAAATAATTACAGTCCCTTTTTAGTGGGGTGGCTTGGTGATGTCCTGGATGAAGAAAATGCTCAAACACAGTCAAAGAAATCCACAAAAGAAACGTCACAGGTCTTGAACAGAATGGCAGGTCTGGTCATCTTCTTGCAATTTCTCCTACTACTTTACTGTCTCAATTCTTTTCCTTATATACTCTTTTGCAGACCCCACCCACATTTAGACCTCTTTTTTTTTTAACTTTCTGAGACTTGCCCCAGACATGTCCAGGACATGTCTAAACATGACTCCAGTCTGAGCTTAACAAAAAAAGGTAAATACTGCCATCTAGTGGCCTATATTCACATTACAGTACACATAAGCAATCATTTCTGGCACGATGTTGATAAAGTAATAATCCCTCGAAACATCAAAAGCACCCACTCAAGAGAAAGTAACTGATTGTTAAAATTCTAGATTGGAATAAAAAAAAATAGGCGTGCAATGCACGGAATACCCCTCAGTCCGATGTCGAAGTTTTTGGAGACGCCCACTCGCCCGCCCGCCGCCCGAAGGATAGCAATACCCCGTCAGCCTTGAGGGCTGAGGGGTAACCAGCTGACGCAGGGGACTGCAGGGCCGAGTGTGGGCACCAGTATGCTAACTCACTTTAAGCACTCCCTCCTCACCTCCTCGTGAATCATCTCTCCTCCCTTCCTCCACTCACCTTCACATCCTCCCAAGCATCCTTCTCCTCCTTCAGGACCCGGCTGGTGTGGAGCGGAGTCTGTGGCACTTCCATCGACTGCTGCAGGAGGGGGGCGCAGAGCGATAGAAGGTCTCACAAACCACTCAATGCGCACAGATGTTGTTCCGTGACCCGCCGCCCGTTATTATGAAGTCATCCAACAACGCAGCAGTTTGGAATGTAAAATAAGAGGGAACATATGGGTGTTGTGCAGGGCGGCAATTTTATTGCTGAGGATGCCTGCGGGGCGTATTATGTACTGCAAGCTATCCGCCAACAAAATGAGTTCCGACGTACACCCACTAACAGTGCCTTAACCTCGCATGCATTTTCAGGTTTACCAGCCGCACCTGTGCCAAATCAATCACCGCTAAGGTATTTGTTGCCAAATGCTTATTACCAGAGTAAATCGGGATTGAGCTGCTGAATCAAGGGTACACCGGTTCCACTAAGGAACCCATATCTGACCGAAATTCGTAACCCTGCTCCTGGAACATCCATCCCTGACATGACACACCCAGTTTTGCTCATCAAGCACTTCACTAATGAGTTGATCAGCTTAACCCCTTGGTGAGGGGAAACGAATATATGTGGACCTGACCTACTAGGTCATGTGCCGGGAACTAGCCCGCTGAGAGAAGCGGTCGCCCACCAATACACGTTTCCCAGCTGACGGGCTAGTGACCGGGAATGTATTCGGCATACTTGGCACTTCCAGGTGTAAAGCTCCCAGTCACTATGGAGTTAATCAGGTGTGTTAAATTTGGGAGACACCAAAAACGAGCACGTCAGATGGTACGGCAGGAGCAGGGCTGGGAACCACTGCGACGGAGGAACGATTCCGGTGCTGCCGAAAGATAGGAGAACTGGAGTTCCCCCTCACACGCAAGACAGCAGGACAGGTTCAGCCCCCTGTGACATCACACTCACATTGATCCAGGGGTGGTTGGTGAACTCCGTGATGGTCATCCTCTGCGCGGGTTCTGTCTTCAGCAGGTGACGGATCAGCTGCTTGGCTGAAATCACACATGGCAAGCCGGCTCACAGCTATAGGCGACGCTCACAAATATTTTGAGTTGATGACGCTATTTATGCAACTCAGGGCACCGTACCTTCCTCGGAGACATCCGACCACTCCGGGTTTGGGAACTCGTACTGACCCATTCGAATGCGCCTCTTCATCCCAGGCGAAATGGCCAGTCCGTGGTTAGAGTAGAAGGGCGGGTATCCACACAACCTGTCCATTAATTATAATTATGGTGATATTAATAAAAAAAAAACAAAAAAAAAAATACATATATTCAGTGACAAGTAACTAGAAAATGTCAATCAACTGAACTTGGAATCAGAGTACTGGCTAAATTTAGGCATTCTGAACAGTGCTCTTAAAGATCACAGAAATATTACTATTCACCCTGAACAGTTATATTTATAAGAGTTAGTATGCAAAGATTGCTAAAAAAAGACCATCATTGCAAACTGAACCATCATGCATCTTGAGAATGTGTTATAATTCAAATTATATAGGTTGATCTAAAAAAAAAAAAAAAGCCTGTACAAGGAGTCCATTACATATGCAGCAGCTGAGGGAGAACAAACACTGCACATAATGCCAAATGTAGCAAGAGGATGAGTGTGAAATGGAAAACAAATGCACAGCTGGAATGAAACAGAAAGAAGGTTCCGGTCACAAGCTCAGTCACTCACAGGATATACATGATTACTCCCAAGGACCACATGTCACAGGACTTATCATACTTTTCTGGGCCAAGGACCTCAGGAGCTGGGTTCAAAAGGGGGAAAAAAATGATACACAACTGGGTTCATGACACAAACAAGCCTGATGCAAGGATTCCAATGCCACAGAAATAACTGCATAATGCGCAGCATGGCAAAGTATGTTTTGGATTCATGAGTGGTTTTCAAACAAGGTACCACTGAATATGCCGTTTTTCCGTCGCAAACACAAATCCAGTGCCAGAACAAGCTATTATTTTTCTTAATTAGCTGCTTGTCATGTATAGACGGATTAATACCCCTCTTATACCACTTTATTACACAGGAAAAAAATGTGTCCATGGGAAACGTATGCACTGGCTTCTGTTGGGTAAAATTCTTACTCTCAGAGTGCAAAGTTAAACTGCCGCTTCTTAAGAGTACATCATTAGCTCATTAATCGCCTCCTATTAGTGTACCGTGAGTGCATGACTTGACAAAAGCTAAAACACCTTAAAAATGGACAAATTTTAAAAAATGTGAAAAAGTTTGAGGTGCACACCAAGTCCGTATAAGAATGTGCGAGCAGAATGAGTCCTGTTCACAGGTTTTTAAGAAGTGGATGCACAATAACCCTTCTTAGGCAGGACGGACAGACGTACGGATGTAAGAAAAGAACGGACATGCGTACACGGCAGGGACACAAATATGGTTACGCATTCAATGAAGAGTAAAAGCCCAGTGTTAATTTATATTGATTTATTCTGCTATAATCTGGGAAACAACAGCACAGATGACAACCTCGTCTTAACTGATCAAATTCAAGGCTGTGGCGAATCGATGAGCGGCAAACAGGTCTATGAACATGAATATAACTCTGAAATTGAGGCAAATGAACAACTCATTTCAATTCTGGGATTGAAATTTTGACTGAAATTAAAACCACCACCCACAGTGGTCAGAGAACCACTCTTCCGACTCAGTCAAATAAGGATAAAAATAAAGCAAACACATTCAGAAGAGGAAATGAAGTTTTCCTTACCCACATAGTAGGGTGTGTAACAGGGCGTAGCAAGGGAGTTGTGCGTCGTCATTTCCTTGGCAAAGCCAAAGTCTGTTAGTTTGAGGACAGCGTTGGGTCGTTTAGAGGTATACAACAAGTTCTCTGGCTGAAAGACACAACAGAAATGCGCCATTTTAAGCCATGCAGGCAGTTAGTGTGTTTGATTGAGCAAGTAAGAGTGTGTCAGGCATGAAAAACATTTCACAACCCAGTTTCAAATAAAGTGGGGATACTGTGCAAAATGTAAATAAAGACTGAATGCAGTATTTAATTGAAAATAGTGCAAAGACAACATCAGATGTTGAACCCAAGAAAGTTTTACTGTTTTTTGAATATGCAGCCTCATTTTGAATTTGATGCCATCAGCACATTTCAGAAAAGCTGGAATGGGGGCAAGCAAAGACTGGAAAAGTTGTATTATGCAAAAAATATAATGCATCCTGCCTTTACCTACAATTACACAGCATCCAAACCCTTCTAGAAACAAGGTTTTATATGGAAAATGTCTTTTTTTTTTACATATCACAGACTCGTGGTCAAGGTGACTTGCATTCCTCACTATCAAACAATATATACAGTCAACAAAGTCAATGAAGTGATTCAGAATAAATACCCTGCTCATGGAAACAACAACATTTCACCTCAGAATGTGACTGTGACTTTTGCAAACCCGCTACCCAATCAGTTCCCCCATTTTCACAGCCATTCAGTCGATGGACCCATGAATTGTTCAGCGGGGACATCGAAAGCTCACCTTTACATCTCTGTGAGCGATGTTGATTGAGTGCAGGTACTGAATGGCCTCACCGATACTCTTCATTATATCCGAGGCCTCTGAAAAATGCAAGAGGAACATCATCTCCCACAAAAGCACTGAGCACAGGTTCCACTCAGCTCCAACAACAGAGAAAGAAATTAAACATGCAAAGACACTGGTTGTAGGCCTTCAACGAATTAAGATAAGAAACTAATGGACGAGCATAACGTCTTCATTCCAAGCAAAAACACTCAAAATGACCAACTTGATGCAAACACAGTACCAAAAAATGAAATTGTTTTCCTGAGAGCTGATCCAACTAAAATATACTGTTTTTTTTTTTTTTCACGTAATGCATACTGAATATCTGACTGAGAAATGGGGGCCCAAGGTATTTTCATGGCAAAGCCATTAACTGCGAAAGTGGCTCAGGAGCCAGAATTGTGTTATTTAACAGGCCTAGTCCCACACGAATAAGAAGGAAGGCTTCCCTGTACCCCTTTCAGTGAAGGCTTGGTCTCCTCGGTCCTGGATGCGACTGAAGAGCTCTCCGCCGTCCATGCTTGGAAGAGAAAAAAGGGTCACAATGTAGTTTTAAAGCAACTCATTACAAAATGAGCGCAAATGTTAACACGATGCGCCTCTTTTATCAATCACTTCGTAAATATACAAAGCCAACAATATGAGAAGCCAAAATCAAATTGGGAGAGAAAAAAAAAAAGTTTCCTTATTTTTTCTGATCGTTTTAAACTTTGAGAACAAAAAGGTCCATTTTCAATTTAGATCTTAAATATTAAACATTGAAGAGTGAGGATGAGCTATGCAGTTTGCGAATGTCTTTGTGTGTCCTGCTATGTTCTCGGAAATTTTGTTTTCACATCCAAATAAAATTTTCTTCTAAAAAGTTTGTTTAATCCCAAAATCCATTCGTAGATGTCAGCATGAAGGAGATTTGAGAATAGTGTGAATGCGGCTCGATACGCGAGTCCCAATGCCACCACAAAAACAAGATCTGGACGTCGGCACATCTGTTACTGAACCGTACATTCAAATGCACCCGGTAACACTGGAGCCTGCAGCCCATTTCCAAACCACAAAAAATCATCATTAACCCCTTTGCAGATAAAGACGCCGGCATCCATAAATTCCAACATTTAATTCTGTCATTTTAAATAATTCTGTAATTGAATTTCCAAATGTCTTGCTTTGCTGGAATAATTTTCCACAGTCTCTGTCACACAGATCCTGAGTTGTAAAGCCTTATTAGGCTCATGAATAACAGTAGTTCTTCTGGTTAAGAGAAATGCACAATCACTGTCAAAGAATGACAAACTTAAAAAGCCCCAAAGGTGACTCTTCATTTAGCAGGATGATTCATGATCATTTAGAAGCAAAATAACAGTAACGCACACCAACGTATGATACTGGCTCATGACAGAGACGTTTTTTTTCCTGTTAGTAGGCAAGGACATTTGACTTGAGTCCGTTTATGACATGTGTTGAGTCTCTTTCGCTTTTGAGTTTCTTGGGATTTTAAGGGTTTTTTTTTTGCCAATGAGTTCATCTCTGATCCAATGACTGATGGGGCTCTGTGTAGGACATGTGATTTTGAGATGAATACATGAGGCCCAGCGCATACACTGCTTATACTGGAACACATTCCAAACTCCAACACTGTGGAAGTAGCAGCTGTGGCGGGCGGTTTACAGAGAGGAGGGAGGGCAATAAACAGGTCTTAAACTGATTAGTCTTGATCCGTTTTCAGTCATTTTCCTTGATTAAAGATATTAACTCTCCCTTCTCATTTGTAGCCAATTTTCTTTGTTAAGACGAGATATAAAACGTATCAGCTGAATGCAAAAAAGCGCGCATTTCAATCTTTGTTTTCAATTACACATTCATGAAGCACAGGTTCGATGGCTTGCTTTGCGGGATGTGGCAATAGCTAACGTGGAAAATCCACAGAAGTTTTTTTTCATGAAGGGTTGCCTAGTAAAGGCAAGTGAATTAAATATTTTTATTGAATTTATTATTCACTCGCCTTGAAATTTCATTAAAAGGGAAACTGTGTACTTAATTGCCGATGGATTATTCATATTGTTGGAAAACGTGTTAACCGAGACCACTGATTGAAATCAGGTAAATAATCTCATCTGTTTCAAGACATGGCTTCCGCCTGCCTGGTTTTCCATCCATCGGCCACCACTGCGTAGCAATAAAGTATTAGACTAAAATGAATTGTGTTACGAAAAGGTTTATGTGCTCAGATGTCAACACTCTTTTGCCAACCCAGTTCATGCATTTCATATCATTTCATTGGACACACATTCATATTATATTTTACGCGTGCCAAAGTTGGTTCAGGTAGCCATTTTTCATCCAGACAAACCTGGAATAAACATCCTAGGACTGTAGTGCAATCTAAAAGCCACACAATTATTCAGAGGTTGGGATGGGGATCTTTGATCGAAAGGAGACTGAAGACGACACGTGCAGACTGACACACTCATGCGCAAATGCTGCCTTCTGCCGTTGAGGACAGAACTTACCACTCCATGACAATGAGGAGACACTTCCTGCTCTGGTATAGGTTCTCATAAACATCCACAATGCGTACAATGTGGCTGCAGGGCGACGCCCGCCAGTGTAGCTCCACCTCCCGCCGAGCTTTCGGACAGTCCTGCAGCATCTGAATGACAGGGGGAGTGGCCAGTGAGAATTCAGAAAGTGCCCTGAGAGGAGGAATGAATGAGTTTCCACAGCGTGTTCAGCTCAAATAATGAAATACCATTTATACGCATGCAACATACATCACATATTATGAAACTGACTGAACAAATTGACAGCAGCTTCACAGCTTTTAGGGACAGCCAAGAACTTGTTAACATCAAGGGTACAATTTTAAAATGGCCCATTTTATCCCAACTTATATTTTTAGATAGCCTTATATTTCTAGTTTTATGTTCAGAAGGATTTTTATGAAAAGAGATTGTTGAGATAAAGTTATGGGGGTTACGAAAGGAGCTCTTTTTGAAGAGCCAATTTTGTGTCTCTGGTTTTTGTTGCCATATAATAATGCTCTGAACTGGGTTATAAATGAAAACAATTTTCTTTACAAATTTTTTTAATCAAGTGAAAACATTGTTTTATACATATGATATTTGAAATTAGGTTTAAAATAAATATTTTTGTGCTTTTGAGTGACTTGAATATAGACTATATGTGTTTTTTTTAGATTTGAAATACTTAAAATCCAGATAAAATCTTCAAACTTTCTCAAAGCAAGCATAAATAAGCATATTTTTTGGCAGTTTAACAATTTTTGTGTTTTGGACCCATTATCATGGAAATATATTAAAGTGAAATTTGTGCATCCGAGATGCTGAGTAGCAGTCAGCTGCAGTACAATTAAGATTCAGTGTCTTCAATAGCCCATGAAAATTAAATCGGTGTTTAAATTTGACATTCATTCTTGTATATTTGCAATTTTATTTACTGTATTTGCAGGATTCATACGTCATGTTTTATTTGACTAAATATCAAACAATTAAATTTGATTATCAATTAAATAATCTGATTATGATAATTGCACTTTTGTCCCTGGTACCCCTTGATGTTTTTACACCTGGGTAAATGGGTGTGAATAAGAACAAGGTGTTACCTACAAAATGCAACAATCCCCTCAATCAAAGGTAAATGTAGGTAACACCCATCCTGATCTGCTCAACTGACTAACAGGTGCCGAGCATACTTTAACGACTGATTTCTCACTAGATGAGTGATTAGCTGAACATCAGAGGGCCCATCTCTAGCACCCCAGGTGTTAGCATTTTCACAGTCAGTATTAGTTGAGTATAAAAGACATCTCCTTCTCACTCAAATCATTATAAGTCAAGTGACACTTCATACAACCACATAATCTTTTTCCAATGCCTTTATCTTCATCTGAGAGAAACCGTCCCTACAGAGAGAGGTTGAAGGCAAAGATTGGAGATGATGCAAGGAGAGAGATGCTAAGAGCAAGTGTGATGCCAGGAAGAAGAATCCTGATGCAGTCAGAGCTTCAGAAAGGCAGACTAAAGGGAAATACAGAGGTAAACAGAAACTGCCTTCTACTCCAGAGAGTCTTGAACCATACGGTGCTCCTTCAAGTTTCAGCCGTGCTAAACGTCGGGTAGAGAGAAATCTTCCAGCATCACCTAGAAAGCGAACCAAAATCATCCTCTCCTTAGCTGCTGAGCTCAATCTCAGCATACAGAACAGCAAGACACACTCACATCCCACCAAGATTCCTGATGACACCAAACAGAGTGTCCAAGACTTTTACCAACGCGAGGATATCTGCTGGACGGCGCCAGGCGCAGAGACTCCATCTTTATCACCCATGACGATGGCACCAAGATGAAGGAACAGAAGAGATTCCTCAAGCACTACCCTGAAGGAGACCTGTGCCATGTGTGCCAAGGAGTGTCCAGAGGACAAGATCCATCTGTCATCCTTCAAAGCCTGGAGACCTCCATTTGTTCTGAGTAAGGACAATATGCCACACAATGTCTGCGTATGTGTGTACCCTGAAAACGTGAATCTTCTGCTGACCGGCCTCAAGGACTATCCAGGGGTACCCATCAACCACAAGGAACTTCTCCAGCTTTTGACCTGTGACATATCAGTTGAGGAGTGCATGTTTGGGGACTGTCCAGTCTGCAGTGACAGCATCACCACTGACCACCTGTCCAGCTACTTAGATGAGCTGCAACTTTCAGATCCTGTTACCTGGTATCAGTGGGTCAAGACTGAGGATGGCACAGACAAGGTACAGAGATCTGGGACTGTCTTAGATGTCATCACCCTCCTGAGTGAGAAACTACCTGCCTTCAGACTTCACAGCTTTATAAAGAACCAGCAAGCTCAGTACTTCCAGATAACACTCATATCCCAGAACAAACCATGTGGTTCTCCACATTGACTTTTCAGACAACGCCGCTCTGTTTCACCAGAACGAGACACAGAGCGGTGACTGGTCGCACACCCAAGCTGCACCATTCACTGCTGTAGCCTGGACCAAGGATGGCACCCACTCCTTTGTTATCATCTCGGATTACTTGAGCCATGAGAAATATGCTGCAGCCATATTTATAGAGACTGTGATTGACACTTTACAGCTAAAGCTTCCCTTATAAGAAAGTTAGACATCTTTGCTGATGGTCCTGCAATGCATTTCAAACAGAAATGCATGTTTGCCTTCATTACCAGCCTACTTGAATCAATGAACATTCGTGTGAACTGGCACTTTTTTTGGCACATCTCACGGCAGAGGTGCTGTAGATGGCGTCAGCAGCACAGTGAAGAGGACAGTCTACAGTGCCATCAAGTCTCGTACAGCCCATATTGAGAATGTCGAGGCCTATGCTGAGTGTGCTGCCAAGGTTAACTCAACCATCAACATCAGATATGTATCCGCTGAGGAGATAAACCAGAAGTCACCTGCCCTCCACAACCAGTGGGATTCAGCTGTTCCAGTACCCGCCACCCAGAAGGTTCACTGTGTCAGAACTGTTGCTCCCAGCAGAATCTCCACATCTCCCTGCTCCCAGAGTTCGATGTCCTCCCCCAGGCTTCCGCATCCACTTCCACCATTTCAGCTTCTAAATGGTTTGCCTCCTGCAGACAGCTTCAAGTGGTCTATTGGACAAGCTCAAGAACCAGCTGATGCCGATGCCTGGAGGTTCAACTTCTTGAGGGAAGCCGGACGCTCTAACCGCTTCCATGTGGCAGATGACCAGGACACCATCTCTGCAGACTGCATCCCTTTGTGAGGTTGAGCCACCAGCACCAACCTCTTCAACCAGAACATCCATCCATACGCTTGATGCTAAGGACTGGAAAGTGATCCCAGGCGCTGAATATCTGACTTTATGAGAGCAATTCAGACTTAAAACCATGTGTAAATATGATACAAAATGCAATAAACCTTACTTTGTACATATCCAAGATGTATACATGTAAAATATTGTGAAATATAATTGTATTATGAAGAAATATATCCGAGAAAACTAAATCAATCTTGTCTTGTGCATCCAAGATTATTTTACCTCAGTCCATCCGAGACACTGACATTTTCGAAAACTCACGCAATAACGGCATCAAAAATCCTGTTTTTGCATTATATTGGACATTTAAATAAACACCCTAATGATAATAATGCCCAAGTTTTATTTTATAATTATTTTGGGAACAGCGCTTTAAAGAACTTTGAAAAACACAAAAAATGTAGACGTTAATTTTCTGTCCATCCAGGACAGTGCACTGAACAGGTTATATCTTAGAAACTATCAAATCATTTATGTTCAAATTTTAATATGTTAAAGTGGGTAATTCGACCTTTCTTTTGACATATTACATAAGTTTATAGACACACTGGTTGAAAAAAATACACCCTCTTAAACAGTAAGTGGTCCATCTGAGACGTATTTGGCCGTCCCCTTTTGTTCTTGGTATTTACTTGCATTTCATGAATTCAATTCAACAAAAAACTTGTGCACAATGGCAGCACTCCAACTAAGAAGTGAACAAATAACCTTAAAGCAGACATCTGAAGTATTCCACTTAAAGGAGCCGTTTCACAATTTCTGCGCATGCTCAGATCTTACATCCTAAGAAACAAACTGCTTGAATGCAAGTCAAAATCTCATTCCATCCCTGCCAATGAGCCTTCGTTTGGCATTACTCCCTGCATTATGCTTCTTATATTATGGATGATTTCTATGTAAATTTGAGGATTCAAAGTGCTATTTTAAGCTTTAGCCATGGGATACAAAGAATGTAAGCTGTTTGCCATTGCCAGTAAACACAGAAGAAGAAACAGACCTCCTAGATGTTGACTTTCAGTTGAGTGGATTTACTGTGTTCAAAATTGTGAGCTCGTGCTGTAGTCGCGACACAGGTCCTTTACATTTCGCCTGTAGAGGACCAATATGTAACACTGACAGCAAGCATTTAAAAAAGACATTGCAGTACAAATTAAAAAATGTCATAGGGTTATCACCCCCCGCATCCTCCTTCCAAACCTTGAAGCTCACACAATTGCCAGGATGAGGACACTGACATAACATGAACGGGCGCAAGTCTTAACAGTTTTACTTTGTTACATACTAATCTATGTTTATAACCTACGCAATCCCATTTGCAGAAGTTAAACTGCACTCTGCAAGAAGCTTGACCTCACATAACATTTCTTAAATCATTCAGCTGAAAGTGACCAGTTAACACGTTCACTAGATGAACTGAGACACTGGTCAACAACAAATAAGAAAACGGCTTGAGACAAACCAATTAACACAAACAGCGTGCAAACTTGCTAACAGTGTTAGGCAAGTTAAAGAAATAGCAATGTTAACTAGCTTAAAAAGAACAAACTCTCTTACTTTTCAGTCAGAAAGGACTAAAATTAATGTGGGTTGTCTGTAGCCACATCATTATATCCCCGAAAGCCGAATGGCGATATTATGTTTTTGGTCCGGCCACCACTGCAGCACTACGTGTTAACGCGATGACTTCAGTAATATTGCAATTACAAATTCCAAATTTTGCACATAAGTAAGTATCATAAAGAAGAAGAACTGATTCGATTTTGGACAATTCACAATATCTAGATTGGCCACCAGGGGCCAAAAACTGGAAAAATCACTGTTTTTATCATTGAAATATTTGTCGTACTGACCTCAAATCAAGTGCAAATGAAAGGTCATGACCTGAGGATGTGTCCCACGATGACATTATACCCGTTTGGTTCAAAATTTTGACACAAGGTGAAGCTTTGTCACATAAAATTCACCATTTTTGCTAAATCTATGGAACCATTTCTCCAACTGACATGAAACTATATGCAACTGCAAGGTCATGACCTCAAAACGTGTCACGTGATGACATCATACCTGTACAGTTCAATATTTTGCCAAAAGGTGGCGCTTTGTGATGGAAAATTACCATTTTGGCCATATCTTCAGAACCATTTGACCAATTGACCTGAAATTAAGTTCAAATGAAAGTCTATTCAAGGTCTATTCAAAGATTGGGGAATTGGAGGATTGGGGGCGTTCGGGGATATACCCCCAGCGTTGCCTCAGACGGCATAAGCCTAGTTTTACGAAAGTATCTAGCTACCTAACAAGCAATACAACACAAGTGATTTGAATTCATTAATTGTTCCAATCATACAATTGATTAAACTCATTTAAAACAGGCATATGGTCCCAAATAGATAGACAAGAGATAAAAAGCTGGTAGTTCCTGTGATAAATTGGCTGGTCAAGGTTAGCTAAAGGTTAGCCAATATTAGCTGAAGCTCAAAACATAATGTTACCTGTTGAGTAAAAAATTATCAAACCATATCAGTCTTGAAATTTTCTGGGCTGCAGCCATCTCCAGCTTTCATACACATCTCCAATATTTACCGGCATTTCCTAACTTCTGGTCACTGAGCTTTTTTGCAGGATGCCAAGCTTTTCAGAGTCTGCCTGCCAATTTGTTTTCATATCTGGCAACCCAAGGTGTTGTAATGGGCAGGGAGGGACAGAATGGAAATTTCAAGGGAGAAAATCACAACTGTTGGAAATCATAACTGTTGGAAAAGCCAGTATTTCAAATTAGAATGTTTCCTCAATCTCTCTTAATATACAGTATTACGGTCATTTTATGACTTAATATAGTAAATGAATTGCATATTGCCCCTTGAAGGGTTGATCACTCCTTACTAAAAGGATCTAACAAAGAGCGTCACAGAATTTTTAAAAAATGTCTTTACAGTACGGGAAATTTGTGGTTTTACAGTGAAAATGGTGATTCACTGCTGCTCCTATTGCAACTGTCAGGAAGCCTAACGTCCACTTTGTGCAACTGGGTACTGTCCTCTGACTGGTTCATCACATTCAGACTAGTACGTCATGAGAGGTCCCAAAATTCAGCCACAGCAAGGCAAAAAATAAATAAATAAATAAAAATAGGAATACCTCTCAGCCCTTTGTCGAAGTTTTTGGAGACGCCCGCCCGCCCGCCCAACCGCACGAAGGATAGCAATACCCCGTCAGCCTTGATGGCTGAGGGGTAAAAATGAAGTGCACAACGAAGACCTATAAGCCATGATATCGATCTCATTTAAAAATGGAAGACTGATTATTTTAATTTACTTCCCCTTTATGGGACGCCAACTGATGTGCATCCCATGTGCACCACCAGTTCCCGCAGTTGCTCGAGTAAAGGTTACTTCTGATACTTCATCTCCACCTAGAGGCAGCATGTGCCATTGCATGCTCCCTGACAAACAAGGGCTTCACCTTGATGAAATCAAGCAGAGAGCCTGATAATTGTCTCATGACAAAAGACAAAAATAAGAAGAAAAAAAAAAGAAAAAAAGCAACGTAATCACAGCAATATGCTTATTCCCCATGAAGGAGAAAAAAATACTGACAATAACTTCCTGAACTTAATTTTAATTTACAAGCAAACGAGAAATGAAAAGCACGAGTGACACTGCCATTTATGGGACCGTTACATCCCTGACCCCAGGCAATTAACGTACTCCCCTGTAAGACACAAGAGTCTCTGATGTGTCTCAAAGAAAGTATGCAGTGTTGAACCTATACCTCAACAGACATTTTATGGTTACGTTTCAATAATAAATATAAAATCTTGAAAATATTTCACTCGTAAATGTCACCCACAACACGTCAACCATGCTAAAGAAATTAACATACTGTTTCTTTATGCTGGGTAATGTGTTAGCCGTCAGAAAGATGTACATCAGTACACAACTCAAAGCAAAATTCAAATGTCGAGTTAATGCAGAACAAAAATGTATACTTGTACAGAAATAGGCCTACTGCATTTGGTCATGGAGCAGGCAGAATATTACATGGCCCGTGTCAGGCGGCTACTTTTCGTCAGCTACTGGCACTAGTTTTGCTCCATAATCTGCCCATGTTCACCGTCCAAGCATAAACTCAAAAGGACACAGATTGTTTGCTATGCCGTTGTCCTGAACACTAAGAGGTTTAGGCTATGGAATTATAGAACACTGAGTTTTTAATGATGCGAAATACACATAAAATGACAATTCACTGCTGCCTGTGTATCTCAGCGTTGGGCAGAGAGAGTACAAATCTGCTTTCTGCAGAGAGCGAAAAAGAGAGAGCACCAGTTGCCTGGTTTATGACCCTCTGCTCAGCTGCCATGATATACTGCCCTCGCTCAGACATTAAGAGCAGGATGAACATTGCAGAGTAGCCATCGAGCTGCTGGATTCACATCAGAGCTCCATTAATGACTCCTGTAAGAGCACATTCTTTTTCTCTTTCGTTGCTCCCGCCCATCAGTCACTCGTAATGCGCAACACATAAAGCACCTGCGTCACATGTCAACTCCTAACCACCATACGCGAGAATCGACGCTCTTCTGCACCCTCCACCCGCGTTAAGCCGCTTTCACACCAGTCGAAAAACAATTTTTTCGCACGACAGATTACATTCAAAGTCAATGTCTGCACTGACTTTGAATGTAATCTGTTGTGCGAAAAATTCGTTTCGCGTCCTGTGTGTAAGCGGCTTTACTGTTGGCATATGGCTCCTGCAGCGGAGCCATCAATCCCAGCTGAGCAGTAATCGCATATCAATAGCCAATTACAGCTCCTGTCCAGCACGCTCCAGGGGCAGCAGGAGACTCGGGCCAGAGGAAGTACCTGCGTCCGTTCTGTTGGCAGCCCGCTCCCTCAGGCTTACAGCTTACACAAGATTCAGTAACGCACCCACGTATCCGCAGGCCTCCTCCAATAATCATCACATCCAGACAAGCAGAGGAATACTGCCACTTCACAAGCTGAGAAAGTGTATTTTTTCATAGCAAGACTTATACCCCTGATGATCCCATACAAGTCTCAGTATAGCAGGTCACCAGTGCCTTATCTGAATATCATTGAGTTCATTAAACACATCTGTCTGGGGAAGGGAAAAATCTGTCAAATGGTCAAGTAAGCTGAAAATGTCAACATATTTACCACAACACAAGTCCCTTTTATGGAGGAATGAAGGCTAGGTGGCTTTTTTTTTCTGGCCGTGACATGCAGGCTGATGACTTATCAAAATGGCAGAGTTCCGTTATGCCTCAGGACTACGGACGAGCAGGGACCTTAAGACTGGAAACTCCACAGCAGCGTCCAGGCAAGGGCCGAATATCTCACACTGGACTAGAATTACCTCACAGGATAATATCTGAGCCAGAAAATGGTCACATGACAAGGTCCTGACGGGGTGCTGCGACAGGTTCCAGTAACACTGCCAGTTAATTTCATTACAACACCCTGAGCTCATCACACATGCAGGAGGGGAGAGACAGAGTGGGGGTGGAAATAAGAGATGGAGAGAGAGAGAGAGAGAATGAGGGGAAAGGAGAGAGGGGGGGAGAGAGTATGAGCAGAACGGAGCACGAAGAGGAATGAGGGTGATTGAAAGAAATGCTATGGGGAGATAATGAGGGGGAGGCACTAATCTTGATCCATTTAGAAATGGGTGCTGAAGGTGATTCAGTGATATGGTTCAGCCGGTGCAGTTAATGAAATGAAATGAACACGGCCTTTTCAGCGGACATAAAACAAGAGCAGCTCCCATATCCCAACCTGCTCGATCAAATACGCCTCAATACAGAGTCTAGAGAATGGTGAATTGAACCGTTCACCGACTATACGAAAATTTCAATTTTGTGGCAGCTTGTAAAGTCATTATTTGTGACTTCAGCAATCAGCACCCAACACAGTCTATGATAGTACTCTGAGTGGAGCACATGCGCAGGAACGGCCTTCGCGCCCCCAGTCTTGAATGCGGCTAGAGGACTGGCTTTTCTCTCACAGACAGCATTACAAAGCCATCAGCTATCCAGGTGGAGAATATAACATAGATCAGGGCAATTACCAGTCGCTAAAAAAAGTCAATTTGATTTCAAGTCAACTGCAGAGCGCACTGTTGGCATTAAGAAAATGATTAAAATTCATCTGAGTTGGCTGTGCAGCCTTTTATTTCTTGGCCTCAAGTGTCTTTGATTTAAAAGATACTGGCGTGACAGCCAACAAAGCCCAAATGCGTTTCATCCTGTCAGCTATATGTTATTGCCTGGACAAAGCGGAGTATCATCTGACCTATGAATGGCTTGTAGTCACCCTTCACCTTAATTAATCCGAATCAGTAACAGTTTTCTTTACCTGACGAACAACAAAACATCCAACTTGCACACTTACAAAAACTGATTGGTTGAATGACTGGACAACTTGTATTTGACTGCTTCACAGTTCACTGCATCACAAGGATGAGGCATTTTCCTAACCACAGTTAAGATGACACTATAATATTAACGCGTCTTTTGACAATTCTGAACTTAAATACCTCATAAATGGCACATTTTTCAGTTTATAGTTTAGCAAGTCGTGTTGAAATTGAAGCCGTTTCGCTCCAATGAACGATATGGTTCAATATGCCAAAGTTGACTTTCAGGTAAAATACTCGGCCAAATCGCCTACTAAGAATTTGATGGGAAATACTTTGAGAAATAAGTAGTGGCAATGGGTGCACAAAATTTTTTTTATTTTAGATTGGATCGATTTTGGGGGCACAGTCCGTTAAACAAAGGGTTCGGAACGTGAACAATATGAGCGGCTGAAGAGTTCTGAAAATCCCTCGTTTTCAGAATTTCTCAAGTCGACACTCGATCAAATTAGGTCAACACTTGATCCATAAAACAAAGCAAACTGACAGCTAGCTAAATATGCTTTGGCCAACAATCTTAAGGCCAACACCAAAGACACTTTCAAGAATCTTTAAAACATTGATTCGCCCATAATTGATCGGTTTGCTCTGCAACTATTATAGCATACCTGATTTATTCATTTTAGTTTACCTGTTGGTAATGTTGGGCACAACAGCGCAGAAATCCTATTTTGTACTGACTGCCCTCTAGTGGACGGAAATTTATAGCAACTGTATGCATGCTCATGTGGGCATGGGCATAATCCATCTGGATAACTGGCAATACATGAGTATTAAACAGTCAAATAGTACTTGATTATAAAAAAAATAATGCAATTAAATTGGAATAGGATTATACAGAAATACTGACAGCTCTAACTGGCGAAAAAAAAAATCCTGACAGAAATACGTACTTCTATTTCATAAATGCACACAAGCACCATGAGTTGCAATGGTATAAAATGTGCATGCACTCTCACGTTTAGTTATGCATGACAGGCTGCGGAAAGAATGCCGACGTGACGGAGCAGGGATTGGGTCTGCTTCCGCAATACTTTGCTCTGTAACTGCGGGAACTACGCCCCAGACCCAGTCCTCACCACAGCACCATCCCAGAGGGGAAATGTCTGACAGACCATGACATAAGCAGGTGTTCATCACAGCTACATCAAATGGGAGTTTGGTGGTACTCTTCATAAGCAGGTGTACACTGCCAGTTATGCCGGCTGTAAATACTAACAAAAAAAGAAAAAAAAAAAAAAGCTTAGAAAAGTGGGACCCTCTGAAAAGCATGGCCTTAAATGTCATATTTCATGCACTGAAAAACTATGTTGTTAATTATGTTAATCTATCCATTGTCCTCTTAAAGACGTGCTTCATTCTGCACAAATCTTTCTGGAGTCTGCCTCGTCTCTGCACTGTTCAAAGCAAATGTCGTAAAGGCGAGGAAAAATAACTTTAGTCTCCATCTGTAGCAGTTTTAACTGGAGTTTGAAAGCCTTGTGCTATCAGGAGAAGCACTGGAATAAGATTTAGTGATGGTGAGAGAAGATCCTTGCGGACCTTGTTGTACAACAAGTTCCTTCGTCCCTTATGGCTTCACATTTGGCCACAAATCTGGCTTCACCTGGTTCACCTTCGTCATGTGATATGGGAATTTCATGGTCAACATTGCAGATAAAGTCAACTCTTCATTTTGAGCTGCTCCATACGCCGGTGTAGGCCAATATCACAGCTCAATCAACAGTGCGCCTGCGTCTGACAGTGCGCTGTCCTAAGCCTTTAGCGGAGGGAGGAGTGACGGGGTTCTCCAGAAGTAAGTGTAAATTGCAGCTCCATCAGAGAGGGTCTAACAATATGATCCATAAGCAAGAGTACAATCATGGGCTCTTCTCTGGCCTCGATGACCCCAGACTGGATCGCGGTGGTGGACAGCTGGCAGTGCCAGCCTCAAAAAGCCCCCCCTGGGCGCCATAGTGCCGCCTCTACCCCATTGTTTCCAGCACTAATTTATACAGCTAAACAAGCTGCTATTGACCCCAAGTGCTATGCTGGCCTGCCCTCGCTTTCATCACACTCTCCGGCAGGCAGGTGCATGTTAACCACCAGAGGGCAGTGGAGAGCACACTTTCACCATTTATAAAACCCTAAAACCACAGAGATCACACACCCAAAAGACAAACCACAGAGAATCTTCAAACTAGAGAATTGTAAAATGTGGTCTACCCCTTCTGAGTGAGTGGTGGTTCACTCCACTTTGATTGAGCTGTGGTGTATGACTGGCAATGAAACCTGCCACCAAACCCCCAAATGCTGATAAAGCGGATAAAATGAAATTATGGCACAGGGCAGAAAATAATTTGGCAGCAAATCTCTATTCATTATAATAGACCATTTCAAATTCCATTTTCGCAACACACTACGTTACCCAGCAGGTGGCACCAGTTGCACCAAACAATTGGGGTTATGACATTTACTCACTCTGACCTATTTCGTCTCTGCATCGGTTAGCCAGTGAATGTCCCCATTTGGTTTCCTTGTTCGTGAGCCACAGTCTGTTGCAAGCAATAACTTTTGACATTTACACCTGCAAAATAACAGCAGCCACCCTGATCCCGCAGAGCCTTGCAACTCACCTGTATCAAAAACCTAGCCCTTCAAACAGAGGTGTGGACCTGCTTACATTCAAACTCGCTTTATAGGGCGGCTGCCCGCCAGTACCAAATGTTATGTGCCATCTGTCAGGTCTATTCGAGTAATGAAACCATCAATAATGTGCAGACATTCAGTGAAAAAGCATGCACCATCAAGGATAAACCTGAGGACTGTTTTTCTTTATAAAAATGATGAAATGACCAATCAGAATTAAGTTATGCAAACTACCCTAACCAAAAACAAAAAAGTTAGCCCTTTGTTGCATGACTCCTTTTCTCTGCCCAATAAGGGTGGGGAGTGGGTTTGCTTTAGTAACCACAATGCAGCAAAGGGTTAATTTGTACAGAACGGTCCATTGCATCTGAAAATCAAAAGCTCCGTTCATGATAGGAGAATAGTTAGTGATGCCTTTAGTTGTGATGCTGTGAACTTCGGTAGGTCAGTCAAGTATTCTTGTCCAGAGACAGTCTGAAGATATGGAAGATTAACGTCAGAGTCTTAAATGCTGGTAAAGGCCTGCAAATGCTCTGTAATTAGACAAGACCACTAACGTATCCAACACAGCAATAATGCTTGTTTATTTATTTAAGATTTGTACACGACAAAAATTCCCACATTTTTCTTTTTACATTTTGTAAACCTTTGCCAGGGAGCGCAACATCTGCAAAGACCATCCAATGCCATAATGCCATAAAAGGCAATTCCTTTTATACTCCATTTTCTCTCGATTTGGCCCGTCTCCTTCAGCATTTCCCTGACCCCATCACTGCATGTTAGATTGTTATCAGTTAAGCTAAACAAAATACAGTATTCAACTGATGATACATTTTTGATTATAATAAAGTTTGGTAGGCAATTGAGAATCCAGTATATAGGGCCCCTCTCTCTTATTTTTCCATGTTCATTTTTTTTATATCTTTATTTTTCAAACTAGACTTGACTTGTCCCTGAAGGAAGAGGGTCATACATTACTGGGCCACAACACGCAGAGTTTGAGAAATGCTGCCCTGAAGCATCAGCTCGTTAGCGAATGGAAATGTCTGCAAAAATGTCACTCTTCTCCCAAAAGTTGACACCAAAGATGAGAGCATGAATAAGGCACTATTAGGCAGTTTCGGGGGGGGGCACTTTCAGACCGGAACGTTCCGCTGCAGCTTAGCGGTCTGCCAATAAGAGCAAAAATACTGACATCACACAGCACAAATCTCCGAGACAAAGGGCCCATGACTGTTCCAAACCTGCACAGCGCTGGGGCACAGTTCCATACTTTCCACAGACCACAGTCAAAAAACAAAATGTCCCTCGATACACAGAACTGTCCCTAATCCCACGCCTGTCCCATCACATACCTCCACCTGTCTAGACAAAAACGCAATATTTGGCAGGGAATATCTTTTCATCTTTTCTGATCAGGTCCAGAAACGCTCCAGTCAGAACGCAAACGCTCACAACCCTGCTCATCCTCCAAACCTTCCCTTGCCAAGCGCAATACCTTCAGCCAAGATCACAGAGCTCCAGGCAGTCATGCAGCTGTTGGAGACATGACATCACAATTGGCAGACTGTCAGACCCCAGAGTCACTTACAATGAATAACAAAGCAAGTGCCTAAAATGGGCAACGGTGCCAAACCTCAGCCAACAACATTCTCAGACCTGCAAGTGCTACAGCAAGTAAGGCCTGAATTCATGTCGCCTTATGCCAGCTAGAATCCTAATGAAAATCATGTCTACTTACTAATAAATACAAGAAACTATAAGGCATGACTGCAATCCAGAAGTAATTACATGAATAGCCAATAAGGAGGCAGGAGGAGCTACAGTCAGGTTAAAACCACATCCACAGCTCAAGGGCTTCAAGCAGAAAAGAGTGTCTCACATCTCACACGTAGTGTAAACATTAAAGACTCCATCACAATGGTTTCTTCATAAAGTTACTATAAACTGATGTGCTTTACGGTATGCTTCTCGGCTCTAAGACACTTCGTCCCCCTACTTTTTATCCCCAGACTTTTCGTCCCAAAATTTATCATCCTCGGACTTTTCATCCCCAAATGTGTCATCCCCGGACTTTTCATCCTTGAATTTGTTATCCTCGGACTTTTTGTCCCCATGAACTTTTCATTCCCATGAAATTTTCGTCCCTGGATCGTTCATCCCCAGTCATGCTTTGCCTTCTTCTTGTATTATAACACCATCCCAAACCCAAACCCTAACCTTAACCCTCATAATAGTCCTCGAGGACGGAGAGTCCAGGGGCACAAAGTCCATGGGGACGAAAAGTCCTGTAACCAAGCTAATACTCCACGGAAAGCAGAACCGGGCAGTGATAACTGAAATAAAATAAGTTGAAAAAACATACCAGAGGATGTAAAAGTGCCACAAGACATCCATATGCACTTTTGTCATTCTGTGTGTATTTGGTCGCACGCGTAATGTGGACTGGCCAGACCATGGTTGTACACTGAACAAAAATATAAATACCATATGTCAAATTTTTTGAGTTATTAACAAAAAACTGGAACCGGGATTAGTCAGTGAATAGCACTTTTCTCCAGCGCGCCAAGGGCCATGGAACGTGTGCGTTTGCCCACACGAGTCGGTTCTGATGCCGGACAGCGGTGAAATCCAGACCTCGGTGAGGACGCCGAGCGTGCACGTTGGCTTCTCGCAGCTGGACGAGCGGGATTTAACGATCTTGTGCTGGTGTGGTCACACGTGGCCGATGTGGATGAGGTCGATTTGCAGTACTGCACGTTTGTCGGAAACAAACTCTCAAACGGCCTGTCTTCTGATAGTTAACATTCAGGTGCAAAGCGACCGCTCTGGTGGACATCCCTGCATCCAGCATGCCAATGGCACGTTCCCGCATGACCTGAGACATCTGAGGCATGATTTGACATTTTAGGGTGGCCTTTTATTGTCCCCAGTATAAGGAGTGCCTAGGTACTGCTCATTCTGTCTGATCACCATCTGTAAATGCCACACCCATGTACTGAGTGAAATCACTGCATCACTGAGCAAATGCTCACTGACAGTGAGATGGTACACAAATGAAGAGAAATATCCCCATTGTACAAGCAATAGTCGGCATATGCTCACTTAGAGTTGTTAACTCCATGTGGCATCAATATTAGACATATTTTTGTTCAGTGTATTATAAGAACTGGATACAGAACCGAAAATGGCCGCCCATTCATTTCAATGGAAATTGCTCTGCGGTGCAGCATGCTGACATAGGGCCTTATTTCCAGAGTCACGCGGACATGCGTAGTGTCACTTTTCATTCACAAGCGTAGTGTGGGGCTCATGAAGGCGCTGACGCCAGAGGTAGCCATGACAACGGTTCGTTCACCAAGCAACTCCCACACAGGATGCGTGTTCAAGACCACAGTTCTCCGGAAAAGTAGCTATGTCCACTGCGAAACCCATGCAAAAGCTCTGTACCGAACGGGCCAACATGGCACTCAGTTAACCTATAGTTTGGAAAAACAATTTATATACCTAACACGGATATAAAATGTTGATGAACTATTTTTATTTAACAGGGGAATAAAATTATTCACAATCGCAAACAATGTCAGCAAAACAGTCGACTTGCTGTTCTATAAAATGACAGTTCAATCTCATTTTCCACGCAGTTTAAAGCTAAATGTGTTCATAGAGAGTGAAAGATTTCGAGCAGGGCTGGACAGGGACAAAAAAAACGGCCCCGCCATTTTCGACCATGGCGGCCCAACCTGATCGTGACGTGATGGCCCGCTATACGTGCACAGTTTGCTGTTACCAAAGGTTAAAATTAAGCTCAGTCATAGCCTACATGCCCTGGAACTCCACACAGAAAGGCCCCAGGGCGGAATCAAACCCACAACCTTCTTGCTGTGTGGTGGCAGTGCTGATCACTGCACCACCATGACAAAGAAGAAGTTATTATTATTATATTTACATGGATGAATGTGAAAAAGAAATGTGACTTTGGGACCATTTATAATTTTTCAATAAGACCATTGCACTATTTGGATTGATTCATGCATAACCTTCTAAAATAACGTTATATATCTTACAGACTCAACACAACAGAGAATGCCTCACTATCTTCAGAACCGCAGTTGCTATTCGCTGGTTGCAAGTTTACTGGCAGGTGATTCCGAACGTCAAGACAGGGTTTTAAATAGGAAAATTTTAAAGTCTTCCTCGCTGTATTCCAGGACAAATTTTATTTGCCACCGTAAAACATCAATATGATCAATATGCATCAAATAATAGGTCATGAACAGCTGGTCCATCTGTGGGGACCTTTTTTAAGCTCAAGCAAATTTTGACCGAATACATATTTGCGACAGCCTATTAATTACCTTCGCCAGCGACTTCGCTGACGAAGGTAATGTTTTGATCCCCGTGTATTTATTTGTTTGTGTGTCTGTCTGTATGTGTATCGAATAACTCAAAAAGTACCAAACGGAATTTCATAAAATTTGGTGGGTTGATTTGGCATGACCTGAGGATCAATCGATTAGATTTTGGGAGTGATCGGGTCAAAGGTCAAGGTCAAGACCACGAAAAGGTCAAAACCGACTTTCGGCCATATCTCGGTCAATTTTTATCCAATCGGCATGAAACCAACGCCAAAATGTGCAGAATTATATACCCGATCCTGTGATGTGAAACACGGTACAATGGGGTCAATACCCTTCTTAGCGGTTGGGGGTCAAAGGTCAGGGGGGTCATTACCTTTCGAACTTAAAGGCGTATTGATGTAAAAAAAAATATATCGTACTCTTGTCATTCATCGATCATTTAAAAAAATAAAAATTGGTCCTCAGAGTTATGTGGCGAGGGATTCAGTGGCGTCGGCGAAGGTATGCGCTCTACCGTGTGCCCGTTCTAGTTTAACTTCTGTCTTACCGCTTTCCATGTCCTCATCTAAATGAAACCGCTTGCTGCATGAGGATCATCGTGGCCTAAAAGCAGGTCAATTTTTTAGCGTTTGAAAGCGTGAAGCTTCGATGTCTGTTTACTTTATTCTTGAAGCTTTTCCGCCTCTCCACTGCTTTCTGACATTTTTGTCTGATCTTGTAGTCATGGAGACGCGTTTTTACACTGTTAACCCAACAGGGGACAAGCAAGGCCATTGGTCAAACTACTTTCCCAGCAAGCCTGCCTTCTTTAACTTTTAGGACGAAAACAACAGCATTGCATAAACTGTACATGGCTTAAGCCATCATTTTTTTATCTGCAAGAATAAGGTTTTTTGGTAATTCCTATATCATAATACAAATATATAAATAGATATTGAAAAATGGCCAAGATGGAAGATGACCGCAATAGTGAAGTAGAACAATAAAAAGTGGTATATGTAGCATGCGTCAACCTTATTATAAGAAAGTTCAAGCAAAGGTAAAAAAAGTAACAAAGGCAAATAATGCAACGAAAGTATGTCCTGATTTTCCCTGCATCCAATTCCACTTCGACTTTGCAAATTTCATCCTGCTGTTAGCTCGCCGTAATGTAGGCCACTGGCTGCCCACGGGCCGCACGCAATTGCATTTTTTTTTCCCCCTTGAGGAGGGAGGGCTCAGAGATTTCATTGGGCCAGCCCTGTGTCAGTGTTGAAAATAAACCAATGGGCCACTTATTGTGTTTTAAAAACCAGCAGTATCGATAAAAATGATTTATGATATACGGTTTTGTCTTACTTACGATCACCACGGCCAAAAATGTGCTTCGGCCCACCGGGCATTGCGCCATACGCCAGATGGCCAGTCCAGGCCTGGTTTCAAGCTCGTTAGCTTGCAGCTAACTAGCCGTGGCAGCCATGTTGGTTGGCGAAGTGAGCTCAAAATCGATAGGCATCATCCCATGTATGACCATTCACCCCACCAAAACTGATGAACCTCCGTTGAGCAGTATTCACGTTAGTGCGCAACAAAGGATTTCAAGATGGCTACTGTGGAGGCCATATTAGTCGATGGAACGAGCTCAAAATTGATAGGCATCATCCCCTATGTACGGATGGAAGGGTTAAAACAAAATGCCCCCGACCAACTCTTTCAAGGTCGGGGGAATAATAAAAAGCAAAGCAAGTGTTAGCTACATGAACGATTCTAGGACGTCACCTTCAATAGTTACTGAATACACGCCCGTTATCCAATCTTAATTAACTAACAACAGCCATTGCTTCCTTACATATATTCTGTAACGTAAAAGGCAAGTGAAACAGTCGAATCGCTCCATAAAGCCATTCATCAAATACAAGAAATGAAAACATTAGTGTCATTACACCTGCTCACTTTACCGACTTGGTAATAACGTCAGCCGACAACACGGAATCTCCTGCCCAGTGCTACATGCAAAGACCTGCAGCAGTGGCAGCAGGCAGCTGCACTGCTTAGGAGAACGCCCTTAAAGACAAATCCGTAGAGACTTGGTGTTCACGTAGCCCGAATTAAAGTAAAAAAAATTGTCGCTGCCGTGGAAAAAGGCACCAATGATATAAAAGAGAAAAATCAACAGATTATATATTGTCTATTTGCCGTAGTCAAAAACATTTATTCACAGATTTATTAGAGTGCCTTTTTCAATTGTTCTCTATGGAAAAATTTCTTTTTGCCCCCCATGGCATCATGTGACTTGCAATATCAGCTTGACCACTAAGCCCTTGTCGGCGTGCGTCTGGTTCAGTAACCAGTTCTAATAATACATCCATAGCCAGACAGGACAGTCGCCATTTTTAAGCAAACCGTAGAAAATGGGTATGGTAGGCTGAATAGACCGCCAAAGTGTGTCGGACAGCAGCCCCTCAGCTTCCTCCCCGCCAGACTTCAGCAGAGTACAGAGAACCAACAGGCTTAAATGAAAAGAGAAGAAACCGGCTGTATTGGGATAGAAATAAGTGCCCATGAAGAAGAGTGTGCAGCGACTGACGCACAAAGCCAGGCTACAACAGCTCCCGCAACAAGCCAGGCGAAGCTTTTAATTAGAAAGAGGTTGCAGCTACAAAGGACCTTCTCCCCCCCGACCCAATCCCCCACGCGCCTCCCCCCAAAGACAAAACCCACTCCAGCACACGCTTCATCCCCTCCCAGCTGCCCTCCCCTTTAGCGACATCAGCCCTCGCTGAGGACGTCTTTGAAGCCTCACGCCGCGGCAGCTGACGACCAGAACAGCAGATGCGCGGTGCTTTCAATCCCCTACTGCTCCAACACAAAGGGGTTACCCCCTGCCTCATATAATTAGGCACACTAGTACGAGCACCATCACCCCCACCCCAACATTATCCACAGCAGACTGAAGGAGCGGAGCGGATGGGGGACCGATTCTCTAGGCTGGACCCCCAGGGAACACGGGGGCCACTGAAGCCCTCTTCATTCAGCCAAAATCCTCCATTCCATACATCAGTGCTGAGCATTGTCCGTAGTCAACCAGCGACCAGCGCAAGCACTGAAGAGATGTTACATTGCAACATTTCTCGTTAGTTTGGGAATGCTGCTTTTCCACGACTGGCAAAATGATTCTTATTAATGAAGTGTACGCATCTGATGTGCCCATATGCATTCCCGGCAAGCACATATAGCGAATGAAAGCCATTGAATGTATTGTGATTATAACTCATATGTGAGTGAATCAATGAGTGAGTTCGTCCACCAGCAGACATGTTCCCAGATGAAACAAGCTGGTCAGACGGCCTGAATCATAAACTAGAGGTCGAGCGCATACCTCTGCCACACCATACATCTGTTCTTTTGGTCACACAATATGGACTCTTCCAAACTCTTCCTTGGACTACCACCTACCAAATTTCATGCCAAACCGTTGATAACTTTGAGTTATCTGGTCCAAAATATCATTCAAACCTGCATGAGAAAGATATATTTTCATTCTTCTGAATCCAGAATGTTCCAGATTACCTCTAAAATTGAATCAACTCATCATCTGATCAACACCAATCATCCTGCCAAACCGTTCATAACTTTGAGTTATCCTGTAAACAGACAGAGAGACAGACAGACGAGTGAACCCATAAACTCCTTGACGGAGGTAATAAAAAGTCCCATGACCTACTCTGAGTGGCGAGGGACAATCAAGCCAGACCCAAGCCAAACAAAAAGAATGCACTTCCAAACCACCCAAATGTCAGAGAAGCCGGTGAAAGAGAATCACCATGCTGTTATCGAAGAAGATAAACCGCAGGAAGAGATGCGACAGTTTCTTCAGACCCTGGACTTACTGAATTTTGAGAATGTGATTTTCTGATTCTGAGAAACCCAAAATGAAGGCAGTTTAAAGTAAGAGGGAATAATTGTTTGGGTGATTCACTTTTCTAGTGTACCGTGGACACTAGATGAACAGCTAAATGAAGATCTACATTGTTCCTACAGGAGAGAACACTGCCCCTCCTGATTATCCACTGACAATTCATCAGCTTCTGCTACTGGCTGATATGACTGATGACATCACTAGCAGGGGTTTGATTTTCCCCTCCATCTGCTGATCAACGACTTCTCCAAAGCCATGGGGACTTCGTTTTGTGTCTGTCCCTCACTTGGGTGGGGGGAGGGAGGTGAGGAGTCATTAGGTCCCAGCGCACAACAGATTTCTGGAAACTTTATGTGAACTTCCTGCTCGTCTGGTTACAGAGAAATGTAAAATCCCCTCCCCAATGTCAGCGGACTCCTTCACAGGGAACAGGGACAAGCTGGTATTCACTTCAATGTAAAAACAGCACATTTCCTTCTCTGAAATGAATTGCTCAGAAGCACCACAGATGAAACGCAGCAGTATCACGCACTCTTTTAGGTAAAACTAACTCAGGTGCAGAACAGGACAGGTAAAGAGGCCAGCGGGCAGCACGGTGGGTAAATGATAACATTTGCTCCTGTGGCAAGAGATGGGCAGCTCTGTGATTCAATGATAACACTTGTTTCCGTGGTGAGAGACGGGCAGCACTGAGATTCAATGATAACACTTGTTTCCGTGGCGAGAGACGGGCAGAGCTGTGATTCAATGATAACACTTGTTTCCGTGGTGAGAGACGGGCAGAGCTGTGATTCAATGATAACACTTGTTTCCGTGGCGAGAGACGGGCAGCACTGAGATTCAATGATAACACTTGTTTCCGTGGCGAGAGACGGGCAGAGCTGTGATTCAATGATAACACTTGTTTCCGTGGCGAGAGACGGGCAGAGCTGTGATTCAATGATAACACTTGTTTCCGTGGTGAGAGACGGGCAGCACTGAGATTCAATGATAACACTTGTTTCCGTGGCGAGAGACGGGCAGAGCTGTGATTCAATGATAACACAGTTTGTTTACATGGTGAGAGACGGGAAGCGCTGTGATTCAATGATAACACAGTTTGTTTACATGGTGAGAGACGGGCAGCGCTGTGATTCAATGATAACACAGTTTGTTTACATGGTGAGAGACGGGCAGCGCTGTGATTCAATGATAACACAGTTTGTTTACATGGTGAGAGACGGGCAGCGCTGTGATTCAATGATAACACAGTTTGTTTACATGGTGAGAGACGGGCAGCGCTGTGATTCAATGATAACACAGTTTGTTTACATGGTGAGAGACCGGCAGCGCTGTGATTCAATGATAACACAGTTTGTTTACATGGTGAGAGACGGGCAGCACTGAGATTCAATGATAACACTTGTTTCCGTGGCGAGAGACGGGCAGAGCTGTGATTCAATGATAACACTTGTTTCCGTGGCGAGAGACGGGCAGCACTGAGATTCAATGATAACACAGTTTGTTTACATGGTGAGAGACGGGCAGAGCTGTGATTTAATGATAACACAGTTTGTTTACATGGTGAGAGACGGGCAGCACTGAGATTCAATGATAACACTTGTTTCCGTGGTGAGAGACGGGCAGCACTGAGATTGAATAATAACACTTGTTTCCGTGGTGAGAGACGGGCAGCACTGTGATTCAATGATAACATAGTTTGTTTCCGTGGCGAGAGACGGGCAGCACTGTGATTCAGTAACATTTGAAGTGCCAACACCTTGGCTCACAAACTCAAAACTAGCAGGTGGCGCAGCCACAAACATCACTGTAAACAGCAGCCCGAAGGTCTCAACTGGACTACATGTCGGTACAAATTTTGCCCCTTCTCCTACTACATGTTATCCCCATCACTCAATGGTCCAGCTGGAATGAAAGATAATGAAAAGTGAACGGAGTACAGACAGCATTATGAACAACAAAGAGCAGATCAAACGCACTGCACCTTCCTGTTAAACACAGGTGCAGGAGGATCGTGTGCACAAGTTTAACTGCACACCTGGGGCCTCATGTATGAAGAGAGCGTACGAACAGAAAAGATGCGTACGCTACTTTTTTTGCAGATGTCAGATGTATGAAAACAAACGTGACTTTAGAAAAAAAGCATTTTTGCAAAATTAAAGTTGATTCAGATTTTTCATTCAAATTTGCAAGCTGAATTGGTAGCCCGCTTTATTATAAATTAAATACTTTTTACAAAATGCTACTTTTCTTTTTATGAACGTACACAATATTTAAGTATAAAATCCACGCAATTGTTAGTACATGAGGCCCCTGAAGGGCCACAGTGAGTACAGGCTTAACTCCAGCCCCAGAGATCACACTGTAGGTTTAACTCCAGCCCCAGAGATCACACCGTAGGTTTAACTCCAGACTCATGGGACAACAGCTTCCACGGGTTTCTGGCTTTTCAAAATATGAGCCACATTTAAATAAAGATGCCATAAGCTACAGTTGAATATGTAAAATATAAATGCCTCACAAAATCATCATAGTTGTGAACGATAAAAAAAAAATTGGCAAGATCTATTTAAAAATTGCCATTTTATCAGATATGAAAGCATAAGACTGAGAAAGAGCAGACCACTTTAAATAGGAAACATGGCCCATTTTACTGATAGCCTGCACTGTCTCAGCCTGGAAAGCCCCTGGGCTGCCGTGAAAAGGACTCTGGTACTTCTGGTCAGACCGCAGCTGAATCAGCTCAGGGGAAACGCATCAGAACCACAGGTATGAGGAAATAAGCTAACGAACGGACAGATTACACAATCATGTCAAAATAAACTCATGTGACTCAGTAAACCAAGCCTGACAATCAAAGACCACATTCCCCCATGAGCTGCAGCACTGGATCAAGTGCTCACTTCAGCCCTCAGATTCTCCTTCAGTTGCTACAGAACTGTAACGGTAGGAGTGTTACGAGCCAGTCAAAAGCCTGGAGCAGATAACAGCATTATTATTTTTAGCAACATACATGAGACTGCTGATCATCATTAAGCCTTCCACAGCGGAGACACGCGGGCCCGTCAGCGGTCAGGCTGGAACCACTTTCCTCATTTCAACAGTCAGATAGAAACTGTTCCGAGTTGATAGAAGGAGCTGCCAATGGCACACAGACACGCAGACACACACATCTCACACCCGAGATCTCTGTCTACAGGATTTAGTTCATGACGATATGAGCAAACGCACTAGGAGGCCTCAGAAACCACATCATCCGAACTCCAAGCACCCAGCTCCCTATGACAACAGGATACCACTCCCTTCAAACATGCAGTTGAAATGACATCGGTCAAATAGCTTAAGGGGATAGTGCATTTGCACAGTTTAAAACAAAGCTTGGTTTTTTTTTCCTGTCACAATGTAAATACCGCAGCTTTTCTAAGAGGTTCGTTTTTTCCAACACAAGTGAACGGCAGACCAGACGAAAAGGTGCGAGGGGGAAAAAAAAAAACAAAAAACTAACAAAACTACACAAATTAAAAGTTCTGGAATGATTTAGATGCAGACCTCACAACCCTTGCTGAAAATAGCACAAGTATTATGCTGACTTCAATTTAATATACATTCTAGAAATTTCCGGAGCTGCCAAAGCTTCTCTCGCGGGAGGAACAACGTCAGGCCAAAAACACAATTCTCTACTCTATTCTAGTTTTCCCTTTATGGCAATGAAACTTGGTATCCCTTTGCGAACTCCACAGGATTCATCCGTGTACCAACAGTCTCAATACCCCATCTCTTCCTTCTTCTCAGAACCGCCAGATTCCTCATCCAGCCAGCCCATAATCACACATGAAAGTGGTTGGCGAGGGGATTATTAGGATTGCCATATATAATAGGGGATTAACAGTATTGCTGTATAATGAAGGCACAGCAGCATATGCTCATCAAAGCCATCTCCACCGAAGGGGCTGACCCTCAGATGATCGTTATCGTTGCTATGGACGACAGATCCGTGCTGGTGCGAAGAACGAGACTGACGTCTTGCTTGCAAACCTGGTATTTCAAGGCACTGACAAACGGTGGCAAATGAAAGCAGGGTCCCCCCCCCGATTCAAAATTTCTGCAGCCTCAACATCTCAACAGGAGGCAGGGCTGCAGCACCAGCGTACATCCCGGGGTAATTCCACTCGCATGACTAAGCCTTGAAATACTGACAGTTTTGCAAAAAGCGTGATGTTCTCAGAAGCTCACAGGATGCATTTGATCTGAGAGCATCCTTCTCTCCTCCTCTTATCCTCGTTTTCACATAAACATCATGTACCATTCTAGGTCTTCCTAGTGTTTGACAACTTGGTTCATATCTCCATTGCAATTCAGAACCGTAGAATTTCACTGCACTTCTGCCTATACACCCCATTCCTTTTTTAAACATTTTACATGCCAAGGGCTACACAGCAACATAACAAAACCATACATGTTGGTAGCCCTGCGTCACACTTGGATTAGCACTTTTATTAAGTAGGACTGTTGCATTTTAGCAACATTTTTAAATAAAATGCATTTGCATACAAGCATGGTTGTTTTTCCTTTCTAAATCCCACAAAACCTTAAAAAAAAAAAAAAAGTCCACCACTTGCATTGATCGACAGTGCTGAGAAAAGAGGTGTTTACCCTGTTCCAATTCCTATACATATGTGTCACACTTAAATATTTCAAATCATTGCACACATTTTATTATCAGGCCACAATAACCAGACTAAAGTTTTTAAATGGGGATTTCATTTATTGAAAGAAAAAAAAGCTTTTCACCCTAGCATGGTCCTACATGTAAAAAACAATTACCCCCTTCATTATCAAATCAAATAAATTGAATTGATAATTGGAATAAGGCTAACTAGACATACCCAGCCACGACTACTGCCTGCCAGTCCACTTGAATCTTAACACCACTTTAGCAGAACCCGTCTGGCAGTGTGAAGTTGGCAAAACAGCAGCATATGATGCCGCGGTCTAAATAAATTCAGGAACAGATGAGAAACAAAGCCAATGACATCTATGAGTCAGGAGAGGGCTAAGAGCCACTTCTAAAACCTTGGGACTTCAGAAAACCAAGCTGAGATCCAATGTCTATTAAAGGAGAAAACTTGAAGCAATTGCAAATCTTCCAAAGAGTGGGCGGCCTACAAAAAAACACAAAAGGAACTCACTCACAAAAGTTCACAAAATAGCCTGGAATCCACACCGATCAAGAGCTGGTCGCTCCCAACGGTCACTGACTGATCAGACTGGCCTCAGTCGTATAGCCAGCATTTAGCCCTTACATCACAAATGAAGTGAGTATATGAATATTCATGTTTTCGGCTCTTGGCTGATTGGGTGACCTTTTGGCGAGAACCACCAATCGAATATGAGTTAGCTGGCCAGCAATGGCATTTGTGAATGTTATTTGACATGAGCTTAAAAATTTGATTGTGGCTTGCTCGTGTTTAATCTTGGAGTGGTTGTTTTGAACAGGATAATGTTTGGCCATATCTGCATTTTGTTTATTTCAGTGGTATTCCCCCGTATAATAAAGGCTAAATTAAATAATACTCAAATTACAAAACGTATTTCCTGGTAATTGGCATTAGCTACATCTCGAAGAGCATGACTGCATCAGCTAGATTAAAGTGATACTCCACCCAAAAAAAATAATTTGTATATCAATTACTCACCATTAGATGTCTTGAACAGACAAACTTGTTCTTCACCTGGCGCAACTTTATGGCCACTGGAGAGTTTGAAAAATTATCCAAATTCCTTTTTCGCTGGGAGCAAATGGGGTCACGCGGTAGCAATGGGAAAACTCCACAAAACGTCCATTGACAAAATGTCACACCATCGTCCAACGCATCATCCAGTATAATCCAAGTCTGCTTTGTCCTTTCGAATCCTCCGAACTCTAGAAACGTGGTTATTTTTCGCTAAAAATAATAAAATACCACAGTTATGCTACAAGTAAGCTGGCGCATTCAACGGAAGTCCCGCCTCCTGGCTTTTTCATTGCCCAGAGACTCAGCTGCCACTCAGATGAATACTTGTATAAACACGAGCTGGTAGGCGGGACTTCCGTTGAATGCAGAACTGTGGTATTTTTATTTATTTTTAAGTCTGTCTAATGTGGGGAGGATGGGCACCCTTGCAACTGTGAGCCAATCACAGATCTCCCATGGATTTTGTGCGAATATTTGAAAATCAAACGCTGGTCTACCAACTGAGGCCAGACATACAAGCAACTGACCGTTGGGAGTGACCAAAGCTTGATATGGATGGATTCCAGGCTAGTCACAAAAGAACCTTGACTAACATCTACCGGACTGCAAAACTCACCTGCCTCAGTCATGGTCAGTGCGGTGTTCACTGATAGGTTCATTAAGGCATTTCCAAGCCTGCATCCAGATACCAATACACTATCATAACAGTTCCTAAGAAAATGAGGTCAGAGGGAATGAAGACCACACGAATTCAGATCCGCTTTGCCCTTTAAGCCTCTGTCAGACTGCGCCGTTTAACGATTCCATTTGCCTCCATCTAAATATTTTTGTCAGATGGTGCCATACGACGGCAAATTCAACTTTTTTTTGGCCATGGACGGTAGATAGAACAGCATGAGAAACGTTTAAATACGTCTGAGAAACGTCCACTCAGGTATGAGTAACATCTTCATTGAGCCCAGCATACGGAACACTGGACGCCTGAGTACCCTCTGCTTAAGTATGAGCAACGAATGAAAAGGCTGAAAAACGTCTGAATTGCGTCTATCAACATCTGGTTTGCGTTTTATAAAAGGCCAAGCTTCATCCATCGCCTCATCACAACAGTCCTAGCTCCGGGACGGTCCACATCGCCCGTTTTGAAATTATATTTGGTTCACTATCATCTCGGAATACTATTAATTTTGGAGTGCTATCACACTTCAATTCATCATGCCAGCTAAGAGAGGGCACTACAGGCCAGGGCCAGGGCAGTGGAGCGAAAGCCCCAGCCAGGCGAACTGCTCCGCTACGTAGCACCAAAGACTGCAAGAAGCCGGCTTGAAATTGTGCCAGGTTACAACTGTCAGAGGTGAAATGGGCTGAGCAAAGTAACAGTCTGTGGTTGAATGTAGTGGGAATCAGATTAAAAATGAACAGCAGCCACGCATCTCCTGCATTTCTTTTCGTTGGAAGGTTATGGAATGTTTGCACACTGCTTCCACGGCCTGGAAGGGCACACCTTGGTATGCGATTCGCCATTTCGCGAACAAACGCTGCTGCAATTTACTTAACATAGGGGACGGGTGAGCGGGTGTATGCAAATTATTTTTAAGGGGAGGAAACGGAATGAGAGTGGGGGCGGCAGTGAGATACATGTGACGTCATATGTATGCGTTGTTCAGATTGGCCCGTTTTCTGGCGGTCATTTTTAAAAGAGGAATTTCTATGAAACGGAGATGTTCAGAATGTCTAGCACTTTTCGTATGTTCTTGAATGCGGGTAGACTACCGTTATTCAACATAGACAAGGTAAAAATGGTTTTTGATTCGATGTCACCTTTAAAGGCAATGAAAAATATTGACCCTGCAAAACAAATGTCCATCAAGCAAAACTTTGAAGCTTTTCAGGTTGAAGCAAAACAGCACAGAAACAGTGCTTCTCAACACTGCTGACTGCGACCACGCCCTGGAGGTGGAACAAAGCAGCCTGAACTGGGATCTCTGACCCGTCACTGCTACACCCATGTTAAACTTCCTGTCTGCGGAGCCCTCTTCCTGCTATGCGTTGACAGGAAGAATAGACAAAGCTCTTCTCCAAAAAAACAAAAAAAAAAATGAAAAGGCATCTTTTAGCAAATCTCCACGTGACTGAGCAAACTATATTTCTGCTGCACCTCTGCTGGGTTGTTTACAACTCCATGACGCCCCGGGACACCTTGCTGCGAAGGGTATCGTTTAAAAATAAAACAGTCTCAGCAGGTCAGCGTTGCCCCTGGTGTGACATCACTCCAGGCCCTGTGCATACTCCCAGCATGCAACACGCGCCACCACACCTCCTCACACGCTGTAACCCCTCCCCCTTCCAGTCCTTCCCACAGGGCTACTTTTAAACAGCCCACCCCAGCTCTTTATTAATAGAATAAAGCAGGGAACAGTCCAGCAGTCCAGGGCTGCAGAGAAAGTACTTAACTTCTGAGGCCAAAGGGGGGGGGGAGCCCAGATTACACAGCATCTAAGTGTCATGGAATGGTCACACAAAATGCAATACTGAGCGAAACAATTTCATATCGGCTACAGAGTATTTCATAGCGAGATGCTGAAAGGCACTCCTGTAGAGGAAACGTCTCAACTAAACAGACATACAAACTCATGCAGTGCCAAGATATAAATTGACATAAGACGGCTCTGGACAGAAGATGCATTAATATGCCTTGTTGGCCTCATGTTACGTCAATTGGTCCACCAAGTGCAGGTCTTTCATCTGCTGAGCTTCAAAAACTCATCTTGAAGCTCTGCAGCGTCTGAACCAAGACCCCAGTTGACCCAAAACCCCACCCCCGCCCCTATTTGTTTACTGAAGACTTTATGGCATTACAGTTTGTTCCACTGATGTCTAAACAAAGGTAGCCGCATAATCCTTTTTGCCTGACCCTGATAAACTGTAAAATAGAAATGAGGGACACTCTACAACACTTAACTTGAAAAATGCTTAACATGGCTTAATGTGACTTACAAAACAAAAATTTATTCCCAAATTTCTCTCGGACATCTTTAATCAGAAACATGTCCACCTGTTAGAAAAAAATCGTAACAGAGTTCCTGAAATCCTGAACGGGTAGGCCTACAGTGATAAAGAATTTCCTTAGAAGCCCATTAAATGAAAAATGTTTCATGTGGCCTAATGTTCAAAACGGCGTCCAATAATCAGCAAAATTCTCTGGACATCTCATAAGTCATAAACACTGCCATCGGCCAAAAATAAAAACTTAAGATGTAGCAACTGAGCCAGGAAGCCTTGTCCTTTGTCTATAACGAGCAGCGATAGAGAGGACAGCGCTTAACATGACATATTTTTGACTACCATATTCCTTGGAGTTTAATTTTGCAATTTTGTTTGGAGATAATGAGTACAGCAAGTGTTCCTGACAAGAGAGGTTCATGAGAAATTTGGTGATCATTTATCGCAGTTTTGGAACATTACATCACTTCAAGCGTTTTTCCATTGAAGCCTTATAGAATTTCCCACGAGAGGACAGAAATTGTAAATGCATGATTAAGTTCCAGAAAGAATGAACTAAAATAAAACAAAGCATGCAAGACTAATGATGGCTCATTTATGCATGCAGGCTAACACGTACACACATCTTAAAATCCACTATAGCACTGCTTTTCTGGTCAAAAGGAAAATTGAGCATTGGCAGCTAGTCAGAAATTACCAATTGATTCAATCCGCCATCATTTCTCAATTAAATTGACAATCAACCCAAACCAAAAATACACATGCAGATACACATACGCACAAAAACACACACGTCAACACACATGCTGACAAAAATACACTCACAGTGATAGACATTCGCAGACAGACACGCACACTGATACACCTACACGCATACAAACATCGCAAAAACACAGACACACACAAGCAGCCCAGCAGGTCACTAACATCTCAGCAGCTCCACAGCTCATGACAGAAAGACCAAGTTTTCCATCCTGAGCATCGCGCAGCATGAAGAGCGCATTCCAGCGCAAGGCGCTTGTGCATGTTACGGCTGTACAGATGCATGCAAGTGCAGCGTGTCGCACACACTGTTGTATGAATGACTGTGAGCGAGGAGTGGGCACTCACACGTGTTGCTCCACAGATACAGACTGCCTTGGAATCGCACTACAAGCATTTTGTAGTCTTGTGGTCAAAGGTCAAGGAAGAAGACGACAGGTCAGCAGGTGCAGTGGTGATTAGGAGAGAACGGGGCAGTGAGATCACCGCTGACTGCAGTGGCACTGACCACTGCAGGGGTCAAATTTGCCGCACCTTCTCAATGTCCCTCACTGCAACAAGCATCAGTGGGGCCCAGCAGCACTGTTCTCAGGAAACACTCCTACTCCGCGCGTCACTATGAAGCATTTTGCGACGCAGTTCCATACGCTTCATCCGCAACATAAATTTTGAAAGAAATGTGCCGGACGCTTTGCGCTTCAGATGCATGAATTTCAGGGCATTTAAATACTCTCGACGATCAGTTCGTCTTTGCAGAGTTTCTTTGAGGAGAACAGAGTTAATCCACCACCAAGTCACGCAAGAGGACACCTTGCCAAGTCACAGAACAGGTTTGAAGTATGCATTAAGAACATAATTTTTCCAAGTAAACGAGAACATTTCACAAGAAGGATTTGAGAGGTGCATTAGAGTATGATAGGAATCAAAGACATTTGATGAGGAATGCTTGATGACACGTGTAGGGGAAGGGTAGAGAGACAGAAGACTGAAGGAGAGAGAAAAGAAGGAGATTCGAATGTGTAAACGGGGCACGTTGACGGCCACTCCATGTTTTGTCATTTGCTTCCCAGAAAAGTCCCTAAATAATTCAGTTGAAAAATAGAATTTCCTCTATTTAACCCCTTTCTGCAGACGTAGACGCCCGCATCTATAGACCTGCAAATTGGAAAAACGCTGTTACTGTACTCGATCACTAAATGGCACCCCCGGATCAGTTATTGAATGTTCACAAGCAAGCACACCTCCAACGCTGTTCTGAATATGGGGAAGTTCACTCCACGCCCGGTTTTTCAAGAGCTGCATGAATTAAACTCCTCAGCTAAGCCTGGTGTGCAAACTGGTCAGTATCCTTGCCTATAGTATCGATCCAGCAGTTTAAAAAAACGATATCTTGACACAGAAAAAATCGCTATCCTCTGTAGCAACCAGATAAGCCACAGTGAGCCAACAGTATTCCAAGTAATGGTTCAGAAAAATCAGTTTTCTGAGGCAAAAAAATCGACATGGTATTGATTCTCTCACATTCTACTGTTAATTACAGTCGTCACATACAAAAAAATTCGTAGTTCCCTACCGTGGATTTACGCGCAGATCCATTCATTGACAAATTCAGCGCTTCTTTATATCCACCCGAGTACTGGCGTTGATAGCCAACCACTCAACCATACGCTCAAGCTCTTCTGCGTAATTGTAGAGTTACACTTCATGCCCTGTGAAGCTACCCATGTAAAAATGTATTGATTGGCTCGTTTCTTATCCAATTCCCGAGTGTTTAAACATTTTAGAGTAAGTGAAACTAATTGATTGGACAAACAGAGAGCATACAAACCTATGCGTATCAGCAGGCTCGGTTGTATCCTGTCTACGTTATGCACATTACGCGGTTAAAATAGACGCGATTTATAGAAAACGCGTTCGCAAAACTGGCCTTGAAGTGTCCAGTTACATTTACAGGATTTAAATGAGATAAGGATATGGTCAATTGGAATTATTTAGAATGAAACAGGACCGGAGGGTTCCTGCTATTGGATCGGTCTCTGGAGAAGGGATTCATGAGAAAGGTGAGGCTGCTACTTTGATATTTGTTGTTGTTGTTGTTGTTGTTGTTTTTGGAATGTATACGTACTCAACAAAGTCGAATGTCGAGGTTTTTTTCCTGTTTAAAACGCGAACTGCCCGTGCATTTGGATGGACCCCCTGGTACGTTCATTGCACGTTTCTTTTGAATCCAGGGAGGCAATGGATTGTTCCCTGAAAGTGGAGTGTCTGTTCTGTTAAAATAAGGTATATTTCAGAATTCAGATATTACTGAGTTAGTGAGTTGCACTTGTTCCTTATAAGTAATGAAATGAGTTTGTGAGCTTAGAAGAGGGGACTGGTAGCTTCCATTACAGGGTGAACGTTCTAACCGTTTAATAAGAAGTTTATTTAATGCGTGTTTGTGCTGGCTTGGGGCACTTTGAAGTAAAATGGCCAAAACTCTAAACTTTATTATGGAGAAAAGGCATATTTTGTGTTTGGAGTGGTTACTGGTGACCATTGATATTCAACTGCACTGAGATTGATAAATTCATACTAAACTCAACCAGAAAATCATTTGTTCTTATTAAATTTCATGCCTTAAAACTTTATTTGTGTTATATACATGATTTTTTTATGATTTGACAGGACTTCATTTTGAGACTTCGGGGAGACACTTGGGTAGCTGTATAATTTGGCTAAAAGCATGTAGGTAATCTAGAATGTAATTTTGAAGATGAATTGTACTTGTGGTCAAGGAGTTTATGATCCCAGAAATGTATAGTTTTAAGCCCCAGCAGTTTTTCAATCCTCAGAATTATTTTTTTTGCAATTTCAATGGTGAATTCTCATGAAGATTTTTTATGTTTGCAGCTCATTTTCTCTACCATAATCATGAAAATTAACTGAAATACTATGTAATTCTAAATGCTGTAAGTGTCTTTTCAGAATTGAGCCACATTTTTCCTCTTTATGAAGCTTAAATCTTGAATTATACAGCATTAAAGTGGGTAACCCAAAAATAGCCAAATTTGGCTTCTGCACAAAGGGGTTAATATGACCGAAAATCACAGGTGACTCCACACTTCCGATCGGTCGCGTAAAGCAGTTTCTAGGTTTGCATAACCGCCCATTTAGCCAGGTTGGCAATTATGCAATTCATACGTAATGTACAAAGGACTTGCGCTGAATGAAGAGTATGATTAATAGATGATGTTTAGAGGAGCTGGTGGTGTATAATGCTGAGAGATCAGACTGAGTCATTTTTATCCTGAAGGGGAGAAGGGGTGATGTTCTGGGAAACCCAGCGACAACAACAGCGATAACGGGAAGAACCAGCAAAGAAAAACAAGTCAGGTAACAGACCTTTAAACGGAATGGGGCAAAACAGGGTCAGAGGTCAATTTTTCATTTTCGACGAAAACATGCACTGAAACATCTTGAAATTCCTCAATTTGGAGGAAAAAAAAAAGTCCAACCGCTTTTTTGTTTATACATTAGTCCTGTGTTTTTGCAGAGTGTAATTATGGTAAATATTCATTACCTTATAGCGCATCTCTATTAAGTATTAGTGCTGATCAATTAATGAAATTGGCCAACAGATTAATTTTCTGACCACTGCTTTATCGATAGTCGAGGACGAACAGAACTGATTGTCCGTATTATAGAGTATAAAGTCTATGCATATTTTTTTATTTTCCATTTTTCATTTATTTATTTTTCCGGCACAGTGGAGCTCAACCATCATGAACTGGACACACCGCTTTTAGGCCAGGCAGGCAGGCAGGCACTCATGCATTCAGTCAGTCAGTTCGACATGCGTTTTCAGCCACTACGGCTCAGCCACCAAGCTCACAGTAGCTGTATATCAGTCATATGCGCTGGGTGAGCAACTCTGGTCACACAGAATTTATGGCTGCTAAATTGGCACGACTATGCATTAGCGCGCAAGCTTAGAAACACTCCCCTTAGAAATACAAAACTGCTTCCTTAGTCAGTCTTAATCCAAACAAGATATTCATTTAATATACTTTATTTGTTCAAGCATTAGCTTACTGATGCTCATGAAGATGGTTTAATGCCCAGTAGCCAGTATACAGCCCATCCAGCCCTGTGAGGCAGGCTAGCATTCAGTGCGGAAAATGTGCCAGCTACTTTGCAACTTTACAACATCAAATCAGGCCATTTTGAATTATCCATCACCACAGTCATAGTGAAACGACGAGTACTAACACATAGGCTAATAATTATCCAGATTCTTCTCCATTTGAGATGTTTGCTGTTCCGAGCAATGCGAAGGGGGGTTGACCATTTCATTTTTACTAAAGCAAACCTATCAATTGATTAAGTATTAAGTCAAGTAATAACATTTATCACTGACCACATGACAAATTGTTAAGTGTAATTTTTTTTTATCATTAATGAGTAAATAAAGGCAGTCTGAGCATATATTTTATTGGGTTCAGTTAATTAAAAAAAATAAGTAGTAACCAGACTGACCAAGAGAAAAAAAAGCTACGTGTATTTTTGATTATTAGTATACATGGAAAGTCTGAGCATATTAAAGATAAAAATTAGTTTGTAACAAAAGGTAAAAAAAAAAAATTACCACAGAAAAAATAGCAAAATTACTCTCCCATTATGAATGAGTTCGTACAGGTAGATTGAGGAGATCAAAAAATGGGTTCAGTTTAAAATAATTTACAGGGGCACTGCAATTTTTGAACAAAATGCTCATTTTCTAATGACATTACTTGTTGCCTATGCTGTCTGGGGCAGTACTGTAGCCAAGCGTTCCCTGAGGGGCTTTCGCTGATATACGCTTTGCTGTTGGGAGCAACAACATAAGCCTTATAGTTGTTTAACAATATAGTTATATAGTTATATGTGAATATGTATAACAATACAGACATCTCATCTGTTCCTGCTTTCTTTCCGTCCTGCCATCTGGCCTGAAAATCATGAAAGGACGACCATCATCTAGCAGAGTCCGATCTAAGAAATTATGTAGGAAAAAAGAAAGAATAAGTGGTGACTTGAACATGGAATGTCAGAATCTATTTTTTGGGAGGTATCTTATAAATTATTTCACATAAATTGTTCATCTGTGAATTGTTCACCTCTCCCTATCAGGCATACCTGTAACTGCACTACTGGGCTCACCTCCAAAATGGTATTTGACAAACAAGTATGTGTCATTTCATTGATTCGAATATCTTCAATCCCACACGTCTTAACACCCTTTCCTTACTGTTTTCTTGACTCCAATTGGGTAAAGCTTGGAGCCAAGACAAGGCACGAGGAATGGGTACTCGAATGAGCCCATTAACTATGTGTAAGGCTGATGTGCCACTAAAATGCTGATATTCACGTAAACAGAGCTCATTTGTAAGTGTGCATTCTGCCAAGTCACCAACAGATTTCATTTAAATACATTTCATTTCATTCATCTCTTCGACAAACTTTAACTTTCAGCCCAGCATCCATAAAACACCACTGATCAATCAAAATACAATTCAATGAATACCCCAGATGGAAATGTAAAAAAAAAATTTCATATATATATTATTTAGTCAAGTCATAATTTCTCCCCCTCTGTGGTCTCTCTCTCAGCGGCAGGCGCGGGGTGGATGGGCACTGGGGTGGATGGGCAGGTCTATTTACAGAACTGGGCAACAGCTGCAGCTTCACAAATAACAGCTTCCCCTCCTGACCTCTCGACCCACCCCCTGCCCCAGGCCCCGCCCCCAGCCGAGAACCTCTATTCAGCACTCACGCCTCACGCAGCTTCTCCTATGACATCATAATACCCCAAAAAGGATTCTGCCAAACCTAGGTATAGAAACCAGGCGCATGGGGTTTCCTTCATATTTTCTGTACTCTTATCAGAGTTCTCCATCTCGCTGAACCCTACAGCCTTTCCACCCATGACACCCCACCCCCCCCCCCAACAAGAGCCCCTCTTCATGAGTCCACAACCTGCTCCAACTCCAAACTCTACAGTTTCAACTTCATGCCATGACGCAACCTGCATGCCTATTTATATCACCTTGCTTTTCAGAACTGTATGGTAAAATAAACTTCTTTGGCTTGTCTGCCTTTTCATATCAAGATAGGAAGTGTCAAACACGCTGGCATGACAACTAGCTGAATGAATTGAGATGTTCCATCCTTCAGTGGAATCGGAAATCCTGCAGCCTGGGAGCATCCAATGATCCGGAGTCCCAAAGGAGGAAGGGCCTCCCGGACTTGCAAGGCTCTGTTTGACAGAGTGCTGTGCGCTAGCAGCCCTGGTCACTCACATATCTGCAGCCCGGGCCAGAGAAACCGCTGCAGAACAGTTCCACTGGGGAGACCGATCTAGAAAACTCAATCATAACGTGCAAATTCACAATGAATACACTATCACCGACGGGCACATTTTGCACACAGCGGGTCAAATTATAGCAACACTATAAATACTGCACGACAGTTTTCGGAACCAAAATCTTAAAACTTATGATTGATGGAGCGAAGAAAGGGAGATCCCAGACACACACTCTCGCTCTCTAAAATGCTATAAAGGCAGCTCAGACAAAGGCACCCATTGAAAAAGACTGCACATACAGCACTGCTAGTCTGAGAAACAACAAGTCTTCTTAGCTTGAGAGCCTCTGGTTGCCCACTGAGAGGGATGATGACCTAATGATCACAATGTTGCAGGAGGCAAATCCTTCAGCTTTAAAAACCGCAGTGCATGGGGCATAGCACTCAATAGCAAGCCTTTTATGTCCCATAGAGCATAAACACAGCGCAAGATAAAAACAGACGTCCTTGAAATCAAATCGCAGCAACTAAACAAAAAAAAAAACAAAAGCAAAAAAAAAACACATTAAATGAAAACATAAGGCTTGGCTGTGAACATAAATCAATGAAACAGTGCAAGCTACCATCTGCTCCATCCAGTTCCCCCCCACGGGAGTCTCAGTATGAATGGACTTATGGGCTGATCGTCCCTCCAATTCAGACCGTGTTTTTGGCACGTCCAGACCTAACGGAATCTCTTGGCTCCTCTTTTGGGACTTGAAGACGGAACTTGAGGCCAAATGGTTTGTCTGCTTTTGTTATCGTTTTCACTTGTGAAAACCGCAGCAGTAGCATCTCAGTGGACATCGCCGCTCTGAAACTATTCTAAATTTTGCAGTTTGGTCAACACAGTGCAGTAACAGACAGAGTTGCCAGAGGCCAGTGGAGGGGACAACTTCTCCATGCAGACAGCCTGACAGTGAGGAAAATAACTGGGCCAAAAGAGGTGGGCAATGTGGCCTAAAATGTATATTATAATAATACTATGAATTTTGGATGATGACAAAATATGCACCACAGTTTAGACTTTTTCCTCTTCTTATCAAAAGAACAAGGACCAGTACAACTATTTAACAAGAATTAGGGTGTAAGCATGATTGGGCAGGAAACAAACCACTCAACTGGCCCAGACCAACTTCACAGAAGGCCGAGGTTAAAGGGACCTCAATTTCCAGCCATGGATTCTTGGTGAAATTCCTTCCGCTGATGTTCAGATGAAACATTTTTATCCGTCTCTCTGCCGGTGTGGACGATATGGCCCATTTCACACTGTGAAACATTTCTAGTGCTAAATTGTTTCCATAGAAGTGCATAATTGAATCACTTTTTTTTGGCCTGATAAATACAACCATTGATGTGGGGTGGACAGGCGAACTGGTGCCTTTTCTTTTTCTGGAATCCTGCTGTACTTCAACACACAGTCAATATCAGAGGTGATCTGAAACGCTTTCAGAAAAAATGTGTTGGGCGGACAGCTTCCATCAACTTTTAAGGCATAATTAGCCAAGCTTAAACCTTCCCCTATGCATTTTGCCAGAATAAAAATCAAATTCATTTATCGACTAATAAAAACCAGTGAGTAGCCTATGGTGATTAAGAAGTTATGATAAGAAGCAGATAAGCCTAGCTAGGCTTCTAAGTGCCATTGTAAGAATGGTAATTTTCTAAACAACTGGAAAATAAATCTTCCTCTGAATTCCATCTCCCATTGTAAGATTTTAAATAAATTGTTAAAGATAAATGAACGATACGGTGAGCAAAAGCCCTCGATTTTCCTTTCAGCGTCCAAATACTGTGACAGCGGAAAACATATTATTAAGTCTAACAAATATAACAAATTATATTTGCAGTCACACAAAATGAACAAATGTACAAAAAACCTAACAAACACATCTACGCAAATCTATGCTGTGTCATCGCCCTTTTAACTTTCAAAATGCTGCGAAAAAAAAATAAAAAATGCTGTCTAATTAAATTGGCCAGTCTACTGATTCAAAAATGAGTGACTGAGAGAATCACTTATTGAATGGCAAATCAAGCAAAGTAAACAGGAAAAGATTGAAAGTAATTGTGGGTTAAACTGGTATAATTCTGCAGTCCTTCACTCTTTACCCCAAAGACTCCCCCCACATAGGCGTCATTATGTAGTCATCATGGACATAACAGTTAAAGCTGCTTTGTTCAGCACGTCACTTTAATCGCTGACATCAGTGAAGTTTTTTTTATTTTCTACCGGAAGCATTTTACATGACCTGACATCTGGCTGCGGCTTGTTTCAGGTACGATTCACAAAAAAGAAAAGGAGCGAGCTCGATTGTTACTTTTATTACGCATAAATAACTGAGCTTCAATTAATTGCGCGGCCCAAACCATTTTTTCCAACACATAGACCACTCCTAAAGACCAATTAAAAATGTTGGCTGACTGAAACGTACCGTCTTAACAGAAAACACAAAATGAGAGGGCAGTTGTCACATATAATAATTACAGAGAAAGGGGAATTTTCATGAGAGAAAGTACCACCTTCTCTTATGGAACAAATAATACTGGCCTAGAGCAGCAGAGCGAAGGCAAGGAAACAGGAATAACACCCTTGTGGCAACAGACCAGGGACAGCGCTGCTAACTCGCCTGCACATTCATGGTGGACACACTGAAAGTAAACAAGCAAACTCAGCCACGAGAATTTGACATTGAAGACCCCAAATGAGCGCTGCTATAACGAGAAGCCAGGCGGTGACAGATGCATCTACTGAAGCATCCCTTTCCCAAAATACCGGGCACTCATTCAACTGCATTCTGCAAAACAAACAAAAAACTTGAATGCAGAAAACCGCAGCCTCCTCTGGGATTACTGACCAACCAACCCCACCAGCACACAACAATTAGAACGAAACAATAGAGTTTGCCTCCGTTTTAAAACAACGGTCGTCAAGTAGCTCAGATGGCATTCTCTCAACCATTGTTTGTTGTGCAAGGAATTATTCAGGCATTCAAAGACATTGAATGGATACCATCCGTTCACTGAGGTGGTTTGCCGGTTTTCACAAATCAAGGTTCATTTATTTGTCCTTTATGGTATTCCCTTTACCTCAGGATACCAACAGGGTAACGCCTATGCCGAGGTAAAATGACAGTAGTATGATAAAATTAATCACATTTGTTCTTAAAAACTTATGCAATGATGCAGTCTTGTTACTGCCAATAGGAGCGTTTCAGGATTTTAAGACGCCAGCACCATCAACAGAGAAACAGTTGCTCTTCTGTTACCTCCAAATTCAGCTTCCTAGTTCAATGATCCACTGTGGCATGCAGCACGCAGAATGTGGAAGCCAAGAACATTTAACAATCTGTCCATATCAGAAGATCAGGTAGGTCCTGACAGTCAGGTCTTAAGCGTAGCAAGAGAACAAGACCACACCGAAAGAGTGGCCAGGCCAGGAGCAGTTAGTAATATCAGAAACAAAACACAAACTCCATCTTTAATTGAATGAGAGTGATCATTGTTTTATTTTATACATATTTTGCTATGTGGGAGTTCCTTGGAAATTGGTCAAATGTTTTTGCCTAGAGTCAAAGAGTTCCATTATCTCAAAGAAGGTGTAGGGGTTTTGGAATTGAGGGGACAACCCGTGAGCTCGACTTGGGACCATAAGTATATAGACGTGGTTGGCTGCATATTAAAGGGCATCTAAAGTCGATTCTCAGACAGGACGCTGAACGACCAATGTTTACAAACAAATCACTTGCTTTTGGTGACATCTTGCATTGTCACACGACCAATTTCATTCATATAAACCAATGTTTTGTGTAAATGCGTAGACAATCCTTCTACTTCGGTCCGTTTGCGCAGGTGCGACTCGCTGGTTGACCTATAAACAAAAACAATGGGAATCGACTTTAGATGCCCAGGCTTTAATGCAACTACCGCCGACAGTAGCCGGGGAACTCATGCAAAAAAGCCCCTATTCTGTTCCATCCGTCATAAAATCAAGAGGTTCAATGCGTGTGTGTGTGTGTGTGTGTGAGTGAGTGTGTGTATATATATACAAAGTTGAATCACGGGAACATTTTCCCCAGCATCAGTCTGACAGAAACCTTTGAAATTACGGAGCAGGGGTTATTGGCCAGTCAGAAATTCTGGTCCTATAATATTTTCAAATTTCGCCAGGCATGAGATCGCGTGACAGCAGCAACTTTGTACGCGACTGCTGGGTTACAACAGGAAACGGAGTTGACCAACATTTACCAGCACCTGTCAACAGACGTGCGTCCCTGCATCTTGCAATAGCTGGTTAGCGACCACATTTTCCACACAACTGCCAAACACTATGGGCTACAGCGATCTAACGTTAATAAGTGACCGGGGATTGGATTGTCGCTCCATAAATGTACTTTAAAACGAAAAGCTTACCTTTAAAGCGTATTTTTCTCCATTTTTCTTCTGAAAGATCTCCAAAACCTTGCCATTGATGCCCAAACCAAGGACCTGGCTTGTGACTTTGTACTCGTCCGTTATAGCGTTCTTCTTGATTTGCAATGTGGGTTTGACGTGAAACTGCAAGAACTGCGCCGGGTTCTGCAGGGCAGGCTGCTGCGGAGTCGGGAACACCGGCTGGTTCTGCGCGTTGGACAACATTGTGCGAGTCCCCGCAGAAGAGAGCCTCCGCGCGGGGGTTTGATTACTCCCCGACCGCAGCCGCGCCGGAAGTTGGCAGGTACACCCTCAGAGAGGGAAGGTAACCCGGCGGGCGAGCGGCTCTCCGGCACGTAACGCCTCAAGTGAAGTGACCCGCCTCTGTAACCCGCCGTCCAGCGCTCTGTCGCTACTGAGGTCAAGCAGCTAATGACAATAGCCAGGCTAGTCTATCTCGCCCAGCACGTCTTCAAGAGAGTGAAATCTCTCTGCGAATGTACTTTTTTCGATAGTTGGATAAGCATCAGAAAAGTTATTGGACGCCGGTGAACTCAGTGAGCCAACTGCCCGTCTCAGTTTTTTTTTCCGTCCCGATTCTTCCGTTTCCACCTGTAAAAAGTAATGTCAGCTAGTCAGCACTTCTCCTTCAAGAATAGCTACCGAGTCCCGGGGTTTCCAATCGTTTAAAGTGGTTGTAAAATTCCATTTGTCCTTTCAAAAAAGGGCATGAAAATACATTAATTTCCAACAGAAGTTTGGTAATACTGAACGGCCAGCAACAGTCGGCTAGCGCTAAGAAATGCACAATGCAAGCAGCTAGCTAACAAGCGAGCTACAGGCACTTTCTGTCATGACGTCGCTCCCCTGGCCGTCTGGCCAAGGTCTTCTCTTAAAGGAGAAGTCTGCAAGGAAAATGTGAGCGACAGACCCCCTGAAAGTATTGGTCGTGCGGCCGCGCCTGAGTACAGGGCTTTCTCATTGTCTCCTCCTTTCCTAGTTACCTCTCCTTCATACCTCCCCTCCCTTTCTATCTGATGTGCTTTTCTATACGCCAGGGCTGCCCAACCCTGTTCCTGGAGAGCGAACATCCTGAAGGTTATCACTCCAACCAAACCACCCCTGCTTTCCCAGTAACAGATCTTGACGAGCTGCTAATGAGCTGAATCAGGTGTGTTGAATTAGGGTTGGAGCGAAACCTACAGGATGGTAGCTCTCAAGGAACGGGGTTGGGCAGCCCTGCTATATGATGACTTATGCTTCCTCGTGTCCTCTCTCCTCCCTCGACCTGGAAATCATCCCTCCTCCGCCACCATGAAGGATCTTCCAAACCCTTAAAATGCACATTGAGGAGATGTGAAGTGAGGAGATGGGAGGCCTCTGAAGGAGCTTATAGCAAGGAAACACAGGTGTAGTCTTCAGAGAAGCTTTCTATCAAGTAGCGTAATGTACAGATGCCGCAAGGTTTTCTCATGGAATTTTTGGCCCCTTCGTCTTTGCGTCTAATTTTCTCCCTTGGAGGAGCTAAGATGCGAGCTAAAGATGCGAGTGCGGGAAGCGAAGAGTCTCGTTAGCATAATGAAGAGCACCCCTGGGTTAATGGGTGTAGGATGGGAGCAGAAGAGTGGAGGATACGGCTATGCTCAACCCAGTTGTTAGTGTAGGCCTTGTCCAATTTAATATACTTTTTATAATTTTCCATAACATTGTATGGGGGATGTGGTTGGCTGCCTGTGTTAGTGGAAGTTGTGATAGGGCCACTTCATAAGTCGACACAGCAGATGGATGACGTTGGAGGAAACATGAGTCGCTGACCCATTTCTCATTCCTCTCATGTACCCCATCTTGTCTCCTCCACTTCTCTACTACCATCCTCCACCTCATACTTCCTAGTAGGAAAGCAGGGGAGGTGAGAAGGAGAGATTGCAAGGAAAGGATAAGACACATTGGTATTAAACCATAATGTCACCTATTAACGCAGCGAACAAAGCTAGTTTCCTTATCAAATTTCTAGGAGGTTGGCCATATTTGACTTTTTATGAATATTAAAATCTGCTCAGTTCACTGGAGGCAAAGGGAGCTTGAAAATGTATATGAAATGACATTCTACAACATTTTAACTTTTTGAAATTCAAGACAATGTTTTGAATTAATGCTTAGTAATTAAAGTGACAGTGTTATTAAATTAAACTATTTTTTTTCACAATATAGTTGTTTGGTGCCAATTACCATACCAATTGGTAGAGCTGCCATATTTGCATGTTTGTTCCTGGGTATTGAGATGTGCTCACTCTGATATTTCAGGTCAAAAACAAGTTGAATTCGTAGTACTCTTGAAATTTCTAATTTCCTTCATTACTGCAATTCCGTCCTCCACCAGTCAATGTGAGAGCAGTGTTGCTGAGTATGTATTTATAATAAATAACATTTTCCAAAAGCAAAAGAAGAGCTTGCATCACCAGGGAGAAAGTCAACTGCTCAATGATGAGTATGTACTGCTAAACTGTCATTTACCACAGATAACTGCCAAGCTGTGGATAGCTTGTAACCCGTGGGTTACTGAAAATAATTTGAAAGCTGTGTCTGTAGTCAGCTTGTATGAAAGTTTGATCACCAACTTACTTTACAATCTTAATCAACTTTGTCCCACTAGAGACCAGCTTTGGCCAGCCAGAGTCCAGCTATGACCAGCTAGACGTGTCGAAAACACTCCTAAACTGGCATAGAATCCCAACTGGTCAAATGTAAAATTTTTAAACAGGGGACTTTTTCAGCAAATAAAATACATTTCCAATTTTTATGGACACACATCATCTGCATCTGCACATTATTGAATAATTGAAATACCATGAGATGATGAGTCATGTTTAATCATTAGAGACACCTAGCTCATTATATAAACCTTTAATGACTTGGATAATACAAAATTAATTGATTATTTAATGGGGTTGGGGAGACGTAACTGCCAAGCTTATACATTTGAATAATATTGAACAAGTAATTTGGAACAATTTGCCAAAACAATTTGACATTGAAGGCATAGCACATGCCACAGTGTGCATAGAACTATAACTGACCATGATGTCGCCTTTCTAAAAATAGTACAATAAGAGGTGCTACTAACAGTGAAGTTTTTTTTTTTTGTCTTTTTGTTTAAGGGGTGTGTCTGGTACTTGCTCAGACTGAACCGAGCACAGAATAACTATTATTTTGAGCCAGTTATGAAACTATTTGCTCTATGTTGAATGAAAATGAATATTTTGTTTATATTTTGTCACTCAATTTTGCTTTGAAATAGCTGCAGTACCTAAAAAACCCACAAGATGGCAGAACTTGCATTGTAATTGGCTTGCACGCTGTACTCACAGGTGACACTGCACTCATAGGCTGGGAACTGTACCTGAATTTCGTTTCAAAATTACACCCACATACCGTTTCATAAAATCCACGCAATGCACATTCCAATGATAATTTTCTTTTTAATGTTCTTGCACGACCCATTCCTGCTCTTACAGTTGTAAAATACGTTATTAATGGGTTGACAGCTCCTGATATTCATGCCCAAAGTTTGTGAAATCGGTGGTATGTCGGTCAAAAGTGGCATCACAGACTATGCAGTGCATCTCCAGCACATTACCACCTAGGCTTTTGCAGGTTAATAAATCAGCTATTTATGTCATTAAGGTTCCGGCCAGATCTGGCGCTGACAGAATCTGGGCATCTCACCCTCCAATGTGGAGGTGTTTTGCCCTCCTCTTCTCAGTACCGTAATGTCCACCAGCAACAGCGCGGGGCATGCCTCTCCAGATCAGGAGGCCCTCATGTCTGGAGACAGAGGAACGTGTGCTCAGAAGGACTAGATGAAGTTTAAAATTAATAAGCAAACAGAGGTTTAGACATATGACGTCAAATGCAAGTTACTGTGGCTTTGTGGAGTGCTTTTATAGATTCAGATATGGCCCCATAAAAAGTGCACCATTATCTCTGGTAATATTAAGATCTAAAAAAAGTAACATATGAGGTCATGTGGACGCAGGGAAGGGATGGGGACCTCTGCAATGAGGCACTCTCTGCCACTCGTGAGGAATATCTCCTGCAGTCGACGCAGTAAAACACCTGGAGGCCGCTGTCCTGTGTGGAAAACCGCATCATAATTGTGATCTGTCTTTCTGGTTCATTCCTGATTTATTTATTATCATGAGCATCCATCTTGGAGCTGAGGAGCCATTGTAGTTTATACAGGGATGCAGTTCATGGAACCTTGTTTTAAGGACTGCAAGATATCAAAAATATGTACTAGGAGATGAGGAGAACCATTAAACTGAAATATCTGACGTTCAACACCTTTAAGGGGAACTGACATACCTAAATATGGGAGATAATCCTCAGAGTCATAGACAATTAAACAGAGGAGTCATGTAACTCATTGCTCCATGTGATATATGTATACTCTTCCTCTAACTAGACCATGAAGAGTGGACATGTCTTGATGAGCCCTGACGAAAAGTGTGCAAAGTGTCCTTTGACGGACACTTTTGCAAGCGCGTGCAGTCAGGAATGCGCATGCATGATCACACATTTTTCTTACATCACATCGAACTGAACATCTTAAACAATCAATGTCTTAAGGGCTTAGTTGGCCATGTGGCCATGGGTCCCCACAGACTCACAGGAAACCGATACAGCGTGGGAAATAAGCGCCACAAACCATATCCAGAGGAATGGGGGGGTGTGTTACGGGATGGTGTATTGAAGACAGGGAACTTTGGGAAACTCTAATTCCCCACTGCTCTAGTAAAGTATTTTACCAAAGAAGGTTGTGTGTCTGACAGCCTGACTTCAGACTGGAGTTTCACAGTAGAGTGGCGGCGAGGTGTTGTACATGTCCTCATTGGGAGCACATGCTGGTGAGGATAGTGAGTGCTACAGGTGATAATTCTTTTTTTTCATTTTATAATCTCATGTGCTTGGATCAAAAAAAAAACAAACACTCAGACCAAAGAGTAATGTGGCATACTGACAAAAAAACATTCTCTGGTACGCCAATATTATTACACGTAAAACTGCAAACACCTTTGGCATTTGCCAAACCTGGCACCACTATCTGCATGTTTAAACAGGCAACAGTTGACTGGTGGTGCTCAACAACTCAGACACGATACACTGGTGCGGTGAGGAATTATGACAGTTGCCTCAGAAACTGTTATGACAGGGGCAAACAGGAGCGACACGTAATTCCGGCCAGTTGCTTCCCGGGTCTGAAAGATCCTTGCTCCCGGAAGAGGCCCAGTTAGCTCATCTCTGATGCTGTCAGTCACTCTCAAAGGAAGTGGAATCACCCGACTGTTGTGACATAAGGTCAGGGAAAACACATTTCCTTTTTCTATCTTGGTGTGTCGTAAGCATGTGGTAATTATGGGTTTTACTGCGTGATGCTTTTTGCATTCAGCTGGATGGACCAATCAGCACACGACTCCCGAAAAGGTTGTAACAGTATGGAAAATACATGTTAAATGAAGGAAACCACTGATTTCTAAATTATCTTTGAAGCATTAAATTGAAAACAGTACAAGACAAAATATTTCATGTTTTAACTGATCAAGTTTATTATTGAGTTTTAAATGCACATTCTGAAAGTGACGCCTGCAACACATTCCAAAAAAGCGGGACAGAGGTAATTAATATGCATTGTGTTGAAATGCTACAAAATGAAATGCTATCATGCTTGGATATAACAGTAGCAGCCTCAAAAGGCCCAGTTGTTCACATGCAACGAATGGTTGACACTTGTATCTTTGCAAAAAGCATAATTGAGTAATCCAACAGTTTTAAAACTGTGTAACATAACCCTCTACAGAACATAATATTATTAGAAGATTTAGGGAATCTGGAGAAATCACTGCTTGAAGGACGAGGATGAAGATCAATTGGAAATTTCAGCCGGCAACAAACAAAGAAACACACTGAACTAAAAACAACACTTCCTCTGGATCCTTCAGGGCAAGGTCAAAATGTCATTGTCCTATGAATTATGGAGTTCAATGTATATGCACAATATGTGCAAAATAAGCTGTCCTCGGCATGACGTCTTTTGGGAGGTGCCTGTGCTTATTTCTACAAGACAATGGTAAGCCACATTCTGCATGTGAAATAACACAATATAACACAACTACAGAGTGTGGCTGCTGGTCTGGCAAGCCTGTCTCCTGTTAAAAACATGCAGTGCTTTCAGAAGTACCACAAAAACGACACTGAAGACCCTGAATGTCTGAGCGACTGAAGATGCATCTCAAGGGAGAATTGAAGAAAAAAAGCTGGAATAACTGGTGTCGTCAGTTCCCCCAATGATTACTCGGAGGGCTGTGAATAAGAAAGGTGATGTAACGCAGTGATAAACATTCCCCTGGAGGGGGGGGGGGGGTGGTGGTTGCCACCAGTGTCAATTTTAGCCTGTTTTTGATGCAAAATATGCTTACAAATTAGTTGCAAATAGTTTGCTATTATTATGTGTCATGCTCAATGAAGTTTGTAGACGACAATGATTGTCATCCTTATTGATTATCTCCGCCAAGGAGATTTTGCGATCGAGTCGGTTTCTTTATTTATACTGAGTACAAATGAAAACGCACCACTCACGAAATCTGGAATAGCTCCACGGATTGATATGTGAAGTATATACGTATGATGCATTTGAGATAATGAATGACTTAAGAAGACATGTAAACATGATTCAATTTCATTCACGATAATGTTAATGCGCGAGAGAGGTTTAACTGGTGTAGGGGTCAAACAGGAAAGTCAATAACGGGTGTGACCGCCATTTGCATTGACACATGCGGTGTATCGTCGCTGCATGGAGTTGATCAGTCTCTGGATAGTGTTCTGAGGGATAGCATTCCACTCCTCAACAAGGGCAACCTCAAGTTCTCGGATGTTGTCCATCTGGCGTCGACGTAAAAGACGTCGTCCAATTTCATCCCATAAGAGCTCGATAAGGGAGAGGTCGGGTGACAAAGCTGGCCACTGAAGCACGGGGATGTTCTGCTGTGCAAGGTACTGCATGGACACCCTTGCAGTGTGTGCCCTAGCGTTGTCCTGTTGGATCGTGTGGACATTGTGGTGTTGGTTGAAGAACGGCACAACATGGTTCTGCAGCACCTGGTCCCGGTAGTAGACGCCGTTCACCCTTCCTCTGAAGATATGGAGAGGGGTTTATGTGATGGTAGCTTATTCCACCCCACACCATAACGCTGCCACCACCCCAACGGTCTGTTTGAACGACACAATCGGCGTTATAACGTTCACCACGTCTCTGCCAAACACGTATACGGCCATCTGCGTTCCTTAAGTGAAATCGTGACTTGTCAGAAAAGATGACACCGTGCCATTGTCGTAGTCGTCAATTCTGGTGCCTGTTTGCCCACTGTAGACGCTGGTTTCGGTGACGATCCGTCAATATGGGGCCGAAATAAGGACGTCGTGCACGCAGGCCTGCAGCTCGCAGACGGTTCCATACGGTGTTGGGGTGAATGAATCCACGTCGTCCTTGGACTTGAGCAGCCGTTCTTGTCACTGGTAGTGTTCGGTCTCGGACATGATCCCGTACGATCTGACGGTCCTGACGTGCCGTTGTCACACGTTGACCCAGTTGAGGACGGTCCCGAGTGCTCCCCGTTTGCAGAAACCTTTGATGGAGTCTTGCGATCGTTGTGTGTGCGCAGTGTAGTCGTCTGGCAATTTCCCTGGTGCTGGCGCCAATTTGAAGCATGCCTATGGCACGTTCCCGTTCAGGGGCTGCAAGTCGCGGCATAGTGTCAACGTTTCACAAGTGTCAGTGAGGAAGTGAAATTTTATTCGGATTCACATGCTTTTAAAGGCAATGTGTGCACAAATTCAGAGTGAAATTCATTCATTCCCGTGGTGTGCGTGCAAGATGTTGCGTTTTTGCAAAAAATTGCCTAGCGTTACAGTTAACTGGAAATTCTCGCATTTCTTGCACCTGGCATGTCAGGTGACGTCACTGTAGTGTTTTTGTTGTATAAAAATTATATTGAAGTTCATTTGAACTTAAATATTGACTTTTTTCAAGTGATGCGTTTTCATTTGTACTCAGTATATTTATTTGTCTGTCTGTGGACAGGATTTCTCGGAAACTACTAGACGGATCTTCATGAAATTTTCACCAGAGATAGATCTTGGTCCGGGGACGAATCCATTAAATTTTGGTGATGATCCGGATCCGGATCTGGATTCTGGATCCGGATCGGGATCTGGATCTACAAATTTAGTGACATTTCTCGGAAACTACTAAACGGATCTTCATGAAATTTTCACCAGAGATAGATCTTGGTCCAGGGATGACTCCATTAAATTTTGGTGATGATCCGGATCCGGATCTGGATCTACAATCTTAGTGACATATCTCGGATGTCATTACTAGACTAGAATGGGTTGCTTTACACACACAAATCCCAATTAAACTTGTCGCATGCGTGGTCCTAAAATCTTCCCAAGAGACAGATCTTGCATTTGTATCAATGTCATCCTTTGGCGGAGATCAAAAATCTTTGATTGCTCTTGTTTATTGATGTAGCTTGTCCTTGTATTAGTAAATCTTGGAATTACAATGACCAGCAGTGACCAGTAACCTTTAAGTGATCTTCACCTAATAATATTAGAAGTGCATGCCCGACATACTTTTACTTGTGTGTTTGAGTGGTTACTGTACTGTATACTATTTTTATACTGTGCAATAGACCTACTATGATACAAGTTCATATAATTGTTCATAAAGTAGTTCTCTTAATTCATAGATAAACCCTTTATCTGAAGCGTGCTCTATCATGGGGAAAAACTTGATTTTTGATTTGAAGAGAGGACATCTGTAGCTGTACACTGATACCAAACAAGATGGTGTTTATCACTTAATTTCAAAATAATCAGGGAGGGTGGTTGGGGTTGTAGTAGAAAAACCCTTGGTTGGACGAGGGTTAATTCAGGTCAAGTATAATTTGCAAATCCATGTTTTCTTTTTGTATTTGCGTTTTCCATGTTCTCCCACAGAAATGGGGTCATACTATCATCATGCAAGACTGATAAGTCCAATGTTACAAACTATTTTTTGAGGAACATCAAGGGAGTTGCTGCAGAACACCGTAAACTCTCACAAAGGGACCTGGATCATTCTCTCAAGCATCTTTATACGGTATATTCATTGTTAATCAGGAGTACCCAACCATTTTTAAAATAATGCCATTTGATTTTGAGGGGAAAATAAAAGCCTAGCGTTCGGTTATGGGCTTGATTACACGGCTCAGTACATCTCGCTGTAATTCAGCATATCTCTGGCCTCCTGTGGTCCATAGTGGCGTGTAAATTGCGCGTGGATTGAATGAGCAGCCTGGAACGCAGGTGAATGGACCAAACATTGGTGGGTCACCAGCCTCAGTCATCATAGTGAGCTCACTCATCAGGTCTCTTCTTCAAACGAAACACGAGGGGGCTTCATACCCTATAGTTAACCCACTTTTTCGGTGCCAGGACCCACTTTAGCCCTGTTGGCAGGAAAAACTGCCCCAGTTTTGAGCTGCATGCCCCGTGGAACCCCAACACAGAATGACTGGGATGCCCCAGTTGTCAAACACTGAGGAGCCTGGCAGAGACTGAGCTGAACAGCTCAAGTTTGTCTCAGTTCAGCTCATACGACCCATTTCTATGCACTGGAATCCATGGCGATCACTCACGGGTTAACTCACCACACAAACCTTTAACTCACTGACAGTTCAACAATATGTAATTTATCACAATAATATGGGATTAGGCTTGGATATGTTTTCTTCATTCTTATCTGGAAGAGAGGGAACTGATTTGGGGAAGCAGAGGTCCGGTCCGAAAGAAAAAAAGTTTCGTGAAAGAGGGAAGTGAGAGTACGAGAGGGAACTGTGTTTCTGAACCGTGAAAATATGCTGAACACAATATTGGGTTAACGCTCTTTAATTCTCCATATTTTATCAAATGCAATATTTATAAACTAAGGCCAGTTTACAAGAGTCACATGTTCTTGTTGCAACTGTAGCACGAAAAATGTACAATTTTGCGCTAAATAATGGGAATTTAAAAAAAAAAAATTCAAGCTCATGTTGGCAAGTTCATCAAGGGTAAATTGTGTATTTTATAGCTGAGATAATACATTTCTAATTTTCACTTCACAGAAGGAAACATTGAAAGAGATAACTGCCGAGAACTTGCTTGAGGCTGAATGAACTTTTTCATGTGACTTGTTCAGTTGATTAAATTAAATGACTCACAGATGCTTTTACCTGCTCATTTACAACGACAGTCTCCCCCTTCCTTCTTGTAAATTCCATGACTGCATCTGTAAAAACGGCACATTTCTGTATCCATAAACTGTCTCAGTGCAAAGTTTAAAAACCAGGAGACACAGGAAGGATACCCAGCGGTATCTCACCTCTGAAACACAGACCCTTGCTTTGATTGGCCTTTTCATGTTTATTTTCCTTTAAATGCACTGCATTTCCCGTATCATCCTTTTTTGATAGGTTTAGAGCCACTCTTCATGAAAATATTGAAAAATGAATTTGCTTGTTTTCTATGTGATAGTCTTAAGGACTAAGAAACCACACCCATTTTACATGGGTAGTAGTCATCTTCTCAGTGTATATGCAGTGAAAGAAGTGTGAATCAGCTGCAACTTTTTCAGCTATACCATTGCTCAACAGAGAACCTGCAGGTTATCGGACAATTTAAGTCTCCATCTCCCAAGGGAAATGGTAATTATTAGTCTTCCTCGTATCCTCAGTCAAGATTCATGACGGTTCATTCCATGGAAACAGCGAGATATGTGGACATCCTGATTTTCATACGAAATGTCCCTTTAAGTGTGCATTGTGCCAGCCAGCAGCCAGGTCAACGTTATTTAGGAAGTGCTTCAGAATATGCAGGCAACGTTTTGTGCGGGTATTTTGGGGTAAATAATGAGCAGAACATTGCACACCTCACTGGAGATTTTAAACAGACCAGGTTTGTCCCATGAAACATGCTTATACGAGCTTCCGCAGTCTGAAGGTGATAAATTGCATTATTTACTTTTGAAATTCCCAGCACCAATCAAAAATGAAAAGTTCACTGAACAACTTGATCTGTGATTCTGTATTTTTGAAAACTATGCAAGTGCCCTACATATTGCTGTATGTCCTACCCACTCTACCTTTGACTCCTCTTATAGTTTAAACAAACCAAAGGCCTGTCCAGCTTCTTCTCTCTGATTGGTCACCCTCCTCTCGCATGGCCAATAATGGCAAATCCCACCTAATCTCATTGATCCTTCATTTAGATTACAGTGAATTGAGACAGACATGCAGTACGTAAGTGTCATAGGTCAACACAAGTCAGAAGTCAGCTGGCGTTTTCAACTTGGTCATGTCTTTGAGGTCAGTCAATATCAATTCATGGCAGCCATGTCATTCAGCGCCTGTCATTCACTTTGCTTTAAGACGGAAGTGGAAGGAAAATATGAAAGTATGAAAATCACCGTAATTTCACAGTGTTGAGCAAGTGTGAGAACTTGTGAAACTGAAGAAATCGGCCTTACCCTCTGGCAAAGACAACATTAATCAGTCACAACGACCAGAATTCTTCTGACTGCAAAAGGGCAAAAAAAAAAGATGAAAGAGAAGGAGGCTGGTTTGAGATTATGAAGGAGGGTATTCCACATCTCTGAAGCAATGATTGTGAGGTTACAGCCTCTCATATCATCCCAACAAATAATTTTGTAAAAAAAAAGGGCATTTTTTCGTTAAGGCTCATATTCTGTTTTCACTTTAGAAAATAATGTAAATGGCCAGATCTATCAGCGGAGAAATACAATAAGTGAATTACTTCTGTTTCAGTAACTTTTATATTTGTTTGTTTTGAAAAGTGACAAATGTGTCTTATCTGTCATGACACCCCCTGAATGACTCTCAAGACTCCAGCAGCAGAAAGTCAGGAGGTAACTGATAAACTCTTCCTCAGCCCGTCCCCCAGGGCCTGTCTGATTGGCCCTTGCCTCCCATCTCTGCCCCTAAACTCCATGACAACCTTCACTGAAGCCAACCTACCCATATGTTACAGTTCGTATGATTTCACTATGTAAGAATCAAGGACTGCCATAACCTGGAAATAAAACCTGGTTTACATCAAAACATTACATTGTTGTGTATTTCATGTAAGAACGATGATACAGATCTCTAGAAATGACTTTAAAATGAGAGATCATTCATCTTTGTGTGCGCTTGTGCGATTGCATGAGCATGTACGCGAACACAAGATAACTACTAAACAAATACAAAGACAACTGTTAATTTGCTCCAAGCTTGTTCCCCATTCTCCAGATTTTTTCAGCAGCTGAGATCGTATTTCTCCCACCAGCATGGCCTGGTGGAAATTCTTACGCAGCTCCAGTCAGGTGTTTAACTGGTCCAGCAGGTTTGAAGCCAGTTAGGAGATGATCAAGCTGGCAACAAGATGGCAGAGATAGCAACCTTGCTCACAAATCCATGTTCCATTGGTGTAGTAGCTTGCTATAGCCAAGAGAACACCAGCACATTTCAGATGGAGCTAGGAGCTGTTTTCAAAAGGATTCCATCTTTGCCTAGTACAGAGATGTGCCAGATGTCTGCAATACCTTGGGCACATTTACTGACTGACTATCTGAAAATGCTTTTTTTTTGTTAAAAAGGATAATTTACCGAAGGACCTGAATTTACCTCTCATACATATGAAGAGACATACAGAAAAGCTGAAAGCACAGGTGTGGTAAGTTAAACACAGAACAAGACAGTCTGTACCTGCTCAGGACAAGCATGAGAATAGTAAGTTAGATAAGATAAGACGTCATGCACACGCCTCGAGCCATTTCTCTCCTCACTTTCTGTTTTTCCTTCCACCCCTTCGCTTTTCCTTCAAAGGCTTCGTCTCTGTCCCGGGGCATGCCGATGGGTAGTACCCGCCTAATCTGGAGAGGGAGAGAGGATCTCTCCACGTTTCAAAACATGAGTACAGATACATACACATGCAACTATATTCACACGTTCAACTGCGCACACACTCGCGCACGCATACACTGGAACGCTTGCTGCAGAATTAACGGAAACAGGGACGCACACTTCAGAGGAGAAACCTGGGACATCTGCTGGTGGCGTATCTGAGTTAGAGTCTAATTAGTCCGAAGGCCGGGTTTATTTGCTTAATCCTATTAGGCAGTGAAATGTACACAGGAGAGGTGAGCTGGGCCAGCCTGGAGACATTAAAGATCTGATGCTGCGCAGCTGTTGCCCGGCAAGGCTGCTCACACACCTCTCTCCTGCCACGAGGTAATCCTTCCAGGATACAGAGTCACCAGGACAAAGGGCGTCAGCTGGTGGGTGGAGACCTGCGGACATCACCATAGCAACACAGTAGTGGTCGGGGGATGGAAGATCTGGTGGATATGGAAGGACTCGCAGTTTTGGGGTAGACCCATAAAATGAAGAAATAGTAGCTGAGGGGTAAAGCCATCAAAAGAAAATATTGTATTGTTGTAATGTAGCGTTACTGCTAAGCACATGCGCACACACACACACACAAGGCTGCGTGGTGATCTAATGAAAGGTCACATGCACACACACACACTTACACACAATTTATGAGTGTTTTTCAGGCTTCTGTCAGTAGTAGAGCAGGTTTAAATCTTCCACCTTCACGAGAACATGAGTATTTTGAGGCTTTTGTCAGATATTGCAGAAGTAGAAAGAGAGAGAACACCATTTTATCAACCGGGAAGATGGAAATTGAGAGCATATGTTGCCTTATTTATGACACACTCCACAGTGGAATATTTTAGTGCCCTATTTTTAGAAGGAGGAAGAAAACTATCCACTGAAAAAAAAACAAAAACAAACGAAAAGAAAAGAATGCTTCCGAAGACAGTCCTGCTGCTGCAGCCGACCCAGCAGCCAGAACTGCCTTCTCACCCACAAAGGAAAGTTTGGGTTTGCTCTCTCGTGAAAGTTAGAGAGTGGCCTCGTCCAATTTTAACATTTGGCCTGTTGTGGTTCAAAAAAAAAAAAGAAGAAGAAGAAGGAAGAAGAAAAGGATAAAATGCAGAATACAAGCCAGATTCTAAAACAAACAGTCTGCTTATCTTCGCTAAGTGTGGAATTTAAGTCAGAAATGATACACAGTAAAAGTCAAAAGTTTGGAATCACTGACAGATCTTCTGCTTTTGGAAAAATTAATTATTGGTTAATTTATTCAACAAAGTAGCGTTACATTGACAAAACAAAAGGCAATGCCTCATAAATATTTCAAATTATGTTTACTGTTTGAAATCATACTGTAATTCACCCTGCGTATGACCACAAGCTGACATTTTCAGTAGCCATGTACACTAGCAGTGTATTGAAGGTGCAAGTGTATCCACTCAATCTTACTTAATCATGCAAATGAGGTTATATAGAGGTTATGTAGAGGTTATATAGAGGGCAGAAACTGTGGCCATTGAATTATGTGCAGTGGTTGCTGAAAATTTTACTGTTCATTGCTGTAAACAGTATCTACGACAAGAATGTAGCAGCAACAGAAACACAGTGTGTGCGTGCGAGCGTGCGGCGTGTGTATTAATATTTCAAAATATTTCCTCTCTTGATATCACATGGGGAAGTAACCAATCACAGGCAAAAAGAACTGATTACCCTCAGCCAAGCAGTCAATCAGATTTCATTATTCTGGGTGGTCATTCCCCCTTGTGAAGGGGGAGATTTTCCCCTTGTCGAGTAGGGGAGATTTTGAACTGGCTCATAATGGCTAATTAGCTGTGTACCTAGTGGCGTAATAGGGGAGCTTTCAATCAATTTAATGATACCTCAGCAAATAAAAGTGCCAATTGCTTTTCAAAACATAAATATTTCTCAGTGATTCCAAACTGTTGAATGGTACAGCAGCTGTGATATAGGCTTCCTGGGATTTTTACACACAATAGACAGTGGGTGCTGTCAAAAATCATGCCAGAAGGAATTCAGGCTGCTTCAGAGGTAAAATGGAAGCCATCTGAGACCTCTTGTTGAGACCTAATAATAATGTGTCTGGCACATCGTTCCCACAAATGATTTCTGCGAGCCGACAGGCCCTAGGCGTGTTCCTGATCTGCACAGCAGACCAGGCCAGGCCGCTGGGCCAGACCGCTATGCTGCGTTCAAGCAGAGCCTCATCCCGTAACACAAGTGCTTATGTAATGCAGGAATGGAAAAACAGCAGTGAGGAAGGACAAAGTGTTCGCAGTGGAAGCACGAGGGCAGGAGGCAGTGGCTCAGGGCTGTGAGGGTGTCGGGGAGTGTGTACATATCTCGAGGGGTGACAGAGAGGAGAGACTGTGCCGCGAGGGGTCAAAAGCACATGCAAATTCCCCCTGAAACAGGACTGCATAACAGTCAAGGTGAAGGATCTGGCTGCACAACTTCATGGAACTTAGGAACCAAGAGACATTTTTGATGCTTTATCATATCTATTCACATAAAAGCCAGTACCTTGCACAAAATTCAGTGAAGTGAATGCAATCAATTAGGATTCATTAAGAAGTGAAAATGCGTGTATAAACGCTCATACTTGCACAAACAAAATCAAATTCTTTTGGCTATAAAGTTGGAGCCATCTTGATTCACCAAGGGTCTCACGTTATAAGAAAACATCAGCGCAATTCATCCATAACACACTGGGAAGTTTATAAATCACAGGACTTCCCCTATCAATGGCAGCACCATATTTTCACTTTGACTGACATCTGACAACGTGGTTATTTAATGGAATGGGATGTGAATGTTATCAACGTCTGTCTGAATAAAATCGAAGAGGCTGTATATCTTTGTAGAGGGCAAAATAACTGTCTAGTTTGGGAATATCAAAGACTATGAGCAGGGCTGCATGTCTGACCCCTAAGTACACAATGCAAGAGTCCTTTACTCAGCTGAGAACTAGAACAGTCAGTCAGAACAATACCATTGCACTGAAAAGTAAAAATGTAATGAATACTACCTTTTATTGATGCCCTGTTAAATGGTACTTTTTATGTAACAGTTAATATCTTGTGCATTTTGCTTCATTTTTGGTTTGTTTCACTATTAAGTGTCCGTGGTACTGTTTCAGCAATGCAATCATGCAAACAATGTAGGAAATGAACATGTCTTCCACATGACCTGATGCTGTTGCTCTGAGCCATCTGGTCAGGGTATAAAAAAAGAAAAAGTAGCCTTTTTGGGACATTGCACAACATTTGATTTTTGGCATTGTTTTGGCTTAATACGATGAAATAAACATGCCATGTATATCCAGTAAAGACATATCAATATAAGTATAGACAAACAGTACTTGTTTTAAAAACTGATGTTAAATTCAAAGAGCAGTATTTGGACAAAGTACCGTTGGTCTATACTCATATTGACATGTCTTTACTGGATATACGTGGCATGTTCGTTATCATATAAAGCAAAAATAATGCAAAAAATCAATTTTGACCCTGGCCATCTACATCATAAACAAACAGGACACAGACAGTACAGACCACTCTAAAATCTATCCCTTTTACAGCGCAGACCACTCTAGAATCTACCCCTTTTACAGCACACAGACAGTACAGACCACTCTAAAATCTACGCCTTTTACAGCGCAGACCACTCTAGAATCTACCCCTTCTACAGCACACAGACAGTACAGACCACTCTACAATCTGCCCCTTTTACAGCACACAGACAGTACAGACCACTCTAGAATCTGCCCCATTTAAAGCTCACAGACAGTACGGACCACTCTACAATCTGCCCCTTTTACAGCACACAGACAGTACAGACCACTCTACAATCTGCCCCTTTTACAGCACACAGACAGTACAGACCACTCTAGAATCTGCCCCATTTAAAGCTCACAGACATTACAGACCACTCTAGAATCTGCCCCATTTAAAGCTCACAGACAGTAAAGGCCACTCTAGAATCCACCCCTTTTACAGCACACAGACAGTACAGACCACTTTAGAATCTGCCCCATTTAAAGCTCACATACATTACAGACCACTCTAGAATTTGCCCCTTTTACAGCACACAAACAGTACAGGCAACTTTAGAATCTGCCCCATTTAAAGCTCACAGACAGAACAGGCCACTCTAAAATCCACCCCTTTTATAGCACACACAGTACAGACCACTTTAGAATCTGCTCCGTTTAAAGCTCACAGACAGAACAGACCGCTCAAGAATCTGCCCCTTTTACAGCGCATAGACAGTACAGGCCACTCTAGAAGCTGCCCCGTTTAAAGCTTACAGACAGTACAGATCACTCAAGAATCCGCACCTTTTACAGCGCATGGACAGCACAGGCCACTTTAAAATCTGCCTCGTTTAAAGCTCACAGACAGTACAGACCACTCTAGACCCTGCCCCTTTTCACAGTCATCTTTTAGATTCCTCAATCCCTCTGCGTATGACACACTGACCTCTGCCGCCTGACTCTAACTGAGACACCTCACTAACCCATATCCCACCGAAATCTCCATATGTCCCCCGAGCCTAAATCCCGGAAAATCCTAAGACAAGCACCTGTTCCTGCTGTGTGCGGTGACACAGAGGGGTGAGAGTGGGGGATGGGCGGTGACAACCTTCTGTCCATCTCTCTCAGTCGATAGCCAGGCTACTCATCCGAGACCAGCGCCTGTCAAACCCCCACTAACGTCTCAAAAGTTGTTTCCGAGTCCCTCAGTCTCTCGGAGCTCCACTTTTCAGCTTTCATACTCCTCTCCTCCGTGGGGCTGGAGCTCTTACAAACTGCCCTACCTCTCCACACTCACTCTCAGCTTTGTTCTTTTTCCTTGGGTTCAGTTCTCTGGACCGACAATTCTACATTACCTTCCTGTAATAAAACAGACTTGCGCTTAAGCTAAATTGAAACATATTAACAGCGCAATGCCAAAGCCATTCACTGACAGGAATCCCATGTGAGATACACAGTGCAGCGTAAGCCCTCGACTGCTCGTCTATCCCTGCTTTAACATCAGCTGACGGAGCATCAGGGAGCTGCACTGTCCCCCCCGCCCAAGCCTTCATATCTCCACTGCCTTCAAGTGCCATCCCCCCTCTCCAGTCTCTCAGGACCTTATACCCAATACATGGCCATGGTGAAAGGCCGAGGACACAAACCACGGACAGAGATTAGAAGGACAGGGTATCTAACAGGGCAGAGTCCTAGCACAGATAGTACAGCCTGTATATTGTATATTTTGCCTGCTGTGTGTGTGTGTATGTTTGTGGGGATGGGGGGGGTGATATCATGTGACTGTGTTGTATACATGTACTGTATTTAAGGAGGGCCGCTTGTAAACCCTTTGGACTTTTTTGTCCTCTACGGCACATCTTTTCTTTCTTTTATTATCTTTCGAGATGCATTTTTTTCTATCCTTAGTTTAGTTTATTAGTTTAGTTTATTGTGTGCACTGTCTCACAGTCACTCCTAATGGAGCGAGTGGCACACTAATACTTCACATGCGTCAAGACATCCGCTTGCATTGCAGTTTCTGACCAGCGGCCAAGCCACAGCAATACAATCTGTTGCAGGTAAGAGTGAAGAGCTTCACCAGAAACACCTCAGTGAGAACCGAGCAGTGAACACGGGCTGCCGAACATTCGACACGACCCCAGTACTGAAGCTGAGGCTGGGCAGGTCACTGGAAAAGACAGCACGACCCGTCAAGACATTTCACACAAGGATGAAACATCCATGAACAGTCCGAGAGTTAACACACATTCAGCCGAATCAATAAAAGAAAGAATGCAGTCATTTATTCTAAATTCCTGGATCAATTCCTCAAAAAAGTAGTTCCTTTTGACACCTGTATGAGATTTTCTGCTCACATTTTGCTATCGCGTGATTACCAGCCCTTGAGTCAGCCCGAGAGGAATAACACCAGAATGTAGTGAGAGGGCGGGCTAAAATATGGTTGCATAATTTCACGTGTTTTGGATTCCAGCTGAACTAGTACTTTGTACAAGAGCGGCAATTCAAAGGAGCTGTACAATGAAAAATTGAGTGGTCATTCTTGTGCTGTTGGTACAAGCGTTATTTCTGCAACATTTGATTAATGTCACTAATATACTAATATTTGGTATTTGGACATATCAAATAATGCCAAAGTACTTCAAGAGGATTGTTCCTTCATGAGTTCTAAAGTGCTCTATTTTTCACTTGGTGTTAAGAACAAAACCAAGCCTTGAAGATAAATACTTTTTTTTTTAACAAATAAGGATGATCAAGAGGTATCAAAAGTAGGATTATAAAAGTTATCAAAAGTATGAACCTCTTTTTTATATGCATGAAAAATATAAATGGGTCAAAATTCCCTTCATGCTATTCTTTAGAAGAATAAAAATTCTCTTGAGTCTTGCAATAAGCTTTATACTCAAACAAACAATCTCTAAATCCACTTTTTTACATTTTTATGAAGGGATCACATGCAAAATGCATATTTTTTGCATGGTAAATATGCACAATAATGCAACCAAGGAGCAGAAGTATTAGGTCTGTCTCAAGAATCCATGAAGAAGAGGATGACGGATAGCAACGGCATGTGAAGTATTTATGATATGTATGACATCACAAGGCTCCAGTCGCAGCAGTAGAGGAAAGTGCTCGACAGCAGCCCCACTTCAATGCGCAGAGCTTCCAGAATGTTCTAAAAGCCCACTATGAAGACCGTCAGGGAAGGCACCATATTGCATGGATACAGATGGTATCCTTCAGCCAAAAAGTTAAGACCCAGTCAGAGGAAAAATGTATTCTGATTTTACCTGAGAAAATTGGGCACAAATGCAAATTTCATAAGTACGTGCTCATTTTAGAAAGAACCACACAATCATCTCAGGCTACACGGCCTGTACAACGGGTCCAGGCCATCTTTCTACTGTCTCTTAATCACAGTTAGCCAAAGAAAGTCATTTTCGGTCAAGGCCCATTTTTAATGGCCTTGGTGACAACCCTCACCCAACAGTCACCCCCCTAAGAGGAAATGCATGAACTGAAACCAGGATCCCAGAAGCCTCCAGGTTTAAACATCAGCAGGGACACTGTCTTTATACCCGAGGCCACGGTTGACTAAATTTCACTTCAGTATATATACACACAACTGCTCAGATGGCCAGAATACATGCTGGTCGCTATTGGAGTGACTCTCAGCAAATAAATAATGCAAAGTACGGAATGCTGAAGGGAGGTGAAATTGGGGCACTTAATAACTGAATAATATGTCTGTTTTCTCAAAGTAAAGGTTAGAGGATCACTGCATTGTTCACAGTATAGTGGCTCACTGGTGCTGGAACTGCAGTGAAATAGGTCCTCGGTGAGCGCAGGAATGAACGGGTGATTGCAGCATGAACAGGGCAGCATTCCCCCTCACCTCTCCATCAGAATCAAGGAAGATCAAAACTGAATGCTGATGCGATAAAAACAGTGTAGGGACTGTCTGTCAGTCACCATATATCAGTGTCATATCAGAGCAAAATCACTGGTAAGAGAATATAGGAGGTTCAAAACTGGATTAAAAATTGAAATGTCTTTCCTTGAAATATTGTTTGTAGATGAGGTTTTGGATTTGGGATGCAAGAACACGCAAAAACCATCCCTTCTGACCCCTCTTCTACGTAATTTACCAGAATCCTACATATAAAACCGACATTTAAAAAAAATGCAAACGGACAGAGGGCTTTTATGAACACCCAAGTCTATCTTTCACTTTGGCTTGGTTGGCCTGTGGACAAATCCAGCAGTGACCAGAAGTCGCTATGATGTAATTTACCACCCCCTCCTGGATAAAGTTGTTGCCCAACATTCTTTCCACACCAGCGTTACATTCACCAGGGGTAATATAATATGTGCTGACATCTCGTTAGTCAGCAATGTCGCCTCAAACACTGCCCCTTATGTAAGCAACGAACAACAAAAATATGAAAGAATATTTGGCCCCTCCCTGATGTCTTACATTTCTGCACATTTGTAAGATCCTTAAATGGGAGATAGAGACAATCATGCTATAATTGCAGATATCGCCGTCTGACTGAATGTCCTTTGATTTTCTCAATGGGCGTTCATCCGATGGACTTCAAAGTTAGGTGGGTGCATTTCTGAGGACCCAAGGAAATGCAGTGCCGAGATTAGAGTTGTTCGGCGAAGTGGTTCTCAAAATCTCATAATAGTTGCGAGCAGCAAAATCAAAGGCCAAACAATCGGCCGGTTCCAACACATTTTCCAAGGGCACTGCGCTATTCTCTGTAAATACAACATCCAAAACCAACAGGCCAACAGTAGGAAAATGTAATTCCCCCCTTAGTCAGCCAATGAAGCAAAATGTAATTGATAATTTGGTTAAGCTACACTACACAATCCAATTAATGGCAGCCCAAGAGCGATCTAAATGTAACTTAACTAGCACTTGCACAATGATGTTACGTAGGCGAGAAGATCTCGCCAAGCGGGACATAAAGTCATAATCATAAAAAATTTTCCAGAGGAGATAAGGAGGACGGTTACTGAAATACTTCAGCCCGGGAGAGGGTTATAAAGCAATTTCTAATGCTCTGGGTTTCCAGCGAACTGCAGTGAGAGCCATTATCTCAAAATGGTGAAACCGTGGAACTGAGGCGAATTTTCCCCAGGGTGGCCAATCTGCCACACTTCCTCTGAGAGCGCATCAATGATTCATCAGGGAAGTCATGTAAGCACCAAGACGAACATCTCAGGAACTAGAGGCCTTGTTCTAATACTGGAAAGAGACGGGGCAAAATGGTATCTATGGAAAGTTCCAGGGCAAAAACCACAGTGGACCAAGAGCGTAAAGGCTCATCTCAAACTTGACAAAACTTCCTGACCCTCAACACTTTCTGGATAATGTCCTGCGTACTAAGGAGAGAAAAGTGGAACTTTATTGAGGATTCAAGTCCCATAAAATTTGCATAAATCCAACACAGGATTCCTTAATAACAACTAATCAACAGCCAAACATGGTGAGGGTAATGCAATAGTGCAGGGCTGCTTCGGGGGTGGGCAACATACCCCAGTAGGCAATACCATCAATTTGGTCCTCTGCTGCAAAGTACTGCAGGACAATGACCTACAATCAGTCTACAATCTGAAGAACAAGAGCAATTTGGTTATGAAACAAGAAACGATGCGAAGCATCTTAAAAGAATGGCTCACAGTAAATACAATTAATATTTTGGAGGGGACTTGTCAAAGTCCTGATTTGAACTCCATGTTCAAGAGATGCTGCAACAGGACCCTAAACAGAAAGTTCACACTTGAAACCCCTCCAGTGTGACTTAAAGCAATTTTGCAAAGAGCAGCCAAAGTCCTCCACAGTGTGAAAGTTTGGGTTGCAGGACGTGTTGCTAAAGGTCGAGTAACCACTGATTGAGCTGGGGGTTGGGGGATGAACAATACTTTTTCACACAGCCAGTATAAGTGTTGGACGTCCGTTTTCCATCAATAAATAAAATTATCATTTAAAAACCATTTAGTGTATTCTTAACATACCTTTTCTTATATTACATTGTGTACGACAATCTGAAACCACTTAGTGTGAAAAATATGCACAGAAAAAAGGGGGAGTAATTTTTGCACATCACTTCTCCATTATATTCAAAATATCTATTACCCAATTTTTGACTTAAAAATTACTTATGAGTTCAAAACAGACTGTAGATTAAGTTCATATACAGTCAATGGTTCATTCGTGTTCAAAACCAAAAACACTCATTGGAACAAAAGCCATCTGGCAATGGCGTATCCCCCCGGCCCCCCACATTCATGGATTAACGGCTCTAGATATTCCTAAAAACCAAAAGGCACATCTACATGATATATCAGATCTACACACCACATTTCGTGAAGAAATACTGAACGGTTTTTGAGTTATGCTCTGGAAACGAAATGATTACGGACGGACGTACGGACATGGCTATCGCTATATCCCCCCGCAGTACGCACCGGGGGGATAAAAAGGATGATATTAGGAATCTAGACATAACCAATGGCTTGGAACAAATTACCAACCTCCAGATAAAGGACAGTTACCATCACAGTCAGCAAAACATTTAGGTCACTTCCCCAATCTGATAAACCACAGCGCTCATAAACAGAAATAAATTTTGCAGTCGAAATGGGCCTCAATGATCCATGATTCGGGCAGTACAGTCCGACAGGAGTAAAGAAGCTGATCTTATTAAACTGAGCACAAAGCTCGTGCCCAAAGGACCAGCCACTTGAGATCTTTCCAAAAGTCTTCAACTCATAGCACACAAGCTCATGGAGCAAAGTGCTCCTTTAGAATATTCCAAGGGCATTAGTATTTTGAGCAAAACATCTGACGAAATTTCCCCTTGTGACACCACACACCCAACTGCCACGCAAATGATAAAATAAAACAGCGAACAGACAGCAAGTGAGGGAGTGGGTTTATTGCTCAGTGATGGTGCAAAAGCCATTCAGTCAAACGACAGGAAATGACACCCCCTCCCCTCTCTTGGATGCTTACAGTCTGAGCAAAGTTAGACCATAACATTCATTCCAACACATCACATCTACCCTGAAGGCTGGCAGGATTACTGCTGCAGCACTGGCCCACAACATTAATTACTTCTTTAAAAAAAAAACTACTTCCTCCACCCAAGGTGTTTGCATTATCTCTGTTGACAACCACACCCTATGTAATAGTCCTTTAAAGTGAACAAAAAAAAAAATCACAGCCCTCAAAATTCAAGGAAAACAGGAATAAGAGTCTCCTTTTTTGGTGTGGAATGTTTTCTGCGACAACAAACATTCCTGCATGAGTGCTCAAGCACTAAAGCACCAGAAAATTAGAAAAGTCCTTCCTTGTATTACAATTCAGATAAAAAAGAATCTGCTAAAAAACAGAAATTTTTTTCCAAAGTCCAATTAAAAACCTTAAATAAAAACCGCGTGGCTTCTTTTAAAAACTATTTTTCCACATCATAATCGCCCGCAGGTTCAGTAATCCAAAAATCCTATGATTAAAAACGAGCGAGAGGACCTCGAGCCTGAGTGACCAGGTGTTAGGTGACCAATTTTGGAAGCACGGTGCGCAGGGGTACCCCAACGCTGGGGTCCCCAATCATGTTGGTCCTGAGTTTGCCGTTGGCGGTTCCAATAGCCGGTGGCAGTTTGGCGATTATGCCAGGGAAGGAGCTATTGGTAGTGTGCTCTATGGCCCGTCTGGGCGGCTGGGTTTTCTCGGTGGGGGAAGGCGCATGGCCCGGCGTGGGTTTGGTGGAGCGGCGAGAGAGCCAGGGGTGACGCAGGGCCCCGCTGGGGGTCATGCGCACCACGGGGTCCCAGTCCAGGCACTTCTGCAGGAAGTCTACAAAGGCAGTATCCTCGCAGCCCTTCAAGGCTGAGGCCCATTCCTTGCTGGCAGGAGGTCCGCGCACCTTTCCGCGGCGGGAGCGACCGGCGGTAAGCACCACGGTGCCATTAGCCAGCGTGCTCACCGTGCAGTACCGTGGATGGCCCTTGGAGCTGATGAAGTTCTTAGCCCTCTTGGACTGTTCCAGAAGCTTCTGCGGTGGCATGCCCAAGATCTCCATCATGCAGGCCAGCTGGTCGCCTTCGTCCTCGCCGGGGAAGAGCGGGCAGCCCGTCAGCAGCTCGGCCAGGATGCAGCCGAAGCTCCACATGTCGATGGGCATGCCGTAGCGAGCACCCAGGACCACCTCGGGCGCGCGGTAGAATCGAGACTGGATGTAGGTATAGACGCGCTGGTGCTCGAAGCAGCTGGACCCGAAGTCGATGACCTTGATGCCGCTGCGGCCCTGCTGCTTGAGCAGGATGTTCTCGGGCTTCAGGTCGCAGTGGATGATCTTGTTGCGCTGCAGGGCCTCCAGGCACTGCAGAATGGACAAGGCAAACTTACGTACCAGAGCCAGGCTGAAGCCCTGGAACTTGTTCCTCTTAATGAGTTCGTAAAGGTTCATGCTGAGCAGCTCGAAGGTCATGCAGATGTGTCCGCGGAAAGTGAAGCTCTCCAGCATGTGCACCAAGTTCATGCTGCCCGTCTTGTCCTGGCGCCGCAGGTGCTCCAGGATGCGCACCTCCTCGGCCGCCTGCCGGTGGAAGCGCTTCTCGTTGCGCACCATCTTCAGCGCCAGGTACTGCCGCGTCTTATGGTCGTAAACCTTGGCCACTTGACCAAAGCTGCCCTTGCCGATGACCTTGAGGAACTCGTAACGGTAGGCCAAGTGGTCGTGCGCTACGTGGATGTAGCCGCCCTGCTCGTCGTCATAGCCGCCATTGTTCGCACCTCCAGCCACCGCGGCTGGCCTCTTCTTGGCACTGAGCCCCAGAAAATAAACCTCTGCGTAGCTGAGGATCTCCTGCTGCTCCGCTGTGGTCAGCTGTTGTCGGTGCTGCTTGAGGGCCTGCTCGGGCGTCAGAGGGAGGCGCTTGCCGGCTCCGCTGCTGCTCTCGGCGGATTTGGCTGAGCTGCTACTGTCGACGCTCCGGTCCTTGGACTGGGAACGAGAGGTCTTTGTCTGTCCCTGACTTCCGCCACTGCTGCTACTCCTGGCGTGCTGAAGCAGAACGCCGTTCGGCCGGCGAGAGGACGACTCCTCGCTCACCTGCTTCACCCTCGGAGGCACTGCCCGCAGCGCCACGTGGTGCTCCTTCATCGCTGGCTTTGCCACCTAGCAGAGGCACAAGAGAAATGTTGGAGCTGGTGCAATTCACAACATGCAGAGGTTTACAAACAGCTCACCCAATGAAGTGAATGCTTGTATAGAGCATGAACTAATGAGAATCATAGCTGGTACTAGTCAGTCACTATCATATTAAGGAGAACAATTCCGAAATGATTACTAGGAACTAGTAAAATAGTGAAGGTATAAGACAGCATCTCATTGGCTGCACCAGCGTTTAACATGCTGGCTATAATGAAAGGTGCCACTTGCAACAAGAAACAACAAAGTTGGTGCCACTCACAGTCAAATTATTATTAAAAGGAGGCCTCAGGCCATGTACTGTGCTTAAAGTCCAAAGCTCAGAAGGGGCTTGATTAAACCTACAGCCAGAAAGCAGTTTTCTACTCCTAATTTTACTGAGGTTCAAACAATAATAATCAATTTCTTCAAACCCATCATAATCTTCTTCTGCAAGCATAAAATGATAGGAATGACGCGGAAACGAACCGTAAATATCTGCGAACCCCCCGCCCCTCTGTAGGGTCTTCTGATCCCCTCTACCATCTGCTTCAGATAAATACAGTGAATTCCTCCAACAGGACTGAACTTTTGTCCTGATCAGAATTACTCAGCTGTACCGTGCCGGAGTTATAGCAGTCAATCAGAAATATGCAGTCAGAGAGAGGATTAAAGATAGACTGGAAAAGCAGGCTACATCAGTAGCCCCCAAATTTTCTGTGCAAAGACCTGCTTTTTATCCAAAGAACTTTGGGTTCTTGACCCCACAAAGTCCACAGTAGTTTTTAAACACTGTAACCACCGCAAAACGCATTAAAACTGGAACTAATTTTTGTTGTTTTCTCGTGACCCACTGAGCGTGGGAACCACAGGCCTACACAAACACAAACTGTGTAAATACGCACATTACTGCAAGCGCAACCATGTGGAATATCCCCTGTGCAAACAGCATGGCAGCCCCATCCTCAGCGAGATGGAAAGTGAATTTGAGCGGAGATCGCAGCCTGCACACAGAGGATCAGAAATCCGGTCTGGGGAGCCATTGGTTTTGGCCGTGACCGCAAAGGCCAGCTCTGATAACAGATAAAATCTAAAAGGCACTGACACTTGAGCCAACACAGAAAAAGTCTGGAAGATTCAGTGCTACAATGGTAGGTAAAATTTGCAGGAATACCTTAGCAGAGCAGTAGGATGGATTAGGGCAATAACAGATGAAATAAAATCCAATAACAATTTACTGGACCTTCAAGCAGTGTAGTCATTTTAAACTGAAAAAGATTAAAAATGTTCCAATTATCACCAAAAACAAAAGGGATTGTCGACATATCACCATTGACCCTCAAAACAATAGAGAATCAAACAACATTGTAGTGAGTAGAAAAAGACCAATAAAGTGTGGACGGACCAATGGACAGACAAGAGCAATCAGAAATGTACACCCATCTGGTATAGTGGGCTTATAAAAACTCAAACTGAAATACTGAGGGGGAAAGATGCAAGCGCATGATTCTTCAGACAATGTCAGTCCAGAACCATCTCTGATGCTTCCTTCAATTAATACACTGAAGACATAACGAGAATGAAAATCATCTACAGATCAATGTGGCTTCACACAGCCAATGCACTTCGTGGGAACAGAAGTACGCCGTTGATGAGACGTAGAAACTGCTATGCAAAATAGGACGCAGTTTAAGTGGCACTCAAAGACTGAACAAAGTAATCAAACTTTATCTCACAGCAATATAACTGCTGCAGATGTTATTATGCATCTTCACAGAGGAACTTTCCTTCGCAAAAGTATTTCATTTTAATAATGGCACATTGCTGGATGCTGTGTTTGACCACTTCAAGTGAACCATGCAGTGAAAAAAAATCTCCAGAAAAAAGTGAGCAATTGGATAAACAAAACTCAACCATCCATGATTCAGGATTCATAATCATCATACAGGAGAGAGAATTATGCCTTCCCTAGCGCTCGACGCAAACAAAGGCCACAAGGGTCATGCATGAACACTAAATCCTGCAAATGCACAGTCCAACCGGAACAAACCATTTCAAGACGGCACCCGTCAAACCAGCTGAGGTACAAAACAAAAGCTAGCTATCCGACAGCAGATGCAAAAGACGGTCGCCAAATGTCTTCTTCGAGAACAGCAGAAACACAAAACAAATAAAAATTTATGACAACCATTATTGGGAAAAATAAGTAGCATTCAGGCTGGGGCCAAAAAATTAACAACTGAGACACTCGAAGAAGCAAACAGTCAGTGATCTACTGAAAAATAATACATAGACAGAAACAATCAAATAAAACACTGTTACATAAACCCAATGGCCAAACTCATCCCTGAGCACTGAAATGATGGCACGGTGAAATGTCACTGCTCAAATATTACTGTCGAGATGAACTACATCTGCTAGGCAAAGAGCTTGGGCACGTAGCCAGAAAAGGGTGGCACATGCATCACGCCAAAGGAATCAAGAGCATACCTGTGTCAGCAACTGCATCAACTGAGTCACAAAAACAAGTTTCGGATGTCACACATGACTAATGATTACGCGCAGGTCTTCCCCATTTCTTTGCAGACACTGAACTGGTTTTACTCCCTCATAATGACCCAGAGGACAAGCTATACCCCTAGACTCCCCAGTATCACAGATTAACCCCGAGGACTTACTGTGTGTTTGGGCAGCGGGGGCAGTCCTGCAGGACTGTGGCCATTCATGACGGCCTCGTCATTGGCTGCTCGGTCCGCTCGCTTATACGACTCATTAAGGATGTTGCCATTCCTCACTGTCAAACAAGAAAAACACGGAAATGGACAACTATGAAAACCAACAACAAAATACAGGCCAGCAATACATACACAAGCATTTACTGAAGTGGAAAATTAGGCCTAATTTTCCAAGCAACATTTTCAATTAGGCCTTCATTTTTGCCCTAATTCTTCTTGGCATCAGTGTGGCAGTTTTGTAAAATTAAGCACCACAGAGCTCTAAAACAGTAGCAACACTAACAATTACTGAAAATAAAGCAGCCACGGAAACAGTTTACTCAAAGATTGCGAAACTAATTAAGTGGCGATTGTTGATTATAATGAAGAGAAAATATCAAAATGAGTTATACACTGTTCCATGAAAACCCAGTGACTTGTACCAACTCAGGAGACATCAAGAGGAAAAACAGGCCAGGAAGAGCCCCAGACGCTGCGCAAACTGCCTTCTCTGGCTTAACTGCCATGGATCACATTTCAAAGTTAAATACAGAAGCTTCAGTCCAGAATATGCAGCAGTTAAAATGCGAGTGATAAATCAGAGGGCGATAGTGAAAATGCACACAAAAATAAATATTTTGCCCAACTTCAGGACATTTCTGATCTACTGAAAATAAAGTACATACTCCCATTGCGACGAATGGTGCAGTTTAATAGAGCCTTCTCCAGTGGTAAATTAATAGCCATAAGGTGCTCGCTTTGCTAATATAAGGGACATTTCGCCAAATCTAAATACTAATTTCACTGAAATTTAAGTTCATGACTGATAATTAAGTGTCGTAGGTGTTGGCAAGTAGTCCGTACTAATACAAAGTGTTTACATCAACGCAAACCAATTACTAGTTCTGGTAAACATCACTGATGTTTCCAGATCTGTGAAAGCTGAGAGCGTCGCCTTAAGGCCAAATGCAAATTGTGTCATGACTAAACGCTTCAATAAACCCGCCTCAAGCCGTAACACATTTAACATGACTCACGTCAAGCCATCGTCTTTTCTCTTCAAAATTAATGTCATACACATAAGTTTTCATTTTGCAAAATCGTTTTAGGGTTGTACTTCTGAGCAATGCAGCGAGATGAAGTCTGCAGAGCACCGCATCTTCACACACAGGCCCGGACTAAAACAAGCAGACACGAACACGTGTATACACAAAAAACGTAATCTAGGGATTGTGTTGGACTTTCTCCCAATATTATAATATGTGGAACACACTGGTGGCTGGGTAGCGTCTCCGGGGGCTATACTACAAAGCTGGCTTTGTGATTAAGCCTGACTTTAAGATTAAGTAAAACCTGGAAAAGCACTTTACATTAGTCAACGTCCCAGATTTGAAGAGTTTCCTGGGTTTACTAAGTGCTAAAGTCAGGCTTAATTACAAAGGCAGCTTAGTAGTATACCCCCCGGGTGTCAAAGCCCGAAAACCCTGCACAAACCACAAATGTCAGCCAGTAGTTCGCAGCTACTTACCCGCTGTAACTGGACCTCCAGCTTTCCTGCTCTGTATCATGATTGTCGTTTATCTGTGAAGCCGCAAGCCATGGCGGTGCAGGACCCTACGACTAACTGTGAACTAATAAGTCCGGTGCCGAATAAGTTATCTAAAAAGTGTCAATGAGTGATTTTTAATGAACTTTCAACGTTACCAACTTGAGCCCCGCGTCAGCTTCGTAGGATACTAGAGACTGTTAGCCAGCAGGGTTAGTTAGGGCACGAACTAGTTTAAGGCAAGTTACCCTATCTACAGTTCGGCTGAACTTTAGCGAGCGGTTGTATTCACTTCTACACTAAATTCAGTCGAAGTTAGCTATACCGCCGTTAGTTTACGTCGTGTGTGTGTGTTTCGAGGTAGGGGAATAAGATCAGCCAATTATCGGAGCCGCATCAATCCACCTAACTTACCCAACCGTTTTCCCCAGTCGATACGTGATCTCTAACGATATATCAGAGCCTCTGAACTCCCAATATTCACGCCAGAATTGGTCACCGTCAAGCCGCAAGACGCCTATTTTCACGGACCTCCAAAGTTCTGCACCTTGCAAGCACAAATATAAATAGCAAAAAATACATTTGGTCGAAACAACTAGCCAGCCAAAGGTTAGTGGAGGTAAGTTAGCTCTTAAATGAGAAACACATGTCCAGTTGGAGTGGTCTTCGTTGTTGTCATTTTCCTAAAATGATGCTCATCCGAAACGCAACACACAGCTAAGTTTACAATTTAAAAGTAAGCAAGCTAATGTGCAATTCCCATACTAACTTCGCTGATGATCTGGCTTGCTTGATGGTGGGAGTAAGTTTCTGCCTGGCAAGACAAGGCGATGATGTTTCGCTTTCCTTCCTGACTTGGCAAAGCTATTCCACCAACTAGCTGGCTAACGTTAGCTAATACTACAGTTAGTTTACAACACAAAGCGACGGATTGATCCCTAAATAATTTACACGGGCGCATCTCTCTCTCTCTCTTCTGGTCAAAACGTAAATTCGTTAGTATCTAAATGTAAACGTCCAAGTAAAAAAAGGTTCGTTTAAATCCGCCTTCTTCGACATCACAGTCATGAGTTCGTCCAAGTTGTTCATGGCTTTCAACAGCGTCTTGGACAATAACACTGTGGCCGTGGAGGCGAAACAAATGTGTTGGGCGTGGCGAGAGCGGCGCCATAATGGCTCAAGAGATACAATCAGCTGCTCAGTTTCGCTAGACTCCACCTATACCCTGAAGGCCACCAGAAGCTGAGGGTTGATATTTGGAGCCAAAATGGTTACCAGAGCGCTTTATTCAATATGCTGATTCCAGATCAGTGAATTGATTTTCAAGTGACACTTAATTACACGCAACTTCAGTGTGTGTTCCCTGACTCTGAGTCAGGCGTCACTATGAGTCAATAATTGGTGTTACACCGAATAGTCACCGAAACTCCACATAGAGGTTCCAAATTGTTTCCAAATCCAGTGAATTCTGCATCTAAATACGTTTGAACGAGATAATTATTGCTAATAATAAAAATGTGTTTTATGCATATTGTGAAGCTATAATTTAAGTTCAAATCTGAATTAAAGGACAGACAAAAGGTATTATTTTTAGATCTGGATTCCCAAGTTTCCAACCGAGATTCACTGAGGGACGCAAAGATGGCTGCCGCCTTGGCTTGAAATGTTGAGGAGTTATGATACAGTTACAATATCTCTATGAAGTGAATTATTAATTCTGCCGGTATAATTTTGCTGATAAATTCTTAGAAAAAAAGCAAACAAGCGGACCACACTATTTATATCCAGGATGTTCGCAAGACCGTTCCGTGTTAAGTCGAACACGGTGATTAAAGGATCTGACAGGTGTGGGTTAGCTAGCTAACTTATTTATGCGCAATCAGCTTATTTTGAGCACTTTTAAAATATGAATTCCATTTCAAAAAGGAGAAATTTCATCACTGTCGAGTTTGACAGATTGGGAATTATGAGGTTATGCATTAGGATGGGATAATCAGCTGGTTTCGATCACCGTTAACATTATGTGTGCAGCACCGAGGGCAAATTACGGGAATAATAGCTAAATAATTGAACGTAAAAAGAGTTTCAATATTTTTTTGAGAGTAACCTGTCACTTAATAACTAGTGAAATCGATTCCCGAGTTCTGGAGTTCAATGTCATTAAGTCAATTCCTTTCACTTTGATATAGCCATTGTATGACATCTTTCTGTTAACTGCTCCGACTGCTGTTCATAAGAGTGATGTGCTACTTTTGTTACTGCTCTTGGTAAAAGCAGACACATTCGGCGTTTATTAGTATTATTATTGTTGTTACAGGAGGAAACTCAGAACAGATGTTTCAAATGCCTTCCCAACGCTTTCAGTTGAGGACCTAAATGAGCTTGTCCCAAATAAGGAAGAGCTGAACGTGGTGAAGATATACGCACACAAAGGAGATGCTCTCAATTTGTACGTCCTACACAAAACCCCCATATTTTTCGAACTGGAGAAGCAGCTCTACCCAACAGGTATTGTTGCTGAGTAGATGACCTGTTCGTTTTCATACAATGTCAGCAGGGATTTAAAAATGACTATCTTCTTCTTTTCCCAGTTTACACTCTTTGGCGGCATCCAAACCTCTTGCCAACTTTCATAACATGGCCTGCGGTCCTACCGAAATTAACGGGAGGAGCTGGTAAGGTGTTTTCTTGAAACTACATATGAGCAAAGTCAGCAAACCAATAGATTTGGTATTAAAGTATGTGACCCAATCTTTAGAAATATGAGTGTGTGGGGGAAACGTATGGAAGCCCAGGGGTCGTATACAAGGTTCCAGCAGGTCCTGGAAATTCCTGAAAATGCTTGAATTTTGAATAGTTGTTTTCAAGGTCTGAAAAGTGCTTGGATTTTGGATAAAGTGCTCGAAACTATAACATTAATTACATTACTTGTATAATAAATTGCTATCTGATTGAGTAGTTTGACAAATATCTAAAAGGTGTAGGAACTCTGTAGAATGTTAAACTCTGTGTTTTTCTTCAACCAATAGACTCCACCGGCTGATTTAATGAATTAGTTCTTCCTCCTGACTGAAGAATTTGGTTAATTAGGAAATCCTGATGATTGGGAGAAATTATTGGTAGAGGACTTATACTTCCTGAACCTGAATATTTAATCTCTGAAAAAGCACTGTATTATATTCGAGGCAAGACACTGAAGTGACAAGACTTATCTTTTCATCAGTGAATGTCTTCAAATAACAATTTGCCTGAATATGCATCTAATGATTTTTTCTCTACACCTGAAGGATTTGGCCGGCAAGAGCCTCCGTTCCCTTCTGACTGTCTGACTGACTGACGGGCTGACTGACATGTCTTGTTAAAATGTGTATGTGTGGGGCAACACACCAATGTTGTTCTGTTTTATTGTCATTCATTGATCGCTTATCTTTTTATGTCATCTGGGCAGAGTTTACTCGTATGAATCAAAAAACTATTAACTTGCCTGATCTGGGGAAAATTACCTGAATTAGTTCTGCATGAAAATTGAGCTAACCAATAAAAGATAAAGTGTCAAAATTGTGTTGAAAAGCTTTGTCGAACCCAGAAGTGTTGAATGTGTTCAAAATAGATTGAACTTGAGGTTTGAAATCGCCATTACGTGCTGCTTTGGATCCTTCAGACCAATTATTAATCTTTAGAAACACACACACACACACTCTCTCTCTCTCTCTCTCTCTCTCACCATAATCAACATCCCACCTGTAGTGGAGAATGCAGCATTTCTCATTTCTTGTTTTAAGGAAATTCAGTGCAACTGTCAGATGTGCATCAATATTTCCTGGTGTGTTGTTTATATTTCAGACCTCATGTTGCCGGGAGTGGTGGTTCCTTCAACAGGATTACCAGAGGTCAGAAAGGGGGAGTGCTGCTGCGTTTCCACGGTGGAGAACAGGTGATCTGAAATCTCTGACTGTGTTTGCCTGCTTCTGCACCAGTGTACTGAGTGAGGTCCTGCTTTATGAATAATTTTACCAACCTGACTATGCTGATACATCACAACTTCTGGTTTTTCTCAGGGCTCCAGTTGCCGTGGGAACCACTACCATGTCCACCTCGGAGATGTATGAAGTTGGAATGAAAGGCAGGGGTGTATCCGTCTTGCATACTTATATGGACAACCTGTGGTGCGTACCAGAATAATTTATTCAAAAAACGCAATCTTTCTCCCACTGTCATACTGTTGGAAGTCAAAGTTTAGCTGCAATTGAGATTGAGCAGGGCACAGTCTTTGGACGTCTAGAATATAGGGCACAGAGATACACTGCTTTTTTACCCTCGACAAAGAATTGTGAATATTTTATTGAAGAGACAACTCCAGCTATCCTTTGTAAAATTTCACCATTTGTCTGGACCTGTTCTGTTTACTTGAGGAGAGCTTTACTTTACATTTCTTATTTTTACACCTCAAGGATTCACAGCCATGAAGCATGTAAACATAAAAGGAAGTACTGAATCCAGAATCGGCAAATGCGGAATTAGTGACACTAAGTACATTCACCAGAGTAACTATGGTTCAGTACATTTATGTAACTAGGGTGATGCAAAGAGCAATAGAGCTCTCAGGTACCAGATACATTGTAAAGCCTGGTCTTAAAGTGATAATGGGCCCTCATAAGTATTATGACAGCATGACAGTGCAAAGTCCAAAGGCTTAGAATAAAGGAGTCATATCTTCTCACAGACTATCATTTACTCTCCCAGGGGGTTTGGGGACAAGACAGGACCTCCCTCTATCCCTCATGTCGCGAGTGAGAGGGATGGTGAGGGGGTCCAGGAGGGTGAGGAGGAGGAGGAAGCCATTAAGGAGACAGAAGGAGGTCTTGAAGGAGGCCCGTCCCCAGATGAGCTCTCCTCAAATCTGCAGGAGCTCAGTTTTCCGCCAGGGCAACGGCAGGGGGAGGAGGGAGAGAGGGAGGAAGAGGAGGAGGAGGTGAGGGAGGAGCGAGACGGTGGAGATGAAGTTGTGGAAGAGGAAGACAACAGATCTCCTCAAGGTTTGTCCTGGTGCTCAGCAGGTCCAGTCTGAGGACACTCTTTAAAGTGTCCCTATTATGTGACTTTTCATTGGTCATTCTTGTATTCTTTAAGGCTACTAAAAAGGTTTAAATGCGTCATTGTAAAGAAAACACTTCAGTTTTCTCATGCTGGCCGTTTCTGCAGGACCCGTCTGTAAAACACTTCCGCCAGAGTGCAAATGAGCTTTAGAAACAAACACTGGTGTACCCTTGTGGGCGTAACCCATATGATTAGAGTTTGATGATGGCTGTCCAGAGTCCCAAATACAACATCACATTAGTCAAATATCAATTTTGCTGTAACATGTAAGAGATTACACGTCAGTGCATCTACCTGTGCTTTGTGTGCTAATGCGCCCAGTATAGCCAACAGCAAACTCAGACTAGCATATTGGAAAGTGAAAAATGATTTGCCTCCCCAATGTTTGCACATTTGTCACCCCAAATGATTTCAGATCTTCAGAAGAAATATAATCTATGACAAGGAGAAAGAAACAAAGAAATACCGTTATTTTAAGAAAAAAGGTCATCCAACTCCTCCATTGCCCTTGTGAAAAAGTAATTGTCTCTGTAAACTCAGTAATTTTGCCACCTTCATTGGAAACTATTGCCGCCAAATGCTCCTGATAAGTGGTGACAGTCTTTCATGTTGCCTTGGAGGGATTTTGGCCCACTCTTCTTTGCAGAATTGTTTTTATTCAGTCACTTTGGAAGGTTTTTGATTATGAATTGTGGATTTGAAGTCCTGCTGCTGTATCTCAATGTGGTTCAAGCCAGGACTTTGTCTTAGCCACTCCAAAACCTTTATTTTTTTGTCTTGGGCCATTCAGAATAGAACTTTATGGTGTTTTGGATTATTGTCTTGCTACGCAACCAAATTGTGCTTAAGCTTCAGGTTGTGGACTGATGACCGGACATTCTTCAGGATTTTCTGGTTGAGAACAGAGAGAATTCATGATTCTGTTCATTATGGCGAGTCGCCCAGACACTGAAACAGAAAAGCAGCCCAGGACCACCATACTATCACCACTGTGTTTGACTGTTGTATGATGTTCTTATTGTTGTATTCTGTGTTGAATCTAACAGGTTGAGTGTTGAATCTAACAGGTTGAGTGTCTTCAGAAAAGTTCACTTTTGACTCATCAGTCTATATTTGAAAACATTCTCCCGAATGTTTCTGAGCTATCACAGGTCATTTTAGCAAATGGAAGATGAGTCTTTATGCTCCTCTTGGTTAGCAGTGGTTTTTGCCCTGCAAATTCTCCCGTGGATATGATCTTTTCCCAGTCTAGGTCTAATGGTGGAGCCATGCTGGTCTTATCTGAGGCAATTGAGGTTTATGTTTTTTTAAAGATAAGGGGTTCTTTTTTATGACTGCCCTGATGAGTCGTTGATGCACTCTGTGAGGAAGATTCACCAGTGTTCCTGGTTCACTCAGTGTGGAGATAAAGGATCTCACTGTGGTCTTCTGCTGTGCGAGAACCTTGGAATTGGCCCTGTAACTATTTCCAGGCTGATATATTTCAAAAACTTTCTCGCTGACCTCTTTTGGAATTTCTTGTGATTGCTGCGTGTGTGCTGCCTGTTGAGAACATTTGGCCTACTTTAAATATCTGGAAAGGCTGTGAGTAAGGTATTTATACTCAACAGGGCTTGCAGTGATAATGCCTGGGTGGTGCTGGTCTAGTTTACCTCCGTTATCAATCAAACTTATCAAGTGGCTGATTGAGTAACTATGGGGGGGTCTTACTCCCTCACACTGGGCCAGTTGATGTTGGATAACTTTTTTCCATGAATAAATATTGTGTTTTGAATGTAATCAGATTGTTTTTTTTTTTTTTTTCCAAATATGAAATTGTTTCAAAATTTTTTTAAATTTGTAAACCTGATTAAAAGGCCAATAGAGAAGAAATTAGGAAGTGGGCAAATACTTCCTCATGTCTTTGTAAGGGCATTACTGTAATAAATCAATTAATGTTGTTTGATATCTGCAACCTAGAACTAACCATCGAGTCTTAAGGGGTCTTCTGGGTAAAAATATTTTTTTTTGGGAAAATTTCAATATTTTTGATTTTCACATAAAATAAATAAAGGAATGCCGTGAGATTCCAGCAAACACCAAGAATCTGTTTTTCTTCTGCCTCAATTGTTACTTGTGACTTTAAATGCAAATTACCGAATATCACAATTTTGACTGATTTTCAACCTTGTGGCGTTCATAAAATCATTAATATTCATCTGATTGACTTAAAATTTGGACTGAAGTTGTATCTGTTGAAATCTGTTGATCCATGAAATGACAGGATTTTCTAGACAGGTGCATCCCTCGGAGGTTAATTTTGAAAATGAAGCAAGTTGATGATAGTGATTTTCATGATGGTTACATTTGTTATGGTTACATATGAATTAAATATTCATAAATGTTCCAAGCAAAAAATCCTATGTCCTTTCATAGAACTATCTTAAACCTTTTATATGAGACTAATTTGAGTAAAATCTGACCATGGGTTATTGAAATATTAGTGCCACAAAATATTTTCAGAATTTGCCATTAAAGTGCTGTTTCCATGGCAAACATGTTAATTTTTATCAAAATACTACATTTTATGAGGTTAAAATTATGTTGAGTATGTTTATTTCTTAGTCTTTACATTATTATGGTTATTTCTACGCTTTACCCTGAAGACCCTTTAAAAGCTCAGCTCCGTACTGAGCCATATGGAAAATATCCTGTTACAATCCTGAGGTGATAAGCCAACTTAAGAGAGGCGTTTGTGGTGTGGGAAAGGCACAGGGGTCTGGACACTCGCCACAGATATGGTGTTGCATGGAGGGGTGATTAGCCCCCAGCACTGTCTCATCCATGCACCCACCTCCTTTACCCACACAGAGCTGATGGATGCCCTGCTTCTCCAGTGCTTCCTGCATGCCCTGAAGAGTAAGGTGAAGAAGTCAGAGCTCCCCCTGCTGACGAGTACCTTCCTGCGCAACCACATGATCGCCTGCTGGTACAGTATCCAATCCTGAGCAGTTCTCACTGACCTGTGCTGGATGCTTTTGTGATAGTTGGTCATTTCTGGAGCCTAAATACAGGCTGCACTCTCCCACCATATCAAGACCTTCAGGCTACACTCGCACCAAGCAATTCTAGTTTGACGGCCTGCAGTAGTGCATTTTTAATATTAATGTCGGAAATCAGTTATTTTGGAAATTATTCATGGATGTTTACAATACGTATTTTACTAAGGATTTTCAGACCTATTATTTGAGCCTCCACTATATAGGAGAATTTCTTCATCAGCAAAAACAAAACAAAAAACTAAGTAAAATCATGACATTGTCATTTTTCTTCAAATTTTTTTTTTTTTTTTGCAGTCCTAGCGGGAAACAGTTGGACCTCAAGAAATCCAGTTATAAAAAGGTACAGCAGTTTGTTCTTTGCGGCATAACTATTACCTCACCAAACTGTGACCTGCAGCTGGGGTCTGTAAAGTGTTTGTGATGAGACTGCTGTGGTCCTTAAAGCAATTCTTACCTTTCTGGAATTTTTACACTTTTCTTTTGTAATATTAAAATGCTCCTAACAAGCGTACGACACACTGAAGTGTAAAAGAAATCCAGCAGGTGTTGAAACTTATCAATATTCAATTCTCATATTTTTTTGATAAAAGTCTAACCAATCATTTTCTTCGGTCCGAATAAAATGATTTGACGAGCTTCCCGTCAGTCATCCGTCGCAGCGCCCCTTCCAGTGGCCTACCGCTGTCACTGCTTGCGAGTCACGCGCCTCTCTGGCAGAAAAGAAAGGCGAATGAGGCTGTAAACAAACGGGTGCTGAAATGCTATAATTACGATAATAACGTTAATGGTAGTTCGTCCCACTACAAAGGTAACTAAACGTTACGAGTGCATTTTATTTTAAACCATATATAGACTTGAATATTATGTCAATACTGTTGGTTAGTTTTCGCTTTAAGTGTAAACTGTAGGTCATGCTGGGTTTCTTTATTTTTCACTTTTTCTTGCTCACTCTTGGTCACACAAATATGTAAAATCATGTTTATTTTCCAGCTGTCAAAGTTTCTGCAGTGTATGCAGCAGCAACACCGCCTACTACAGGTGAAGGAGCTCAGTAAGGGGGTGGAGAGTATAGTGCAGGTCGATTGGAAGAACCCAGAGTGAGTCACCAGTTTACTTCATAACTAATCTGCTCCATCCCAGCACCGCTGTTCAATTTAATGATGACTTTAGAATCTCTAACCACAGTTGAACTGTGTTCATATGGCACATGTTCTGCCCTGCACTACCGTCCTCTGCCTGCAGGCTGCGCTCTTTCTCTCCTCCAGAAGACAGTTCAAAGGAGGAGGGTCCTGCTGAGAGTAGCGGGGTGTCCGACCGCCCGTACCACCCTCCCGAAATAACCGTGCTGTACTCAGTCTCTGCCCGGCTCCAGCCTCTTTTCGAGGATTCTCAGCACAGGTTGGATCTCTGCTGCCCCCTGTTGTCTGGCATTGGGACTTTAGGCACTGCAGAGTGCTGATGGTCTGCATTTTTTACAGGAAGGGGGCAGTGCTGTCTCCGGGCGAGGTGAGGACCACCATTACGGAGTATGTGAAGAAGAACGAGCTGGTTGACGACATTAATAAGAAGTAAGCTTCACAGAGCAGTTTGTGTGCGCTTCTGCTTACTCTACACTGGGGTCTGATCATTCTGTCCAACATGCTCATGATTTAAACCTCTGTGGTTGTAGATCCCTGGTCATTGTCAGGGAAACCACAGCAGTTAAGCTATAGGATTTAAATGAAAGTGGGGGCTGTTGGCAGGCTCAAACACAGAGTGAAAAAATTAGCTGAAAATCAAATACAGAGATAGATTCATTTTGATATTTCTGCTAAGACTTTGAGTCAAATTCAACACAGAACTAATTTATGTAAGCAATTATATTTATATTGAAAATATTCAGTACAACCTGTTTGTGTTTCGAGGAATCGGATACAATTGGGCGATAGGCTTCACATTTCCATTTCTGTGTGCACTCCCATCCCAGAGAAGTGGGAAAATCATGTAAAATGCAAATAAAATGGGAACTTATTGATTTAGAAGGTCCATTTAGCCTCTGAAATTTTTAAAGCAATACCACAGCACATCACTTCATGTTTCTATACGAAAACATAATTGCTTATTGAAAATATGCAAATGTGATGGCTGTAACAGAGTCTTAAGACGTTGGCACAGTTATTCTTCACTAACATCGAGAAGGCAGCTTATACTACACCAAAATTCGTACACACATCTGCATTAATGGTGCCCTCGCAAATGCGCAAGTCATTCATGTCATGTGCACTGACGCACCACCAGACCATGACAGACACTGGCTTTTGGATCCGACACTGACACCAGCTTGGGTTGCTCTTGACGTCTTTGGACCAGAGAATACGACCGCTGTCTTTTTCCCAAAATGGCTTGAAATTTTGACTCATCGGACCACAGCACACACTTCCTCTGTAACACTGTCCATCTCAGGAGACAGATCTCCGAGAAATTGGCAGAGCTTTAGGAAAATATTGATGAATGGCTGTGGCTTTACATTGGACAGTTCAGTGTTGAAGTAAGGCTTTGACTTGGCACAGTAAAGCTTTAACCTGCATCTGTGGATGCAGCAGCTAATGCTGCTGACTGACTAAGGTTTACAAAGTGTTGCCAAGCCCATCCTTTGCAGTGGTGTGATGGTTCTTAAGACCGAGACGTCTGAGGGATTGGGCGTCACGCACATTTAGGAGCGGTAATCAGCCATTCCCATTCCGCACCGAGAATCGATCAGCTTCCTTCCAACTATAATCAAATTATGCCATGCAATGGGTGAACTGCCCAAAATCTTACGGATTTATCATTGTGGAATGTGATCTCAGAGTGATGGATTATAAGCTTACGCATGTGGTGGTAAATTCGTGAGCCTCGACCGCTCTTTGCTCTTGAGGTACTTGGCCATTTTTTGAGGCGCCTTCTCTACTCTGACACGATTTGCTCATTTTGACATCATCTCTTTCACATCACCTTATTATTGAAACTCGTCATGCCATCATCAGTCCTACGTAGCCCCTGCACCTAACTTTTTTGGAGTCTGTTGCAGTCATCAGATTTTTTCAATGTACAATTGAATTCAAAAGTTAAAGTATCAATTGTGATGTTGTGTTTTCAGTATAATTGAGGGTTAATGACCATTTCACATCACTCCTCTTTTTTTTTTTTGGAATTGGGGTTGTACATGTTTACATTTAGTAAATTCACTTACCCATGTGCAAATGCGTTTAGAAGGCTTAAGAGCACCGATATAGGGCTTAATGTGACACCCTGATAACATCACTCAAAATCGCTATAATAGGCCAGTACTGGTGTATTAGTCTTTTCAGGGATTTTATAATGATTTACCATCTGTGAGGAGATTTGGCTCCTTTAATGGTAAGTCCAAGGCATTATGAAGTACTGATAATAGATCCCCTGCTGTGACCAATCCTGCATGCCAGTTTTTTTGGTTTTCACATCAAAGTGGGATAGCTTTAAGGCCTAGTTGTACATAGAAAATTGAATAGTGTGGATTGCCTTTTTTGGACTACAATTCAGCAAGTATGTCAACAGGAAGAAGATGATCTGTCTTGGACTTTGACAGGCAGGCATAGTCAAGAGGGGCGGTGGTGTGAGATGGGTCACGAGGGGGGTAAGATCGGTCATTGGTGGCGTTAGATGGGTCATTGTTCCCTCCAGCCCTTGTCAGGGTCATCAATCACCCCCACCCTTTGGGTGCACCTCTGTACTGGTATTCAGTGCCCTCTGAGCTAGATATTGTTTTTATTCATGACAACCTTGCTGCTGACTTACGGAGAAAGGCACTTGCTTGTTTGCATCATCAGATTGCTTTATGGGATACATGTGGTCATCTGCTGCTCCAAGCAGGGCCTCTGTGAATGGTACCATGGCCATTCACCCCGTTTCCGTCATTCAAATAAAGCTGATGGGCCTATTTTACTCCCTCCCCACCCCGTCAGCTACGTCACCATTAACCCCACCCTCTGCGACTGCCTGCTGGAGAAGTCAGAGTACCAGGAAGTGGACAGCCTCAAATGGGACGAGCTCTTCGCTAGGTAATGCGGAGGACGATGTATTTTAACACCTCTCCCCACCAGAAACGGCACTGCAAGGGGCTTGTTTCTCTTCCATTTGCATCCCAACTTAACAAATGGATTATATTATTGTACGTTTAATAATTTAATAATTGAAATTGAGGAAAAAGTAATGAATGAAACAAGTCTTTGTAAATGAGTTCCAGGAACTCATTCGTATCTCCGGTGGCCGAGGAGATACTGCACATTGTGTATGTGACTTAATTAAACACGCTCCGTGAACTCTCCTCACGGTGAAGTACACCAATGCCCTTTCGTGTCCATAGAACTCTGGACAGGATGCAGCACTGCCACCAGCTGGTGTTCCCAGGGCAGGAGCCAATCGTTAGAAAAGGTCACATTGAACCCATTGACCTCTCTGTGGCCTCCAGGGGCTCCAACAAGAAGGTAAAGCTCAACATTGTTTCATCACTTCGCCGCATCTCACTGTGTCAACTTTTCACCTGAACGCCCTCGTCAGTAATCAACTTGGACATTCACATTCACTGTCTTAAATGTATTGGAAGAAATTGGGAGGAGGCAGATATGTTTTCACAGCACTGTATGTGAGAGCCTTGAACTAAGTTTTGGTTTGTATGACATGAACATCATGTGTCTTCTTTTAAATTCCATCTCAAAATCTGATCTTGGCTGTATTTGTGTATGAGTGCCGCGGTGTATAGCTGTGTGTGCGTGCGTTCACACGTGTTACTATGTGTTCCTCGTTTAGGTAACTTTGATTAAAAACCTGGAGTTGTACGGTCTGGACCCTGCGACCGTCGCCACGGCTCTGCAGCACCGGGTCCAGGCCAGTACAGTTCTCCACCCTGTACCGGGCTCCAAGGACAGAGTCATGATCCAGATCCAGGGGAACCAGGTCCAGCAAGCTGGGAAACTGCTGCTCGGTGGGGCCTGCTGATCATCTTAATAATTAATAATAATAATGATAACAGCTGACTGCTAGTGCTTCTGCTCTGTTAGCCTAGCATGTTAAATGTGTAAGCTCAATTACTTTTGCAATTCTGTACGTATGCTATTCATTTCAGACAAATTCATCTGCTTTTCTCTGAGAAGTTATAAATTACTTCCTTCTGTCTCACAGATCAGTACCAAATTCCACGAAAGTTTGTCCAAGGACTGGAGAAAGTTCAGAAACCTGGCAAGAAGAAATAAACCTGGCATCTGATCTGGATCCTGTAGAGGCTTAAAATCAAGGAAGGAATCCTGCTCGGACTGACAGCAGAAAATAGTCTCTTTTTTTGTGTTGCAAATGGCCCTGCATTGTTTTGAATTCTGTTGCTGTTGATCGACAGCAGCATCATCTCAATTCTGGTATAGCCCGAGACTTCAGGAGTCATTGTTTCTTCTTGGAGGTTTTTGTGCTCAACATTCTTTAGGCAAAAACTGAGAACAAATAAACCGTCATTTCAGTTGTGTTATGGAAATTATACCTTGCTCTACACATCAAACTAGCATTTAGGAGTCTGTAAAATGGATCCATTTTACTTACGAGCTTCACAGGTATTCATACACATTTTTTCTCAAAAATGATTGTGAGCAGCGGTTAACCTGATCTAAACATTGAATCCTTTGTGAATTTACGGAAAAATTGGGCTGTCTGAGAGACTCGGCTAGCCCTGATTTCTTTCATATATTTAACGGGACTTTTTCCAAATAAACACTGGAAGACGGCAGAGCGGAGACGAAGCCACAGCATGTGATGTCACAGGGCGGTATCAGTCACACAGCCCGGGCCCTGGACTGCCAGAGATTGGTCCTGGTTCATTTCTGTTTGTACTTAATGATGCAGTTTGATGATCGGGTGGTTATGGAACAGATAGCCAAGTCTGGTGAAATGACACCAAAGTGTAGATACCCACCTTTGTTGAACCTGAGCAGAATGATCGGGGAACTGGTAACAGGATTTGGGAAACACTGAAGGGCAGGCTCACATGCATGAATGGATTAATTATGGCGAGGTGTGTTTTTTTTAGTGAAACACGAAATTATGTTCTAGATTAAATAAACTAAATGTCTCCATCATATAATACTCACTCTTTACATAGGTGCACATAATCTTAACAATGAGGCGTGCATGCTCAAATTCGTTTTCAAAATCTAACTTCATGAAACCCTCTGTAGAGCGCTAGTCACCAGCTATGTTCCTGGAGATCGACCATCCTACAGGTCAGGGCTTCTCAAATCACAGTCCTCGAGGGCTGAGAACTGCTGGTTTACCCACCTTCCCTTTACCCGGGAGTCAGGTGAGATGACAATCTGGCCAATCAGCAGCATTAATTGTTCACTTAATTGCCTGGACGGGAGGGAAAGCAGGACTGTATTTGGGTTCGAGGGCCAGATTTGGAGAGCCCTGCCTTGGGTGTTGATTGCAAGCTTAATCTGGCACCCCTGATTCTTCTAATTAGCAGCTTAACAAGATCTTTTGCTATTTTATGAGGTGCAATTTGCTGAGGTTGAAATGAAAACCTACAGGATGGTAGCTCTCCAGGAATAGGGTCGGTGAGCAGTACTATAGTGTATAAAAATGCACTCCGTGGCAGGGATCATTAAATCACTGTCCCTGAGGTCCAAGGGACGCCCTCCCTGTTCAAGAGAGTCAGGTGTAACAACAGTCTGGCCCATCAGAAGCACTAATTGTTCAGTTAAAGGTGCATTCAGTGAATCTGGAGACAAAAGAATAACATTTTCCAGCGTAAAATGAATGTTGTGCTTCAGTATAGACGAGTTCGTATATTAAGACCAGGGGATGCGCAGCCAGGATGGTGACACTTTGAAACCACGGGGCTACGATACGGACACAGTCTCACTGAAGAAGAAGTATTAACAGCATAGGTCCTTGGAACATTGTTTTGTGTTTCCCTGTTTTGCTTTTGTTCAGCATAAACAATGATAATTGTTTGATTTCTGCCCAAATAGGATTTGTTTTGCTTTTTTTTAACCACTGCAGCTATAACCTAACATCAGTCTACCTCAGATGCCTTAGGAACAAAAAGTTAGAATGTGCAGAATCCCAGAAATATTTACGTTATTTTTCTCCACTTAGAACAGTCCGATTTATTGAAATCTTGCCTATTTTGCTCACCCTATTCAACAAAGTTGTCTTTTGAAGTGCAAGTCTTTCCACTTTGACTAAATGCCTGAGTCTGGTAGGCAAGCTAAAGTTAATTAGGATAGGTTACTTTGGCCTGGTGGTTTTTCATCATTTCATCCTGCAATAGACAATACCTATCACATAATTAATACAGACCAGTTTATGCTGTTGTTCCTTCGATAATCCCAGACCAAATAAATATAATAAATATATAATATATAATATAATAAATATGATAAACATACAGCAGCTGTTTTCTAAACTAGGATCTTAGACTGTGGGATTAATCCAACTCTCAATCTGAGATCTCCAATCCTGTTCCTGGAGAGCTGTTATCCTTAATGTTTTCGCTCCAACCAAAGCAAAGCAGAGCTCATTTCCCAGTTGGAGATCTTATTATTTTGTGCGATTAAAAAAAACTGCTTGAATTTGGGTGCTAACATGAAGGATCTGTGACCCTAACGTCATCCAAACCAAAAAAAAAAAAAAAACACAATAATACCCCCGAACACTTAGTTTCTGGGATATAATTGAAATGAACAACTTGATACAAACTCTGGAATTGGAATTCCAGAGTTCCAAAAACAAAACAAGCATACATTGGGATCCCCCAGGACTGAGTAGTCGACCAACATCTGAATCAGGGTCTGATGTGATTCCCTGAAATTAGGGCACTTTTCTGTTCTCGACAGGTTGATAACGCCCATTATTCAGGTAATTTGTAGCATTATCATGAAGAAAGCTTTAGAGTGTCCCGTTCAGATCCAGATTTCAGATTTCCACATCAACATAGCTGTTCTGTAAAAGTCCTGTAAAGTTATGAAGGACTGCTGAATGCACCTTTAGTTATTTAATCACTTCACAGAAAAAAACTGGGTTAGATTTGGATGCAGAGTCCGCATTTGGTGATCCCTGCTCGATGGAATCATTTGTTTTACTGTCTCCGATCATTTGGACTCGTGTTGATGTTGTTTTTCAGCAAACTTTGAAAAGGATTATAACCTGTGCTATGTGTAATTCAGAGAAGGAGAAGTGCATTGTAGTTCTGTACTTCACTTCTGTTTTTAGAGGAGCGAATACCACTGGTTTAGGTATTCATACAGAACAACACCAAGTAGGAAGAGGAGCCTCTCGCATCTGAAAACCTTGAGCCCTCACCAATGTTTACTCTACTTAACGTCTCACTTTCTGTTTCAGTGACTCTTTCTGGCTCTGCAGTTAACCCTTTAATTGCCTGCTCAACCTACTGGTACAGCACATTTTGAGTCTCTGTGTGTATAATTGATGTGTCGAACTTAACTGATAGAATTTTTTTTTAGCATAAGATACCTCAGAGATGGGCTGGTCGGGGTAAGTTCAAACACATCTTGGAGTTAGATATGGTGACTCAAAATGTGCTCTTCCTAAAGGTTGAGGCAGTTAAAGTTAAATTTAGATACAGAATCAAGAACTAGGTCAGGGCTGCTGTGTGGTGCATCCTGGTAAGGCACTGTATCAAACATTGACTGGGCCAGCACTGCCCACGGCTTTCAGGCCTTCATGGAAAGTTCGAAATTGGCTGTTGCATCACCAGGAGTGGGATGACAGCTTTCCATCGCTCACTGGTGACCCCCTGGAGGACGATTGAGTGGCTGTTGGTTTGAATTTGAGAATACGTTCTCTGCATTATTTCCGTTCGAACCTGGCTTGCTGACTGCAGGGCAGGGCAGTTAGAAGCAGTGCCTGGCGTCCTGTGCTATGGGGAAGAGCTCATCCTTATCTGTGTTCTGTGGAATCACATGTGCTATTTGCCTCAAAAGATATTGATGATGAAGTTTTTTTTTGGCACTTCAAATGACAGTTAAACAAGAGGGATTGAAATAAGTTTTATCAGCACCCAGCCTGTCATCCTTTTGTGCCAAGACAAAAATACCCCAAACTGTAAACCTGTCCTGAACGCAAGGAACTGTGCCAGCTGTGAATGTCTATCCGTGTCTAAATTATATTATCCATGGGGAAAAATAAACATTTTAATTCTATGTTAACTTACACCTCAGGACTGTGAAAGATGGGCACTGTTTCACAAAGCAGATTCGCCATAACAGTCAATAAAGTCCAGAGAGATTTGTCCCCTCCCACATGTTGACCCTACCCCGGGCGGTAGGGCCCAGCCTATTCCACAGAGAGGGGCGTGGCTCGGCTGAGATCGTCCTGAGCACACCTGCCTTTCCTCCATTGGCTTTACCCCATTGGCCGAGTTTGCACCTTGGCCCCCCGCCCCCCCCCCCCCAGCAATACTGTTCTCCTTAATCCACGGGAGAGGGATGGTTGGGTGTCCTGAGAGGCCAGTGTTGTGGAGGGTGAGATGGGTGCAGCTCTACCCAGGCTTGCCCTCCGCCTCCTGCAACACCTGACACAGCTTCTCCCGGTACTGCCGGTACCTTCGCTCCACCTGTTTTACCCGCAGCTCCTCTTCCTTCTGCAGGATCAGCAGGAAATTCTGCAGCTCAGGCACTGAGAAAGCCTGCCACTGAGGAGGTGGGGGGGAATAGGGTGAGGAGGACATCACTCATTACTGCTCAGCCAATCAGAGGAGCCCTCTTTCATTCCTCAACCAATCACAAACTGTCCTTCATCTCACAGGGCAGTATGTTCTACTGCATGGTCATAAACAAATACATTTCATAACACTTTTGAGCATCTCTTCAGTCCTGTATAGCCGTCTCACCATAACACCACTTTACAAAACTGATTTACCAAATATGTGAGAACTACTTTGGATTAGCTATTCATTATTTTTAACACAATTCATAGAAGCATGCATTTCACAGACATTGAGGTGGGATAGCTAATGTATTTCATGGAATTACAGAAGCTGAGAATGGCGTAGGACTCATCACACATTGCCAAACCTATTTTTGCTGTCTTTTCCCTCGGCTGATTTTTACTACTTATTAATCACCAGGGTTGGGGGTAGTTACTCTAAAAAAGTATTGCATTACTAGTTACTTAACAAGAGTTGTCAGAAAGACAACAAAGCTCGCCGGGGCAAGGTTAAAGTTTTTCTGCACACGGACGGACGCGGACGCGGGGGGTACGACAATAGCTCTCCAGACATTATTTGTCCCGGCGAGCTAAAAAGAAAAGTAATCCCTTACTTTGCTTAACCCCTTAACTGTCACTGGGCCTTAATTTGGGCCAGGCCAAATGTGAGAAAATGGAGGTAAGAGTTAAGGGGTTAATTACTCACTGCTGAAAGTAAATGGTTAAACTACTAGTTACATTACTTTTTGATGACTCTGCACCATCATCTGAAATTGACCATACGTTAGTTAATTAACTATATCATGTTTTAAAACCTGGCAAATGCCCAGATCCTCATTAATCTTTATACTAGGACACACACAAGATCTCTCTTTCATGCTCTTTAATGCAGCAAAGCCAACAGCAAAGTTGTGCAAATCAGCCCAAGTAGCACTTCACAGCGAGTCAAGTATGAGGCTACATAACTGGCATAAACACGCATGAAAAAAGACGTCTGAATTGTTTTTCTGTCCTCGGGCTCAACTGCTAAAATACTCCGAAAGGAGGAGCAGGAGAAAATGACAAAGACTTTTTCTGGCCTCCCGTCCTGCCAATAGTTGAAGAATTTAAAGTAATGCAAGTAACTAGATAATTTATTTGTTAGTAACTGTAATCTGATTACTTAAGTTATCAAAGTAATGCATTACATTACTGTGTTACTGATAAATGTAATCTAATTACATACTAAGTTACTTTGTAATGCATTATCCCCAACACTTAATCACATAAAAAAAAAAAGTATGTAAGTGCTATCCATGTATACAGCCACTCATGGTGCTTGGAACGTTCCTCTCTCTGGAGTTTTCAGCACATTAGTTCCAGCTGCACTCTTTTTGTTGTTCGTCTGTTTGTGTATGAACCTCTTATACATGTCTGTAATGTCAGTAACGGACTGTGGACAGGACTGACCTCCACGCCCACTCCATCATTCTCTCTAAGCACAAACGTCTGGGGTCTGGCCTCTGGGTCAGGCTCGGGTTGGACACACCAGGGATGGTCTGTCTGGGACAGCTTCTGAAGAGCCTCTGAGAGAAAACAAGGCTTCATGAGAGCTGGGGAGTCATGGGGTTCAGCCATTCCACTTCTATTCCTATCTTCAGTAGCTACGGTCACTTACCCTGATCTACCAGCGAGTTTTCACTCCAAACCGAATTCTAAATACCTGACTCTACTCAGAAGCAGCTACATGAGATCTCTGGTTGTTGAATGAGGTGTGTTTTGTTAGGGTTGGAGGGAAAACCTATTGGACAGAAGATCTCCAGGGTTAGGGTTGGCGACCTCTCTTGTAGGTTGACACCTGCACTTTGCTAATTGCTGCACTTCAATTCCTTATTGGTCTGTGCGTCTACGGCAAAACCTGGGAAGTTAAAATATCAACAGAAAAATGCATGCACACCCACACAAACACACACTCCGTTTTTCACGAATCACGATGCCCGAGAGATGTCTCGCATCATCGCCTCACCTTGGCCGTCACGGTGCGTCTGGCGGTAGAGCGTGAACTTGGAGGGGTCGTTCTCCACGCTGAACTTTCCCAGCAGGCCCTGTATGACCTCACGGACTGTGGTGCTGCTCCTGACGTGAATGCGCTTGACCTCCTTCGCCTGTGCGTTCTGGCCCGTCTGCTCTACACCGCCTCCCGAGCTCCCTTCATCCGTCCCCTCCACTGTCAGCGGCCTCCGCAGCTTCAGGTGGACCTCGATGAAGCCAGAGTGAGGGCCATCTCTACCCTGAGAGACAGGGAGAGAATGAGAGAAAGAACAAGCAAAAAATGGGAGAGAGATGGGTTAGAATGAGAAAGGAGGGAAGACATGATGAATAGAGAGACTGAGAGAGAAAGTGGGAGAGGAAATAGGTTGAAATGGTGTATTATTCTGAAAAGAGAAACTGCACTCATGCATTAAATGCAGGTAACCCATGATATTAACCACGAGTACAAGTTAACCCTTCGAGCGCTATAAGAAACTACAGTTGCCCAGTGATGTTAGACATCAAAATCAGATGCAGTTGAAAACCTATCATGCGACAATGATAGATTTTCAACAGCACGGATAAATTTTGAATTCCTTGAAAATGTATTCAGAGCTCTAAAGCAGGGGTCCCCAATCTTTCCCAGAAAGGGCTGGTGTGGGTGCAAGCTCTGATTGCAACCAACCAGCTATGTACCTGATGCTACTAATCAACCTCATTAGTAATGAGTCCAGGGGTTGTTAGTAGCATCAAGAGTGTAAATGCTTAGTTGCAATGAAAGCCTGCACCCACACCCCCTCTTTCTGGGAAAGATTGAGGACCCCTGTTCTAAAGGGTAAAGGTGTATTTTTTGCAAAATGCTGTGACAACTGCCTATTTATATTATCAATGCTATGAAAGGGCCGAGCACAGAGTGTCTGTAGTACACCTGGATTCTGGAACTGCAGACTGCATTCTGAAAAGAATGGGTGATTCAAATGACAACGCAATGAATCAAGCCAACAGGCTACAGTAAAAATTGACATCTCTTTTACTGAGTATTGGAATATGTCTTCTGTTTTGCCTTGGTGGAGTCAACCATCATGACCTGCAGAGTTTCATTACACAGGCAAACCTGCACAAAGCCACTGCAAAAGTGAAAAGTTTGAGAATCAAAGGTGCCGTAACCACGGAGCACCTCCAAATCTGTCCACAAGCTGCCATTTCTGTCGAAAAAGGAGGCAGGAGGAGAGACTTCAAACAGCCGCTTGGGTTTCCTGTCTGACAGCTTATTCTACGGCTGAAAAAATGCCTCGCTCTTTTCAGAATCAGCACAAAATGCACCCTATGGACTCAGGGCGAGCCTTCTTGGTTCAAATCTACTCCCGTACCACCAAAAATGTCCCAGTACTGAGGATATGCAGTGAAATTCGGCTTCATCTGTTATGGTTATGTGTATGTACATAGTACATTATGATTCAATATGAGCAAGGTTTCTAGAAGATTCTTCCTGTGTATTTTTTTTTCTGGCAAAGTGTAAAAGCTGAAAAGGTGCAGAACCACTTCTTTTAACAGTGGAGTTCTGTCTCTCTTATGATGGGCAATGGGATGACAAGTGCAGAGAATTTTTGGAAAATTTCTTTCACAATCCACATCTCTGTGGAAATGAATCCAATATTTTATCTCACATTGATAAATATTAATGCAGAATATGAAATATGTCATATTTTGAGTTGAACAAAAATGCCAGGCTTCATGAGTGTCCAGCATCAAAACAATTTTCAAACTTCCGACAGAATTGGGTCAAGTGATGATGTATGAAATCCGCAGCTTGTTACTGAGAAAGAGTACAGGATGATCAGTGAAAGCAGTGATTACACTGCTGTGTGTGTTCACTGCCCCGCTCTGGCTGAGTTATGCTGACAGCAGCAGAATCTCAGGGTTGAGCTTCAAAACATTACAGTGAGACCAAGAAACTCCAGAGCCAAGAAATCAGCATTTTGTTTCTTTTTTTGCTTTTTTGGACCAAAAAAAGTTTTTGTTGAGAAGCTTAAGGAGGAGGGGTGTGGTCCACTTGGAATTTTGTTTCTCAGAGCAAATGAACAGGAAGTGTATTCGACGCTCAGCAAAACTTGTTTATTCCTCTGCCAGCATCGTGGAAACGCCGCTGTTCTGATTAAATCCATTATCTGCCAGATCCGGAGAGCTGTCCATATGTAAAACCAAAGCCTTCCTGTAAAATTTACCAGTTTAAAGAGGCAGACATTTGTCAATTTATAGAGGGAGAGAATTAAATGTGCAACGAAAAAGGAATAGGCCATCTTATCTCTGCATCCTTATTAGGCTTAAAGGAGCAATATGTGAGAATTTTATGTTGATTAATCATGAAATGGCCCCGATATGTCACCAGACATTAAGGAATGATGTTAATTTCAAATACCTAAATCACTGACAACAGTAGTCCAACCAGAAAATGCTCACCACAGAAACGAAGTTGCAGCCCACAACTAATGTTTATGTTGACATTTTGTGTTTGGGCCTGTTGCACCGCCCTCCACCCATCTCCCAATCACGAAGTCAGTAGCATTTCGGCATCCATGTTGCCAGTTACCACTGAGCTGCAGCTACCAGCGCTTCGGAGCACGAATGTCTGACGTTACTAAACCTAAAAGGCCTCGTTATGATTCCGAAATACGTTGTGACAAAGTCAGAAACAAAACAAGGATCTGTGTAGGACATGCCTTTGAAAGATGGAGATGGCTGAAAGCAGAGAAGAAGTTGAAGACCGACGCCAAAGTTGCTAATTTTCTCCTGGCAGGCAAGATTCAGTTAAGTTTGGCTAACTTAATTCTATTTAATGTAGTCACGAACATTTCAAACTTACATATAGCTCCTTTAATGAGGTAGAATGACAGCTTTCATTTGGAGCGCAACACTCGAGTCTCATCAACCCCTTTTTTCTCTCTGACAAACCCCATTTTTGAAAACTGGGTGACGGTCTTCCACTCAATGCATTTTATACATCAAGAGTAATGCTGTAATGTCGGTGCTATTGTCTCCACTAGTGTGTTTTGCCTGGGCTACTGATATCTCAGCGGTTTGTGTTCAATCTCTTTCAGTGAATTGTTTAGAGTGCTGTGGAATTAACTGAGGACCCAATAGGATGAAAAAGGACCCATCCATGGAACTGAAAACAGAAACCTGGCTGCCAAATGCTCATTTATGTCCCTCAGATGAGCTCTTCCAAAGATGTCAACCGATGATCTCAACTACTGTTGCAATTAGCGATTAGACTGCACCCACATTTTTTCCAGCGGCAGGGCGTTTACAGAAGTTTGCCCATGTCACTCCCCGAAAAGGAAACAAGACTGTTTACTTAGCTGAGATGAAGGGGCGATAAAGGACACTTGTGTGGTCATGCTGCCCTGGTGCCCTGTCTTTATACTGCATGTGCAACTTCCCAAAAAAATAGAAGGATGTTTGATTAGCATTATTTAAACCATTGTGCACTGTCTTACAGTCACGTATCAGGGTCATTTTTGTTTATATGACAGGTGTCTGGCGAGGGTTAACCAGTGTGTTAGACATGCAAATACGATGCACGTACGACTGTTATGTTCCTGTTTCTTCCTCATTGAACCTCCATTTTGAGGACTTGGCGTTTCTGTTGATCTCTGGATATACAGTGTAGGTCAGGGGTGGGCAATCACGGTCCTGGAGGGCCGGTGTGTATGCAGGTTTTTATTCCTATCAATTACCCTGACTAATTGAGTTAATTGATTGCATGCACAAATATACATTTTCGCAATGATTCAATCAAAGGAAAATGTTTTATGAAGGGAGACTAGTCTTTGTAGTTTCATGATAATTTAAAGAAATGCGCATGAAACGTCAGATTTCATAAATGGTTTGGCTAATTGAGACAATCAACTAATTAAAGACCAGACGTTGGTGTGAAAACCAGGGACAGATACGGCCCTCGCTGCCCACCTCTGCTGTAGGTGGAAAAGTTGATTAGTTCTAGGAGTCTCTGCCACAAATAGTTATTTTTTTCACCGTATCTTGCTTCGTATTTTCGTGATTGATATATTTCTACAATAAATTATATTACTTTTAACCATGCATTCCTCTTTGACAGATGAATATCCACAGCGATGGATTGTTAGTTCTGACACACGCACAGGTCATAGAATATCTTCATCCCGCTGTCACTCGCCTGTATACATGATGCCGTCACGCATTCGTTTAATGGTATCTTTGCAGGCTGTGCCAGCCAGAGGTATTCCACATCCACGCTGCTAGATAGCAATTCTTTCGGAGCTACACTGCAGTCACATGCAGCCTTCTGTGTGTCGGTGTTAGTCAGGTGGAAAGTAAGGCATTATTTTATACGGCGTCAGATCATTTTAACGAGCCTTAAATTTATAAACTCTCAATCTACAGATTCTACGGTAAGATCGCACATTATGTCACCTCTCGTATATTTCTGACTTTTGATATAAATGTGATGGAATTCTATAGTAGGTGACACCAACGTGATACATTTTCACTCGGATCAAGAGAGATTTATTGCAGTTGGACTTGCCATATTGGGGGAGTTCTACACAAACAATTCTAGACTTCAAACTACTCTGGATTCATGAGTACCAAGCCCTTTCAGTTCAAAGGTCAGATATTAAATTGGGAATGCTACCCAACCAAAGAAAAACACACTTCCTGTCTTGTCCTCTCAGCACAAGATTTTACTTGGAACTAAAATCCAGGATAGTGCTGGTTTGGAAGCATAATCATAATCCATTTATATTTACAGCAAAGGTCACCATGATGGATAGCAGAAATTATGGGTTCATCAGTCAAACAAAGCAAAAAACTTTCCAGAATTAGCTTTGCTGCGCGACAAGACAGCACATTTTGCTCTCAAAACTGCTGCAAAGGCATGCACAACCAAGACAGGAAATGTGTGAAAATTAAACTGTTGATAGACTGCAGCGCAACCAAAATTTCCCCTGCACCAAAAAAAACCAAAAAAAAACCAGCAAAATTAGTCTTCTGCAAAGGCAGGTGAACAAATTTTCTAAAAATACGGTATTTAGAACTGAAGAAATAGGCCTACGACAGCTGGCGCCTGTTCAGCTGCAACGCTTTCTCTCCAGTGCATCCATAATCGATAAGAAAGAACCTTTTCTGCCAGTTATTTGCTCAGAGGATATTCATTTTTCAATTAAATGACCACAGCATTATGGAGCTGAAATGTAGAGAGCCTGATGTACCAGATTTTCACTGCAATAAGTTCTGCCAAACAAGCATGCAATTTAAGCTGAGGTGGAATAAATCCCTCCATTTTGAAACATGAAGCCTGCATACATATACACTGTACTGAGCAATAAAACAAAAATTTTAAAAAAGTTCGCAAGTTACTGTGCTTGCTTGTACAAATAAATGAGTGTAAAGGTGCACGTGCTGATCATAAAGAAATTTTTTTTACAATGAGAATACACATTCCTAGTGTCCAGTCAGTCCTGTACCAACATGCATCTCTTTTGTTGCTCAGTATATATGTACGAAGCTAGGAGTTTGCATTTTAATCTTAAATATATATATAAAAACACATTTACAGCAACAACAAAAAAGGTGATGACCTGTGTTATACTCAGTAAAATTTGTCACTTTCAGTCGAACAGTTCTGTGCGTCAATCTTTTTATTTTTTTTTTTATAAAAGTGGAGGTAGCCTTTAAATAATTTGGTGGAGTGAGGAAGTAATTAACCAGACAAGAAATTCAAGCTTTTTTTCTAGTGAAAACAAAGTGGAGCATATGCTTCTACGCACTGTACCCCAGATAGAGTCATTGTGTCGGACACACACACACACACACACACACCCACCCTTGTGAGTAGATTACTTTGACCTCCAGTCATCCTCAGTGTCTCTACAGCCTTCCCCTAATCTTAACAATAAGCATTACATGCCGAACCCAAACCCTTACCTTTTCCGTAACCTATCCCTAATTCTCACCTTATCCCAAACCCTTACCCTCACCTTAACACATCCCTAACCTTAACTAATAAGTCACATTTTCCTTTTGTATTTTAAGGACAGGCAAAAATGTCTTCAACTCCTGATAATGTCCCCACTGTGTATATATTATATGTAGCAAGCACAAGAACACACACACACTCGCGCGCACACACACACACTCGCGCAAACACACACACACTCGCGCACACACACACACACTTGTGCACACACACAAACACACACACACATATAACTACAATGATGATCACAAACCTCTGATCATAAGGTCAATTAATCCAGTGCAGTGTCACTCACTCAGGACCATGACAGTGTTATATTGGATTGGACCCCTGCTGTAGGATGCTGTGCTGATGCTGTGCGGATGCTGTGCTGATGCTGTGCTAGCGTGCCACACGTCAGTGGCCTGTGGTCGGAAGAGCACACGTTACAGCGCTCATGTCACTCCTCCACCTGCGCAGCTCTGATCAACAAACTAACGGTCTGCCCTGATTTTCATCAAGCCGTCTGCGCACCCGTTGTTTTGATTTTCCTGTGCCCGTCATTAGCTGAGAGGGACAGGTGGATGAGACCCAGGGTTGAGAAGGTAGTTGTGCAGATGGACAGAAACTCTTTGGAGAATTCATCTCCAAAAAAACAAAACAAAAAAAACCTCTCACATGTATTGTATGATTAATGGAAAACTGAGGCGGGAGTTGACTATATTCAAATTTGGTTGGGTCAGGAATTGTAACTCAATTCATGAATTTAGATAAAACTAAGAGATATTATTGGGCAGCATTTGATTAATAAGAGGAAAGCAATTTTGTATTTTTTTTTTTTACTTTGTTTACACTGCCCGAATCCATAGCTGATACGCGACAGGAAAGTTGAGAAAAGCCTTGAATATGAACTCTCGCTTTTTCACCGTGAGAAAACGTAGCCACAACACTTCCCCAGAACACAGCCCTCAGGCCCACTGTGATTCTTGCTGAAATGGCTACAGGAAGACGGGCGTGATCAGAGACCAGATTACTCAAGTCTGTTGCATTATAAGCCCTACTCATCACATCCTGTTCCATTGCTTTATGTTTCTGCATAAAAAAAACGACACTATTTAAACACAATGCATATTTGCAGCTGAATATTGATTTCATTCACTATGGTTGCTGAAGAATACAACATAACTGATGTCAAGCTCAGTTTGACAACACTGCCATCTCAAGTTAAACTCTGCCTTTTGAGGACCGCTTGGATCGAGCACTCAGGATTCCAGCATTAACAAGCCTGGCTGATCAATACGTAATGGTGTTAGCAGCAGACTACATGCATTCTTCTGAACGACACACTGTACAACAGCATTACATCAGCACTCTGCCTCCACTGATTATGAATATGCTACAGATATCTTTCAGTGACAGGCGGGACGCCGTGTTCCCCAGATTCAAGGCCAACAACAGCACAGAGGACAACTGAGGAGGTAATTAGCAGATAGCAATTTGCAGAAACATGGGTAGGTAGCTTTGCTTGAGGACCATGTCCGCTGATATGACCTCTGCCTGACCAGTGACAGACCATTTACTTACTGCTGACCCACCACTAGCTAGTCTGCTGGTTGAAGCCAGGCTGACCATGGACAATTTTGATCGCTACCTTAGCCTCCTGCTGGTCCTGTGTCTGGTGGAAGAAGGAACTCTTGGCGGTAAAAAAGGCGAAATCGTCGCCCTCGTCATCCTGGCTGCCGTATCCGCTGCTCATGCTGATACTTCCCTTCATCGAGGCCCAGTCTTTGATGGTTGGTTTTGTGGGGGAGGGGCAGGGCGAAGGTGTTAATGCAGCACAGTTCCTCTCAGGAGTCAGTAGTTGTCATTGTGCAGGTGAAAGGATGCCCTCGGGAGAGAGCGTGGCAGGTTCAGAGTCTCGCCGCCCCGATGCGTAGCCTTCACACACACATTAACCATTCCAGGCAGTCACCGCATCTTCTGCAGCAGTCCAGTAGCCGACCTTCCTTCTGAGAAGAGAGTGGAGCTTCCGCTGTCCCACCTGCATCTGTCACTTTCAGCAGGACCTCTGTTCACTCAACTTCTTTATTTTCAGCCCTTTCTCGGTATGTCTTTCTGTTTTCCACTCAATCAGGTCAAAATTCAAGTTCTTCCTCCTTTTTTCAGCACTAAAAAAAGAGTTCAGTAGCCGGTGCAATTCACCCCTTGCTCTCCCTCTCTCTCTCTCCGTCTCTGTGGTATATCCGCCGCTCAGCTCACGGCAAGCGCACTCTTTAGCCCCTCCCAGTTTTCTTTTTTTCCCTTCAGCTAACTGCTCTCAGCCCCAACCAAAGCCACTTCCTCTATGAAAGAGTCAGTGAGACAGTGCTTCTGTCAGAGAGAAAGTTTCAGTGCTGACTATCTGTGCGACTGTCTGTCCTTTCACAGTTACCATTGTGCACAAGACCGTGTACAGTCATGCAGAAAAGCAAAAAAGACTAAACTTACACTGTAACCACATTAAAATAGCTGTTCCTGTAAATGCTAACAGAACAGGAATGTTCTTGCAAGATAAAAACCTGTTTTGAGTAAATAGTGATACCCATTTTGAGAACATAATGCTCTAAATCACAAAAAATTTGATTGGTAGCCAGAAAGAATAGGCAGACTCCTCTCATTTAAATTCATGAGTACTCTCAGTCAATTCACTTGCACTTAGCTTGACTAGCAGTTTCATTTGCTCAATGACCAAGATTAATCAAAACAATAACAAGCGAGTTTATACTTAGATAACATTATTGGTATTTGCAAGTTATGAAGATTGAAAAATGATTTTGCTTTTGACGATGCTGCACTTTAACTGCTTCTGAGACAGCTAAGAGTTAATACATTTCTTTGCTAGGCTTACAGCGAGTCAAACCACTAAACACAAATGTGACCATCTTTTACATGTTGCATTTAATGCCAACTTATTGCACTTAGGATGTTATCAAATATAAATGTGTGGCCTTTAACGCAAAAAAAAACTAAATAAAGTTCCACCTTCAAAAAATCAGGAAAAAGTTTGAATTAAAGTTATGTAATCCATAATAAACAATGTCACAAGAATGACAGGAGACAGAATTCTGGGAAAGGTAAGATTTTTCTCTCATTAATTATTCAGATTTTTGCCTCCCTCATTCTCACACTGTAGCTCAGTTATCTCTTGTTATTATTGTTTCTCAAACATCATAGGCTAAATACTGGTCTTAAATGCTCTGTAAATAAATTGTTTGATTATCAATCAAACAAAATACACAGGGAAAGGTTGAGAGTATTCCTTTGTTAGAGGGTAAAGTTTCTAGCCACCCTGACATCACAAAGAGGTCACAGTGATGGAATGGAGTGTGGGTGGAGGAAATTAGTCAATACACAGTCACACTAATCAATCAGTCTTCATTAGATAATATCCCTAAACCAAAGGACAACAGAATTGAGTTCCTTCGGCAAAAATTTCATCCAGCACTTTCTGGCAAAAACAGAAAAAAAGAATGGAGTTACTATGAAAGTTTGTAGTTGCCCCAGTTGGAGGGATATGGTAACTGTGTCAAGAAGTTAGGTAAGGTCATCACTTAAGGACAGGCCTGATTGGACTCTCATATTACCAGTGAATGCAGGGTGCAGTAATATGACTGCTCACTAGAGGGGGTTCAAAATCAACTAAAGGCATTACATTTGCGAGTGCATTGTCGTACATAGAGTGTAACACCACCTGGGAAACGAACAGACAGACCTATATTTAGAAACAGTCTCATTACTTGAGGGTTAATTTTGGAGTTCCCTATGGTTCAGTCCTTAGACCCATTTTATTTATCCTACAAATTGATGACATGAGAATGGTTTTCAACAGCATAAACAGTATTTTGTTGGCTAATGGTGCCAATTTATGTAATTTTGGTAAAAAATATTGGAACAGGTCACAGGTTATGGAGAAACAGCTGGAAATGTCTCAAAAAACGGCTTGATAAAAATAAGATATCCCTGAATTAATTAAAAACCAAATCCATTATTCTTCATAATAGGAAAATAAATACACCATGCAATTTAAGTATTAGCAATGTAAATCTATGTAAATCAATCAAAATGTAAATCATTTTGGAAATCTCATTTAAAAAAAAAAACTATTTAAATAAAAATGATATATATATATATTTTTTGCAATTCATGCACAAGGTGGCAAATTGCCGAATGTCAGTAAATATCCCAAAGCGGTTCAGCACAAGGTGCTGCTGTTATGACACACATGGGGTTAATAATTTTGCCACGCAGAGAGTGAGAAGAAAAAGTAAGTGAATATTTAGTTCAGTCAAGGAGTAAAGCTGTGAGATAAGTGTACAGAAGAAATGCAAGCTTGTGAAACAGCCACTCAACTCATAAAATGATCAGAAGATAATAAAATAAGGAGGTATGAAAACATTTGCTAAAAGATGGTCACTCATAATTCAACAAGTTTTTTTTTTTTACCAATATTAATTTCCGCATCTTGATGCCTTCCGGGGGAAGGCAGGAAGTAGAAGAGTTTTTCTGGGGCAGAGGAGGGTTTGTGTTTGTGCGGTATTGTTCGTCTTGTTCATTCTATAAAGTAAGGAGATTAAGTCTTTCAATTAGGGTGGGCTTATATAAGCTCTGACTTCAGCCCACACCATTTTATACGCGAAATGCTTTCCTTTTTTTCTCTATTTCAGTTGTTTGTCTCCCTTTGACTGCGCAAGTGACTTTGGATCAGAAGACATGAATAACATGACACATACTATTGCTCAAGCAGCCAAAGGTAATGCAGTCATTTCGGGCGTGAAATCAAAATTCTGCGCACATAACTTAAGCAACTGAATGTAATTGGCACAGTTTCCTCTCTTAGTGATTTGTATCGCAAAATGATTCCACAGAAGACAGTGCAGTGCATCAGACTGAGCACACATCAGACAATACATCACAGCAGTTTGTAGGAGAATATTCACATACAGATAAATTAGCCAGTCAGCATAGTATCTATGCCTGTAAGCAATGCTGCTTGCTTTTAATCAAACATCTCCAAGCATACAGTGGCCTCAATTAATATTGGCACTTTAGGCAGAGATTAGCTAAAAAGGCCACGAAAAAATGTGATTGCGGTTAATCCCTTTCTAATCTTTTATCAAAAATATTAACAAAATCTACCCTTAAACTTACAAAAGATTTTAAGATAAAAAATTTCTGATCTTAACATAAATCAATTTTTCCAACTTGTGTCACAATTATTGTACCCCAAAAAAATTATATGAGGAAAATCCAATTGAAGTATATCTCAATTCATATTTTACTGACTGAAGTCTGCCATAAAGATTTGGTGAACTTAATTTGCATGAGTGAATTCCTCTATCCCTAGTATATAAATACAAGGAGAGACACAGGGCAGTTTCCTTCAAGACATTCATCACCATGGTTAAGAGAAAAGAATACAGCAATGATGTGAGAGGGAAAACTTTTGAGCTACACAAATGTGGAAATGGTTTGATTAAATATATATATTTTTTAAATTGATAATACCTGTTTTCTGTCAGGGCAATAATTAAGACATTTAAGGCATATGGCAAGTAATGTTAAAATTGCCTGGCAGAGGACTTGTGCCTATTTTGCATGCATGCATTGTGAGAACAGTTTTAGCAATAACAGCCACTCCAATTGCAAAGGTGCAGATATAGTGTAACTTTTGTTTTCATAAAGTCTCCTAAACCGGTTTCACAAACACATGCCTGCAGTTCGCCAAACGGCTCTTGAACTTCCAATGGCACGAGAACCATTATCAGATGAAGCCAAAAACGTGCTCTTCAGTGATAAACACCAGAGGTGGGCTTAACATAAAAACCAAGATAGCCTTTTTCCCCAGAACCCGAACCCCACTGTGAAGTATGGTGGTGGATCTTCGATGTCGTGGGGCTGTTTTTCTTTCCAAGGCCCAAGACTGCTTGTTAGGATTCATGGTATTATGGATTCCATCAAGTATCACCAGATATCAGATGAAAACCTGACTGCCTCTTTCAGAAAACTCAAACTGGACTGTAGTTCTATGCCCCAACAGGACATGATTGGAAGCATGCACCAAAATCAATGCACAAATGATTCATTGACCAGAGAATCAAGACCTCACCTTAGCTATCCAAGCCCCCTGACCGAACCCCAATAGACAGTGTGTGGGACAAGCTACAGAGGAGGGTCCATATTCTCCCTGATGCTGTACCAAAAATGACCTGTTTGCAACCCTTAATGGGGGTCGTGCGGCTCACCTGGTCTTTGCCAGGGCAAGTCCGTGGGGATGTTGCATCCTCGGTTAGTCCATCGCGCTGGTTTTGGTCTTTCGGGAAAAGACCAGCACATTCTAGAAGGCATGGGTAGCTGCAGACTGTTAAAAAATGCATCACAACAGAGAACAACCAGTCAGGAGCTGAGGGCAGCAAACAAAGCACCAATCGGGAATTCGGACCAACACACACAACAAAACTCACTTCGAAAAAACACACCACACAGCAGACAAAAGCAGTGGAAAAGGATAAAATAGCAGGTATGATTGACATCAGGTTACAATCGTGCAGGTAAAAGTAAAATTAAATTAAAATGGAGGTTTGTCTCCACATTAAAGCCATCAAGGGTGCACTTTGCTGGACCTTTGGCTCTATATTTTGGTGTAGAAGACACAGGCCGTGTTGGAAACTGCGCGCTACGGTCTACGTACACCATTCTCACTACACACTAGCCACACTACACGCTACTCACTACGAACAAACTCTTCTAGTTGCTTCTTCTTCTTATTATTCCTCAGTGAGTTTTTCTGGTGGTTTACGTTGCGTTGCATCTTGGGAAATTTGTGTATGAATAGTGAGCTTACGATGCACCCACAAAATATCGGCCCGATCTACACTTAAAAATATAAATGCCCCATGTAAATTATATATGTTACATGAAATGTGTTACCTTAAATGAGCTGATAATGTCTTCATTGTGCAAAATGGTTATTTGTCCTGATTTGAATACAGCATTTGTGTTCATCTCTGCCAGGGAACACTTGCTCAGTGACGCACTGATTCCACCCAAAGCACAGGTGTGGCATGTGCAGACGCTGCTCAAACAGCGTGATCAGAACTCAGACACCCCCTGAAACTGGGGACAATAAAAGGCCACCCCAAAATGTCACATTTCATCAAAAGTAACCATGCTACAAATGTCGCGAATCATGCGGGAACGCGCCATAGGAAGGCTGGATGCAGGAACGTCCACCAGAGCGGTTGCTGCACAGATGAATGTTCACTATCGGAAAACTGGGTATTGTTTTAGACAGACTGGCAGTACCGCAAATCGACTTCATCCTTGTCGTCCACGTGTGACCACACGTGCACAAAATCGTCTCATCTCATCTGCGTGATCGCCTCAGACCAGCAACACGCACAGCAGATGAAACAGTTGGTCTGCACAACAGACGTATCACACCTCAAACCGTCCGGAACCGCCTGGGAGAGGCGAACCTACAAGCTCATCGTCCTCATCTTGATCCCAACTGTGTCTACGAGTATTACTGATTGCCATACGCCACTATCTTGCTTCAATGCACAGTTAGCTGTTGCATATTGAACAATAAACTGAATTGTGTATGACTTAATATAATGTAAAATCCTTAATGCTAATTAATGTTTAAAAGTGTCAAATGGGGCATCTATATTTTTGTTAAGTGTAGTATACATCCGGGAACTTCTAGCGGACACAAACTCACTCCCCACTCATAAGTGAACACCCTACCCACTAACTCTGACGTCGTCGGTAGTGCGAGTAGTAGGTTGGTGCGCGGTTTCGAAAACAGCCAATGTTCTCACATTCCCACAATGCAATGCAAATAACAAAACAGGAAGATCTGACCAGAGTCGGTCCTGCTGAAGAACTGAACCCACGACCTTTAAATTACAGGCCCAAATCAGTAGAAAATCAAGTAAATTATTGCACGCAGATTTCATATCCAGTGTGTTTCAAGCTGGAAGTTTGGGTTCTCCATCTAATATAATCTCTGGAATATATTGAAAAAAGCCAAAAATAGCTGTACATATTCTGGACACATTAAAAAGTTACATTCAGCATTTCGCTTGGGTGACGGTGACCGTAAAACAAATACGCACGCATCAAAAGGACGCAGCAGTCATCAGGTCCCCCGTGCTCCACGCTCTGGGGAATGCCAGGCGTCTCCCTAACTGAAAGAGTTTCGAGGGTTGGCATTCCGACCAGGGCCTTGGTGCAGTACATTGTTGTAATGAACTCTTCATTCTTTTGTACCCACGTCCCAGACAGGAACAAATGCTCCAGTCTCCACTGACCCCCCCTCCCACAGCATTTCTCTGAGCTACAAAGAGGAATCCCAGTCATCCTGACGACATGTTCCCTGAGCAAACAACACTCAAACTCCTTTAAAGCACTCATTCTAAGTCCTGGACTCTCAGAGCTGGGAGCTGGTTACTGTTTTCACTTTAACCCCAGCAACCGATTCACACCAAAAAAAACCAGGAGACAAGAGTTAGCTGTGTGATCAGCTTTCAAAACTCCAGCACTCAAACACCTTCACCCAGCTGAACCAGTAGTTCTCACAGGAAAAGGACCTAAGGCCTCTGTTCTCAACGGATGTGGCACCATTTCATTCCATAATTCTATGGACAACTGAGAAGAGGGAGAGAGTTTGTCCTCTCCCAGAATGAGGGAAAGGGTGTGCGCGTGCATCTCCTACCTGGGCCATTCCGAGGTTTTGTCAACCAAATGTCCCCTCTGTGACAGACACTAAAATGATCCCCAAATGGAAATGTAGGGGAAAATGGAGCAATATCCTCCCTAATATAGTAGTGCACGATCATATCTGTAAATTGCTTAAAAAAAAGAAAACTTAATACATCAACAGAACTTTGTTTGGGGGATGGTTTAGTGTCTCGTCACGGAGGGGACATTTTGTTAAAATACCTCGGAATCGCCCACCTGAGTGAGTGATAGTCTGAGCGCATCTTCCCTCACTCGCTCACCTGATAGAGTGATAGTGTTTGTGTGTGTGTATCTCTAACTTGACTGAGAGAGAAGGTGAGTGTGTGGTGAGTGCGTCTGCTACCTCAGTTAAACTTGAGCTGTCAGTGTGTACGGTCATCTCTTACTTGAGTGTGTGTTCGTATCTCTGTTCGAAGAGAACAGCGCAAGTGTATGCAGATCTCGTATCAGAGGATGTGAGAGGGCGGGTGGGGTTAGTATGTCCTACAAGAGCGAATTAGAAGGTGAATGTATGAGTGAATCCTAAAACTGAGCAAGTGAGAGGGTGAGGGAAGGTATGTGTGTCTCTCTCATACCTGAGGGAGTGAGGAGGTGAGGGAAGGTGTGTGTGTATGCCTGTGTGTGTATGCGTGTGTGTGTGTGTGTGTGTGTGTGTATGCGTGTGCGTTTCATACCTGAGCGAGTGAGGGAGCGAGACTTCCTGGATGAGTGAATCAGCTTCAGACTCTCAGACCAGGCCTGAGGTTTGGGCAGACGGCGGAACAGGTGTCCAATGCGTGTGGAGACGGTCCTGAGGCAGTCCGTGGGCTGCTCTGGCATCATGCCCTCAGCTATCCGGCTATGGCAGCGTGTGCCATGTTTACCGAACGGCTCCACTGCACCCCCATCCACCAGCCGCACACTGGCACAGACGCGAGGAGAGAGACCTATCCTTTCTCTACAGTCACTCTATCCGCACGGCTCCCACTTCCTCTCGCCCACAGGCAACACTTACATGCTACACACACACCAGTCACAATACACGTGCTGCACTCAAATTACACAAGTACCACACACCACTTTCATGCAACACATACACCGGTTACAGTACATAAGCTGCACTCAAGCTACACCAGTACCACACACCACATTCATCCAACACACACACCAGTCAAAATACACAAGATGCACACAAGCCACACAAGTACTGCACACCACTTGCATTCATACACCACTCTGGATACAGGATCTGCACTCACGCGCCACATAAGCCACACAACCGCATACTTGCCGAACATATGCCACAAACTAACTGCACACCTGCTGCACACAGGAGCTCCTGCTCTGTCACTAGCAACCCGCGTTCAGGCCTCTCCTCTCCTCTCTTCTCGATCTCATCCCGCCCCCTCATCCCGCCCCATCATCCCGCCCCATCATCCCGCCCCATCATCCCGCCCCATCTCAGTTTTTCTGTTCCTCCCTTTCCCATTCAGTCAGTTCTGAACCTCGTTCTCCCTCCCTGTGCGCCTCTCTCCCTCTCTCGCCCACAGCTCCTCTCCGTTTAACTCTAAGCTGCCGCAGCACGTTACCTGGGAGCCTATACCAGATCAAGTAGCAATTTCAGGATCCGGACAAAAGTGAGCTTGCTAATCCATGTCAACCACGCTCATCTGCCGGATCCCCCCACTTCTCGCTCTCACGAGCCTGTCCCAGTCAAGCACCCACCCGCTGCACCCCTCGTGCTCACCATGGTGCTTTTCCACACACTACTTAAAGGCAAAGTCAAACAAACCCCAAAACCAGTGTGTAATTCTGTCAAATTACCTAGGCCTGACACCCACCATCTCTGATGGTCCTGCAATTCTATCAGATGGTATACGTTAAAGGAAGAAGTATTCTTAAATTTTATCTAACATTTATTGGTTTTTTTGAATAGTTGTTAACTACTTATATGGATCATGTTGGCCATTTTTAAGAAAATGAAACATTTGCCATTTTGAAGTTGCCTGTAATAGTTTTTGTGCTCAAAAAGTTAGGAAAATAATGCCAGTCACAATTTTTTTCTTTCCAATTTCACTGGCTGATCATTTCTAAATTGAGATAAACCTCAGCAATTTGCTGTGCTAATTGCCAGCAAACTCTCCTATTCATACACCAAACATCATACCTCTGAGTGCATAAATGTTGACTTATAGATGATCAAATTTGAACCCAGAATAAAAAAAAAAAAAGTCATTTTTGACCCAAATGTGGAGGTCATATCTCACAAGGCACTCGATGCATCACAATGAAATGTGGCGTGCTTAGACAGTTAGCATTGGTGGCAGACACAGGGAAAAACAAAATGAGCATGTTATTTTCTTGCTTTTTGATTTACAGGCTGTCAATCATGTCCCAATTTTCTTTTTTAAAACTTCAACTCTTACGAGTATTACTGATTAACTGAAAATGAATCCAAAACAACGACCAAACTATCCTTTTTGAGCCTCGGAATCCCACAATTTGAATATTGAACAGGACACTATCCAATACACTTGCACCATGTGTGACAACAAATACAGAGCCGAACATCTCAAATTAATTAGTGTACTTGAGCCATTTTCTCATTGAAAATTGCGATGGTTGTTTTTTTTTTTTTGCTGTTATGAGAATCAAATCTCCAAATTTTTCACATTATTATGACCATTATCATTGCAGCACCTTTACAGTCCACTGGGGGGACACACGATATCCTACGCTAAGAGTAGACTGAATGGGCCAATGAATCCTCACGGATTGAATGGCACCTCTTTGCTGGGGGAAGTCTGTAGGACTGCATGCTGCATTCATGAAACGCAGTCCTCTTCAGCCAAGGGCTTTGTGGATATCAATCGTGACCCAACTTATCAAAACACTTAATGTTGTCGCACCATGTTAAAAATAATGAGTTGAACAAGTGTAACAAACTGCTTCAAAGCCAAAACCTACCCAGAATCCCTTTCTGACACGACATCAAAATGAACACCTAACCCTTAGGCATTTATGGCAAGCAAAGTTTATTTTAAAAAAAAAAGGGTTCATTACAAGAACTATGCATAATTACATCAGGTCTATTCCAGAGATTATTACTATTGCTAATACTGTACAGTAGAGTACCAAAAGAACTTTATAATTCTGTAATGTGCAGCATCATATATACAACATAAACTCAGACACAGGTTTATTCACATAAAACTGACATTCGAATGGGAAATTTTAAATGCATGGCTATACAGTCTTTCTGTCTGTGAAAGTGACAATCATAACCATAGAAATACAAGCTTTCATTTTCAAAGCAGTGAATTTCATTCCTGGCAAAGGCAGTTCATGATTATTTGAAAGAGCACCCAAAAGTAACATGAAGCCATTCAATAATATTTTACCTGCATTTTAACTGAACACATTTCTCACTTTAACCATATATGTCTCGGCAGGGAGAGGCATGCTCATTCATCAAAAGAAGATCCTGATTCACTACTTTAAACATGAAAGCTGTTCTGCTATGTTGACCGCGCATGACCCTTCTTTCTTCCTCCGGTCGCCATTGTTTACAATCTAATGACCGTTCCAGTTCATTCAACTGCCATCAGACCGCGTCAAAACAGAGCATCACCCACGAATGAAGTCTGTTTAACGCATGTCGATATTACATAGCTCATATGCATTTTCCAGTTATACAGAGGTAGAAAACACCTTCCACCGAGATTCATTCAGACTCATCCCCATCACCAGCTGTTGCAATATAAATCCAACCACCAGGGGTAGCTGCTACGGACCACAATGTTTTGTTGATGGCTCATGCGGAAGAATGTAGCAACAATATTCACCACAATTCAAACCAAATTATTTGGCTTTTTCACTGACGAGAAAACTTCCGCTGACTGAAGATGAATGAATGACAGGCAACATTTAAAAACCTGGATAACAAAGTTCCGTTTCATTTCGTTTGTTCTCGACCAAAAGCAATCGATGTAGCAGAGGACCACATCCAAAACTTACGATACAGTACATCGACAATCCAAGTAATACCAATATTATTTACAATATAACAACTTCAGGAGAGTAAAGTCTCTCTAAGCGCGAGTAACGTCGACTCCAGTCGCGAACATGTCTGCGGGGTAGCTCTGGTTCCACCGGACATTCCAGACCATGTACTTTGGCCGTTGTACATGATTAGTACTCACATCCATTTAATAAGACAACTGTATATACAGTTCCCAGAGTAGAGTCTGAGCAGAGAGCTGCTTCGAGTGAATAGGTCCACAGCTTCCCTTACAGCAGCTCAACACTTCAGACCTGAATCAAATTAAAAAAAGATTTTTAACCTTAGATAGCACGTAGAGACTCCTCCCTGAACAGCTGTCAGTGACTGACCTTACAGTTTCTCTGTGATTGCGAACAGTCTCTTCCAGAAAACTGAAAGTTATGAGTAGAAAAAATTAGTATGGATCAGAAAATGAACCCCCAGAAGGAAAGTATGCAGATGAACACTCCAGTGCATACTCAGGAATTCGGTAGCCCTTAAAACAGGTGCGTGAATGATTATCGTCACCGTTTATTGCTTAGTTGCTCTTCGTCGCTTAAACAAGCAGACTCGCACTTCAAATATTATCCAAGCGCTAAGCTGGATATCTACTGTAGTGATTACATACCTATCTCAAGGGAACTACTGTGCCACATTCAAGATTCAAGTGTGTAACTCTCGGGTTACAAGGGAAACATGAGACCATTAACGCCACGCTGCTGACACAGGATCAAAAAAGAGTGTAAAAAAATAAGAGGCCAGCACACTAACCCAGCTGAAATAATGACCTCATCTCGCTGTGGGGGGCGCCAAAGACGCTACAATGCAACATAATGGGATATGGTCACCATAGCAACAGCCAGTGAACATTCCCACCATAAATCACACATTTCTGCTTTTCTGCACCAAAGGAAAACAACGCGGGGAAAAAGCGATGAAAGGAGGCGTGATGCGTGCAGACTGACAGACTGGGTGGGCTCAGGTCAGAGAGAGGGAAGCCGTCACACACCTCCCTCCGTCCAGCACCATGCTAATGTTACACACAGAGCACCACGGACTGGCCAGAGAGCAATTAACAAAATCCACTCATCAAGTAATTCACTTTTCAAGTGCTTCTTAATACGGTTTTCAAACCTTTAAAACGTGTGACCACCTAATTAGGACTAACAAAGCACAACAATAACCAGAGAGTGAACAAGAAAGATTTTCATTTTCTTTTTGGCATAGCGTTTTTGTCAGGAAGTGATCGCGTAAATGCCAAGGCTCCAAATCATTTTGAAATAACAGACCTGAGCATACAAGAAATTCATTTCGCAAAATCACCTTTCCCAAGTATAAAACTGCCTTTTGTTTACCCCTTGAAAAACACCAGACTTTCTGAAGGAGGACAGGAAATACTAAACATTATTCGAAGAGGTACCGGTGCACCAGAATCAATTGGCCATTAAATCACAGCAGTATGCAACTTGAGAAACTAGCCGGCGGAATGGGTGTCCTTTCACATTTTCTAAGACTGTCAACAGGACTTAAACTGCATGTTTGCCTAGGTCTTTACGGAGTAATGTCCCAAATAATCATGTTCTAATAAATTTTGTGGCTCTGAGATGAGGACTTGATCGAAAATTGCTGATTTGTCTTAACTTCTTGAATCAGACAGTAAAATCAGTAAAGTAAATATGTACTTAACTCCATTCGGAGAAACAGCTTGGGGTTTATCCAGATCAACATGCAGTTTATGACAGTTAGTGTTTTTTGACTTCCATCGTTACATGCAGTAGTACAGAGTTTAACCAAAGCACACAAAGACACTGAAAGACTGAGTTTTTGTCATTTTGCCTGATCAAATTAAGTTAGACTATCACTGCTACAGAAAGCCTGAAGTCAAGATTAAAATAATAATAAAAAAAAAAAAATTCAAGAATGAGGGCCCAAGGAAGTAAGAAACTACTATTTGTGCTTCTATCATCTACAACGCAACTGTAAGACTGAAACATCTCAGCAGGGTTTCCAGTTCACATTATCATCATCACTATGATTATTATTATTATTATTTTACCTGAATATAGAAACATATTGGCTGTTGTTGGAGTATCTGAACAGACATACAGAGGAAGATACAAATAGTACTTGAGGCATGCTCCCAACGTCCAGCTCATATAGGGGTTGTGGTTATTTCACCATGCGGTTGATCTAAAAGAGAGGCCTGGGGCTGTCACCTTCTGAACATACGCAGGGGGACCGGAAGCCACGATGCAGGCTGGCCGTTTGTTCCTAAGAACAGGCCACCAGTCATGGCGGTGGACAAACAAAACGCAACACTGAGTTCCCTTTCAGTGCGTGGGCTACACGAGTGAGGTTATGCCAGATTCACTGCGACGCTGCATGTAAGGCCAGCCGCAGGTCCACAGGACGTCCATCAAGTGTGTGTCACCATCATGCTGTTGTTTCTGTGAAGTTTGGGGGAGGGGGGGGTCAGGCATTTACGTTTCAAATTTGGCACTTCTGAAACTTGAGTCCACAGAGAGCTGCATAAATTCACTTTGAGTGACAGACATCCTTCTCCCCAGCCATAAATCTCCCTGATTTATCACTGCCGCTTGCTTTCGGGTCTATTCATTCACTCCCAGCCCCTTTAAAAGCACGTCCATTCAGTCCCCCCCGTCACAAGCCTCTGCCGTTTCCACGGCGACATTCAGAGGTTCGTCACAGCGTTGCCCGGGAGACTAGAGTTCCAAACGCTGATTTCCCGGCACTCCTAAGACGCCCCATTCTAAAGAGTCCGGCCTGCTCTCATCACACCGACAGTTCAACAGGGCTGAGAATCAGCTGGCGAATGTGTCGGTGTTTAATCACAAACACACACTTCACATTTACGGGAGTAAAAGAAGGACTTGTGTCTATCTGTCCGACTGTGGTTCCACACAGTTCTCAGTCAGCAGATTGTTCCCTCCCCAAAAAAGAGCCAAACTGAAGAGTAGGACTTGTGGACGGTCACTGTAGGAGGGGAGAGGGACAGGATTTGTCCGTGGGAGGAGTCGGGGGTGGGGGTGGGGGAGGGGGAGTGGGAGGAGTCGGGGTGGTGGGGGAGCCCTTGCCCGAGCTCCCGCTCGAATGGGTCTTCGGGAAGAGCACGGGTTTAGGGCGGGTGGCCGGTGGGCGGGGCTCCCGGTGTGAGGAGGAAGGGGAGGGGCACACAGTGGGGCCATGGGTGGAGCTCTTTCCAGCCGGGCGGAAGGTGCTGGTGACGTCGCTGACAGAGCTGGAGCTCCGCTGCAGGGCCTGCTGGGAAGGGCCGCTCTCCTTCAGCAGGCGAGAGTGCAAGGGGCTGGCAGGCTCTGAGGTGGGACCCCGGGGGCCTGGACCCCCCTTCAGCTGCTCCAGGGTATCCAGCACCACGTCCGGGGCGTGCTTGGCACTGCTCTGCCGCTCCAGTTCCCGGAGTTCATTCAAAGCTGATGTCATAGCCGCCTCAATATCCTGCAGCCGAGACAAAAACAGGTTACAATGTAGCTAAACTGCTTTGCAGAAGTTAAACATATTACAGATTACTTAGACAGACTGCCAGTTACGTTTTGTGGGGAAAAAAAAAAAAAGCCAGTCACCAGCTATGAAAATACTGGTTGGGCCTGGACTGTTTTCAGTGATAAAAACTCCTGGTGAGGCCAAGAGATAAGTCAAAGCTCTGTAACCACCAAGTTGGTCACAATAACATACTCTGAAAGGGTCAGAGGTCACCCTCACATTCAACACCTCCTCATGAAAGTCTTCCTCCTTCTGCTTACTTCACAGTGTATTTCACAAGGTCCTTCATCAACAAGCTGAAAAGCTTCAAAGTTACATATCCAGTGAGCAGAGGAGTATTTAACCCCTTTGTGCAGAATACAAATAATGTCATTTCCTGTTATGCATGAACCCATTCAGGCTTTAGAAGTCAGTATTTGTGTCACAGACACACTGGAAAATTATTCTGTGACACAAAACAATTGGAAATTTAATTATAGAATTATTTAGGAATTAAATTTCAGAATTTGTGGACGCCGGTGTCTATATCTGCGCAAAGGGGTTAAAATGTTGTCACCCCATCACAGCAGTACATACAGTGTGTGTAATGGAGACTCTGGTGGACAGATACAAAGCTTGGTGGAGTCTGAGACGATGCGCCAGGGTTGCCACTCACCTGGGAGCTGGGCTCCGTCTCAGGAGGGGCCTCCTGTTCCTGGGGCCGGTGGTTGCTGAAGCTCTTGGACCGCGCGGCGGGGGCCGACTTGCGGAACGGGGGGCTCTCTACTTTGGTCTTGACGGAGGTGTGGCGGGTGAGGGACGTGAACACACTGTGTGCGCTAACAGGTCGCTTGTCCGTCACCTCCTTGGGGACCCCCGCCACCGGCATGGAGGTAGCCCTCAGGCCCGAGCCGGCCCCTGAGGACCCCTCAGACGAGCCCTCGCCCGGGCGGTACGTCCTGCGGATGCTCCCACACTCCGGCCACTTCCTCATTCTGGGGGGGGGTTCAGGGGTGATTCGATTAAGAGCAGGTTATAACAGTCATGAATGTTCAGAGGTCAGTATCACTAAGTAGATCTTTTGAACAATCTGAAAGACTAATATATCAGGCCAAGCGCCTCATCACCCCTGGAACATGGATCAAAGTGAAAAGAGCAGTTATCTCGCTTGTAATCTTTGATGAGAAAAAAATACACAATGGGAGAGAGAATTCAGAGAAAGTTTAGTTTTTGCTTCCAATTAGATAATTGTTCAGATATACGAGTTGCAGTCCCAACAATCTCACATTGTAGCTTAGTTACCTCTGTCATCATCATATCTCAATCAGCATTAGCAAAGAATTGATATTTATTATTTAGCAAATTATTTGTGCGGTTCTTAGTAGAGAAAAGTTCTAGAGTAATCAAAAGTGAAGCTGATGCCTAACCTGTGTCTAGAGAACAGTGAGAGTCATTAGCAATGAGAAAGCAAGTGATGTCATGCCGATGGGGTCATTCCATATGAAATCAACCGGGGCTCCCAGTGTCATGGTCTTGGATTTCCCTTAGATTTCGGTAGAAGGTTGTACTTTGGGCCATATGAGGAAATACCAAGTTTTTGCTCAATCCCCCCAGTGATTTTCATTTTCTGGGGGTCGAAAAAGTGGGTGTGGCGCCCTCAGATGTGGCAAAATTAATTATAGCCATTTTCATGGGGCCATAACTCAAAAACTAATACAGATATGGACTTCATTTTTTCAGGAATTACTAACCTTCCATAAGTAAACAATTTACAAGTAAAAGGAACAAAATTAACACATTCATGTCTATGCTGTCGTCGTTCAAAAACAGACAGCACCCAAAATTTGGCACATTTCAGGTGGCCCTTTCACCTGAACAGAATAAGAAATCTCAAAATGTTTTGTCTCTTAGTGTAAGAGTACATACTCAGGTCTCCATTGGAACATTGATATCTTGTATATATTTTGCAGTTGTTCTGCGGTGGGGCAATTATTACCCCTTATCTTGTGGGTTACCCATTTTCTGAACATTTTTGCTCAATGGGAGTATCCTCCAATTTTTACGGGACCTATATCAAGAAAAAGCTCATTGTCTGTACTTTCTCCACAAACAAGTTTTAAAGTGTTAAAGGTCTCTCAATTGCTTCATTATTAAAATTGTATCCAAAGTTGCACTTTTTATTGGTTTTGTACCATTCTCATACATATTCATGAACAAAATCAGCACAATTCAGAAGACATTCCGATCTCTACTGAAAATATCAGGTATTTACTGTGTCACTCATTAGGTGGCACCACAACCCAATGCTCTAATTTGGGGGCAGCACCCACTAATTAAAGCACATGGCCTCAACAAACATTATGGCTTCAACTTCCAATCTTACGCTTGATCCACTCTCCTGTACTGTTGGAAAAGTCAGCAGATCTACAGAGGACTGTCATCAAAAGACATATAATGCAAGGTAGGTTTCTTACAACGTGGTACCTGGTGAAAGTGAAAGTATGTGTAAAGCCACATTTAGACCTTATACAGTTCACAAACTACGTTGATACCTACCACTATGGACTGCAGACCTAAACAACCATAAAAAGTGCAACTTTGGATACAATTTTATTAATGAAGCAATTAAGAGACCACTATAAAACGTGTTTGTGGTGAAAGTACATACAAAGAGCTTTAGAATGATATAGGTCCTGTAAAAATTGGAGGACACTCCCATTGAGAAAAAACAGCCCGAAAATGTTTTACCCCCCAAGGCAGAGGATCATAATTCCCCCCACCACAGAACAACTGCAAAATATATGCAAGATATCAATGTTCCAATGGAGACCTGAGTATGTACTCTTACACTAAGAGACAAAACACTGAGATTTCTCATTCCGTTCAGGTGAAAGGGCCACCTGAAATGTGCCAAATTTTGGATTCTGCCTGTTTTTGAACAACGACATAGACATGAATTGGTTAATTCTGTTCCATTTACTTGGAAATTGTTTACTCATGGAAGGTTAGTAATTCCTGAAAAAATGAAGTCCATATCTGTATTAGTTTTTGAGTTATGGCCCCATGAAAATGGCTACAATTCATTTTGCCACATCTGAGGGTGCCGCACCCACTTTTTCGACCCTCCAGAAAATGAAAACCGCTGGGGGGATTGAGCTAAAACTTGGTATTTCCTCATATGGCCCCAAATACAACATTCTAATAAAATTTTAAAGAAATCCAAAACTATGACACAGGGAAGTTCCTAGAATTTGGTTGATTTCATACGGAATGACCCAATGGTTGTCAAAAAATGGTGCAAAAGCAAATATCAGTTTTTTTTCTTCCAAATTCCTGGCATTCAAGTAATGATGACTTGCAAAAAAGACCAAGCCTGACAACAAACGCAGGTAATGAGGACATGGCTAGACTCTCCGTCCAACCTCCTTTGTCAAACTTCAAAACCACCAGAGAGCAGCATAAATAACTGCAGGGATAACATTAACGATCATGTGAACTGGTAGGCTGCTACCATTGACATTGTCATCACCATCATCAGCTGTATTTGAGAAAACCCAATCAGATAAGTAAAATGAAATACCCCGGAAGGAGGTTTGGTACCAAGTTATTTGAACAACCATTTTGAAAGGCTTGTTTCAGCCAGAGGCCTTCATTGCATTTCACTCATGAGACTCACTGATCCAGCACTTTTTTTTTTTTTTTTGGCTGCGACCAAGCAGCTCTATGAACGCTTCTGTCTGTCAGTCCGTCTGCCTGTCTGTCCGTCTGTGACACCTTTTTGACCATGTTCCTGTCGTTGTTTCATCATGAAATTTTCAGGAATTATTGACCTTCACCAAAGTGATGTCCATGCACAAGGTCGAGGTCAAAGGTCAAGTTCACAGAGGTCACGACCTTGTTTGCAGGTTTTCGCGCTGTAACTCCAGTTAGAATTCATGGATCGCTATTAAATTTTGGAAATAGCTTCTAGGCATACAGGAGGTGCTCCCTATTGTTTTTTAAGGTCATCCGTCAAATCTCAAGGTCACAAAGGTAAAAAAAGGGTCAATTTTGCCCGATTTGACGGTTTTCGCACCGTAACTCAAGTTTAATTCAATGAATGGCTATGAAATCTTACAACAAACTTCTTGGTATAGAGGAGGGGTTCCCCGTTTATTTTCAAGGTCATCTGTCGAATCCCAAGGTCACACCGGTCAAAAAAGTGTTGATTTTGCCCTGATTTCACAGTTTTCGCACGTAACTCCACTTTAACTTGATGGATGGCTATTACATCTTAGAACAAGCTTCTTGGTACAGAGGAAGGGTCCCCTATTGATTTTCAAGGTCATTTGCCAATTTCAACATCACACTTGTACAAGAAACCACCAGTCATGGACACTAGGCCTCGTGACGGATGCTAGGCGAGGTCGCAGCTATTAGATCCTTCTGATCTACTTGTTTTAAACACCTTAGCCTTTAACGTTTGTCTTTTTCCCCGCAAAACTGCTGCTGGTCATCGGTGATTCACAAGCAAGCCTAACTGGTTAGTCAGATTTAGCAGCCACAATCCCAGACAAGCGGCATGTCGTTTTGTCTAATATTCACCCGTCTTAAATAAGATCCGAAACAATTGAATCTAGTTGGCGAAGTCAGTTGCAGTCAAATAGATTTTGCTAATGTTAAGCTGTTCTCTTAAAGCAGCCGGAGGAAAAAGCAGCAACAGAATTTGGTTCACAGAACTAGCTAGTTAGGCAACATCAGCTAGTAAGATAAGACCACGTTTCCGTACCTTTGTAGGCCACCGTGAGCGAACAGCATCTTGTATTGTCGCTGTTGACGTTACGTTGCATTTGAATTGAGTAACATAAACAGCTCTGTCCATGCTAACCGACTGCACACAAAAATCTACTGACTGTTGACCTGTACTGCTGAGGTAATTACTTATTACTTCCTTGTAACTAATAATTAGTGAATTGGTTCATACAGAGGTTAGGTAAGCTACCTACATTCCTGGATATAAGTGCTCTTTGGCTATGTACTAGTGAATGGTAAATGTGAACCAGTTACGGTAAATCTGGAGGCAGTAGGCTCAAAATTATGTGGTACACCATTGATTTTATCCACTTAAATAGTACCAAAGTGGACAGCACTGGGCAGACAAAGGGCACTGTGCACTATACATTTCAGTTTTTTCACTGAAATTAAGCCAGTTATGCAGGCTAAATATCATGTGCATCATTTTTTGTTGGCGGCATCATATTTTTAATTGACCGTCATCTGTATGCAACTATCCCCAGACCCTCTTCTCGATTTTTGAATTTTGGGTATGCATAAACCAACACCGTCTGTTAGAATGACTTACCTGTGTCTCTGGTGACATGCTAAGGTTAACCAGATACATACTGTAAATCAAAGTAAGGAAGCTTGGTAGATATAAAGAACACTAATAATAGTCTTACTTGTTAAGGTTAGCCAAGTAGATGTCTGCTACATGACCTCCAGTGGGGGAGCTCACACTCCCCCTTGTGGCCACTTTTTCCTCAAGAAGAGGGGTGTCACATGACCCATCGACATCAGTCCTGGGGCTCCTCCTCCCCGTCTTGCCCTCGTCCCTAGAGCACAGTTAGAGTGAGGGTCAGATACTCCAGCACCCCAAGAGACTTCATGACGTCATTACTCTCTCTGACATCATGGTTATGACATCATCACTGCGCAAAGTTTGTTCAGAATTAGTGCTCATACCTGATATGAAATGAGTTTTTAATTAAGAATATTGTTAGTGCTCACATTTGCATATATACTCCACAGCTCACCAAAACTGTAATCAGAACTTGAATTTCACCATGGCAGGGCCAATTAGGGCCTAGAAGCCTGAGCAAAGGGTGAATCTACAATTATCGTTGTCAACACAGGGTATTATACATTCTTAACCCGAGTCCTGCTTCTAGGCTAATGCTCATCCTTCCTGGCATACAGGGAAGTGGCTACCGGGGAAGGATATATCGATGACCAGCACACAGAGAAACGAGTGTCGGTCCTCTATACCATCAGTGACCGGCAGGACTAGGGTTAAGCAACTGTGTTCCCCCAAATGGGGCGACACCTTGGGGCTGGAGGGGAGTCTCCTCAAACTCCAAACTGTAAGGACACGCCAAAATGAAAGACAAGATCCATTACACACCAAAATGGCAGACGGTTCACGAAGGAACAAAAACAGGGGATGGCGGCTGAGCTCTTACGTGTCCTGGACCTTGACATACTGGTGCGGGACAAGCCCGTCCACACTGTTGTGACGACCCTCCCACCAGTCGTCCGAGGCCCGGTGGAACAGGAGAAGCGGCGCCCCCTTCTGGAAGGACAGTTCCCGGTTGGAGCGCCCCAAGTAGTCAAAGCGAGCCACAGCTTCGACAGCATCTGCATCCGAAAGCGCCAGGCGACCTGGACCAACTGGAGACACGATGGGAGTGTTATAGGAGTTGCTGGAAGGGGAAGTACTAAAGGGTTTAAGCCTTTCACTCAAGTTCCTCTCTTTGCCAGCGCTGGACCTGGGTCTACTGATGTAGTTTCTATCCTAACGGGACTATGCAGCAGTATCTCCACCTCAGGGGTTAAACACACTGTAGAGGCTTCTAAGTTTCTAAGAGGAGCAGTATCTGCATTATGCGAATATTACTCTCTGCAAATACAGGTCCTGGCCGTCCCAGTGTAAGGATTTAAGTACGCAAAACACAGGTTCAGGATATATCCAGCGATACAAGCAGATAAGTAAATATAAATTCCATTTGCTGTGCAAGTCATTCAGTGTAGAGCAATTTTAAAAACAAACACGCAAGCAAAATGAGTAATTTTCTGGGGTTTCGTTGCCTTCGACTGACCTTCGCTGCTGGGGTGAAGTTCTCTGACAGTTTCTGGGGTTGGCTCGTCCACAAGAGGGAGCTCACTGTGCAGAAGAGATGCAGAGGTAAGAGACGAGGTAGCGGCCACTCCTTTGTTACAAGCTTTTTTAATTGAATCCAGGATACAGGGGGCCCATCTGCAGTTCCCTACGAAGCATCATATCTCTGAAGCTCGTGACTAACTGACCAAAAAGAGTTGGAACGAAGCTCAAAAAAAAAGCACAATCAGACATGTATCACAACACTGGAGAAACTGTTGTGGACTATGGCGCAGGGCATAACTATTCAACCCAGTCAGGGAAGGTTTTTCCAACCAACACTATACACTTTGGCCAAGTAAACTGATAACACCACTTGGTTCTACAAAGAGCTGAGAGAGTGGATTGTGCCTGACAAATAAATCACTTTGAGCAAAGCTGGTTGGAATGGTTTCCATTAAAAAATTAAGATGAATAACCCATTTTTTTTTCAGCACAGAGGAACGCTTCATTAACGACTCCAGTAAATATCATATTTTTTCTGGAGGTAACTGAGCGGAGACTGCAGTTGCAGAGAGGCTTAATTTAAAAAGAGAGAAGCTGAGCCTCCCTTCTTACTCGGGGAATGAAGACTGGGAGCTCTAGAATATTCCAAAAATGGAACTCTGAAAAGAGAAAGCACAACACTCCAAGCTTTCAGGCTGGTTTTGGCACAGGGCAGCCTTTGATCTGGAAATGGGGGGGGGGGTAGCTCACTCTAGTCTTCAGTAAAACAATCTGCCAAGCTGCCTGCCCCAGCTGGGCGGGGCATTTAAAACATGCCTGGGGCTCTTTAGTGACTTAACCTCCCTCCTCTGAAACACAAACAGCTTTCCTTAAATCCTAAGGCTCAGCTCCATGCAGAGTGGGGGGGCAAAAAAAATGACCAAAAAAAAAAAAAGAAACAAACAAATGTTCAATGTTCATCCATATCAACGTTCTCCATCTCCCACAGCCAAAGGTCCCAAACAAACAAAAAAAAACCCAGGATCAGGTTCTGAAGCAATGAGACCTCTTTTGGAGCTCAACAGAGTGGGTTATCATTCGGTAGGACGATTCTAACAACTCTGCAGCAAGAAATCTCTAGGAGTGCTTGCAAAAACTAACAACCACCCCCTCGCGGATCATGCAATGGATCTGAGGAGTGTTACTGGACACTCATTACTCACAGATGTGCGTGTCCAGGTCATCTGCAGTGTTACAGTACATCTCGGCCTCCGTCGGAAGACAGGAAATTAAAGAACCATAATCTCATTCGCTAACCATTACCTTCCAGCACACGCACCCAACAGGAGTGAACCACAGTTTGGGTATGAGTGAATGGCAAATCTTAAGAATGCTTTCAGAAAGATGATGTTCTTCCAAGGGCTGTCTGTATGGGCAGCCAGCAAAAATACATTATCTGAGTGCCACTTTGAAAGGGAACTAATGACGTTTGTGTGATAACACCAGAAGTCTGTCAGATGGACCAGGCTGACCCACAGTCAGCAGGAGAGGGAGACTGTATGCAAGAGATCACTCTGATGGACACGGAGTTGACCTAACTGACCTGTAGCCTTCGGGGTCATACAGGGGCCCCGGCAGCTCACGGGGCCCGGGGAAGATGTGGCGGTGGTGGATGATGATGGTCTTTATCAGCTCGTTGACGTGGGCTTGGCAGGACACCTGGTCCTGGCCCTCGGGGACAGACATGAGCGTGGGGCCAAAACAGATGGCCAGGTTGTAGGGGTCCATCATATTCTCCTCGCTATACTGGGACAGGCTGGAGGCAAAGCACAAGAGTAAAGTCGCTTTCACACTGGACGCGAAACACATTTTTCGCACGGCAAATAACATTCGAAACACGCGTATTCGCATCTTTGCATTGACTTTGAATGTAATCTGTCGTGCAAAAAATTTGTTTCCCGTCTGGTGTGAAAGCAGCTTAACAAGCAATGTACGTTAACATTTATAAAACCAAACATTCGTAATGAGGCAAAAGTCCCTGCGATAATGGTCTCCAGCATACCTTGAAATACAGGCACTTAGTTGCACGCGAAACACACATTACAACAAGCAATGCAAGAGCGCCGGGTTTTGCCTAGCGAGGAGGCATTTCATGTCATGGCTGACATGACAGCCCAGCGAATGCCATCTTGCACTTAAACACATACATTCAATTCAAGTTAGATGAGCACTGCAACCAAAGTAAACACTGCATAATACAGCCTGACACAGTAACGCCCCGTAAACATGAGCAGTCCGGCACTCAGGCCTCCCAGGTAAAATTAAACACACATGCCACAGGCCGACCTGGATCCTGCAGCAAAGCCCAAATGTGCCCCAGCCTACCAGCTGTAATTTCAGACCATGAGAAAACTTTTTAAATTCCAGGACGTCCGCTAACTTTCATGGACCCAGAAACCTAGAAAGACTAAGCGCTGTGCGGAAAAGAAACTGGCAGAGCCTTTCACACGATCCAACAGGCTGGCCTGATTCCGCCATCAGGCTCCTACTGCTCATTCTAAATGCTGAAGAGCGCCCTATTTACCACGTCACGTGGCCCTCTCACTTCACGTCTGCACCACAACCTCCCTCCAGTGGTAACATGCTGGGGCTTCGCTTCAGGTGTAACCCTGAGGCTAACGTTAGCCCGCCTCATCCTCCAATGAATACCTGCTGGAGCTTCCGGCATAAACTTGAAACTAACGTTAGCCCGCCTCATCCTCCAATGACTACCTGCTGGGGCTTCCGGCATAACCTTGAAGCTAACGTTAGCCCGCCTCATCCTCCAATGACTACCTGCTGGGGCTTCCGGCATAACCTTGAAGCTAACGCTAACCCGCCTCATCCTCCAATGAATACCTGCTGGAGCTTCCGGCATAAACTTGAAGCTAACGTTAGCCCGCCTAATCCTCCAATGACTACCTGCTGGGGCTTCCGGCATAACCTTGAAGCTAATGTTGGCCCACCTTGTTACCAAGTTGCTACGTGGACGGCCCCTCCTTTCTTTCAGGAGATTTTCAAAACTTTAACAAGCTATGGCCCTAGCATAGTAACTTCTGCATATCTGGCTTCCCCCCATTAATTGTAAGCGATTGAGGTCATGGCTGCAGTTTATACAGGTTATCTGGTGGAGAACTGACTTCTTCACATCAGTTGGAGAAGCTGTAATACCTCCTAGCTATTACCAATGGCTAAAGACGCACCTCTACAAATCATAAATCCAATGACACAATTTTATCAACAGCAGCTCCATATATTTTGTCATACAGTTCAGTTTTTTTCACTACAATACTGCTATTCCATTAGGTTTTACTTCTTGTGTTTTGTCATTGGGTAATCCCCAAGCATTTTCCATAACCGGCTCAGCTAGTTTTCGCCGAGCAAAGTTTTTTCCATTTGTGGTTTCTGACAATTAACCTCCCACTCAAGGTAACGACAGTAATTAACTCTGATTTATTCAGCTGGGTTCTCATTACAAACTGCTTTTGATAAGGGCGTCTGCCTAATGCCAGTAATACAATGGAACCAAGGAATCAGACCTTCGTTCTACAAGGCAATCCCTTCCCATACATACAGTGAAATCCCATTCTCACAAGTCAGGTAGAGAAGGTGTGTTCACTCTAGCACTGTCAATCAGACAAACTGTCACTATGCTTTGCGGAAAAAAAGATTTGCGTGATGTTTGAGCTGCGGAATTAATCATAATAACTGCAAAAATTGCATTGCTCAAAACTAAAAAGGCATCCTGGAGTAATTGAGATGGACCATGAACCCTTCGCCAAAATTTTACAAAACTAAACGTGATTGCTTTACCCAAGCTAATACCTAAGACCAGATAACAAATATGCATAAAGTTTTTATTAAACTCTGAGTTACACACAGCATTTTATCAGTAAACATTGCTTACACATTTAAGCACATTTGGATGTATTTATTTACAGCAAAATATTGCAGATTTTACATGTCGAGAGCAAATGTTCAGATACACGATCAGTTTGAATTAGAATCTTTGCTGAAGACCTTGATTAGTAGGATCAGGTGTGTAACTGTTTAGAATGAAAGCCTGCGCCCACACAAACCCTTTCTGGAGAAGACTGAGGACCACAAGGCAATCAAAAAAGCAGAAAAATCCATATTAGGGCAAAAAAGTCAATTAGCATAATATGGAAATGTCCATACTCAAGAAAGAAAGGGTAAATAAAAGGGACAGGTGTTGTTTGAAAAATCACGTTAAATGCAGAGTGAGGTTATGACTGGCAGTTATGCCTGTGAGCGTGCGTGCGTGTGTGTGTGTGCGGTAACGTCCTCTTGAATGGCGCGTATGGTACTCACTGATTGAGAAAAGCGAATAAGTATCTCATGAGGACGAGGGCGCTGCTGGGCAGGGGGAGCAGGACTTTGCGGATATGGGACGCTCGCTCCGGGAGGCTGTCCAGAGCTAACGCCGGTGGGAGAGGAGGAGAGAAAGAACGGAGTCAGGTAAACACAGGGGGATGAGTGAGGAAGACGGACACCTCATAATTTCACCTGAAAAGGTAGGCCGGCCGCGACCGTATGCCTCACGTCTGGAACTTTACTTCAGAAAACTCATATCAGTTAACAATAATCATGACAATAGTAACAAAGTTATTTGATATAGACTGTACCATGTGAGCCTTTCCCATTTTCATTGAGAACCATACATTGTGCACATGTACAGGGGCAGCCTCGCATTATAGCATTTTGGGCCCCGAGACAAGGAACTTCCCCGCTGGCTCAGAGTTCTTTCGATCAAGCCGTGTCATGACAAAGTGTGACTTGTTTACATGAATTTGAAATCTGCATGCAATATCCGTTAATAAAGTATTTATTAAGATCATGAATCATTCCATAATTTTTCCCTCCAAAACTGCTAGGTTTGGTGCCTTCATCAGAAGCAAAATCCAAACCAAATCAGAAATGGACTGAATAAAATTGTTGGCTCTACAGCAATTACAAGAAAATCAAGGAAATCTGTGGGGGAGGTATACACTGCATGTTTACATAATAGTCACATGTAAGGTATACACCTCATATTTGCAAACCAGCTACATTTGAGTGAGGTTGACACCTCATATCTGCACACCAATCACGTATGAGTGAGGGGTGTATCGCTCACATTTACATAATAATAACACGCAGGAGAAGAGCACCTCATATTCAGAAGCCTTGGGTTTAAAGTATGAGTTCATCAGCACAAACACTCACAGACACAGGAAATGAGGTCGTGGAAGACTTCCTTAGGGAAGAGGGCATGCTCCAGGCCTCGAAAGTACAGTTTCAGGACCCCAGCGATGGAGTCCATCTCATGATCATTAGGGTCACCTGACAGGGGGTCTTCTCCTATGACAGGCAAAGATAAAGATACTTAAAAAAAACCAGACATCATTCTAATCCTCTCATTGTAAGGCTCTAAGGTTGGACTCTCTGTAACCGACTTTAACCTACCACGATGGCAAAACTGATATTGTTTTCAGTTGGTCCATGTGTTTGTCATCAAGACTAGTCTGAAACCACTAAACAACTGCAATGAAGTATTTTTTCAGTATTTTAGTTGGTGTGCATGTGTGTCTGTGTTTCTGTTTGCAGATAATTCCTGTGAGCAGGGCAGCACAGTTAGCTTTTAAGGTGCAGTCACACGTGTGGAGCTGGGATAAAAAGGAAGGCGGCGCTTGAAGATGGGTGTGGTCTGAGTACGCACTCACTGAACACTTTATAATGAAGACCGCTGTACTGAAAACGATACCAGCATCGCCGTCGTGGTTGGTGTGATTCCGCATGGACTCCAGAATTTTATTAAACTTGAAAAATGCAACCAAGGTGAATCCCCTGTGAGAAATCTCATAGTGTAGATTTTCAAACATTAAGAAGTTGCATTTTTGGGCGTACTGACAGAGACAAATACGCTCACCCCTTTCAAAGGCATTTTTGATGTCATTGACTTCCACCTGTGATCCAGACACTCTGAAAATCCCCTCATGACGCAGGCCTGAAACACACGCAAGTACAAACACATTACACTCATAATTACTAACAACAAATACTTCACATGTGAACACATGCTGTATATGTAACAGGATTGAGAGAGGAGCATAAATAAATGAACAACCGGCCACAGCTTTCAGAAAGACAGGAAACACTTAACCTCTGTCAAAATGTAAGCTGCGCTACATGACAGACGAATGACACCAGGATCCCTCAGCCCAGATGTGTGCAGCCCTGGTGCGGAGAGTGGCAAGGTCTGCAGGGCTTACATTGACCTTATAAACCAGAGCAACTTCCAACTGCAGATCCATGTCAGGCAAGTAATCACATAAGCAACGACTGGTTAATGAAGTGCCGGATGAACATAAAACTTTAGATCCTTAACCTCAGTCAGTCAGAACCACAGCTACTGGGAATCAAGGCAGAGGTGGAACAACAGATGATGAACAAAAGTGAACAACACATATCTATATGAATTTGGAGGTTAAAAAGAGCATATATTCAGATTAAATGGTGCACAGATGGTGGAAAATGTTTCATTCATTTTGAATCCAATTTTTTCTCCAGCATAATAGGACCAACTGCTGCCATGGGCCGTGAAAGCACTCGCATACCATTTTTTTCTGTTGTCTGTACCTTTATTCCTGAACAAAAACAGCAACCAAATGTTTAAGTGCAAGTGAAACGCTTCAGGTAAAAAAGCTGTAGAAGTGTCAGCCAATCACCAGTTGGCACATCACAGTTTTTAATGCATGATTATCCACCACCTGTTCATGTGTACTTTGCTAGCATAACAATCGAGCTATTTATTTACCAAGAAATCAAAACCAATGCGTGAATGGTGTTGCACAGCGATAAGCAATTATAAGATTGATTCACTCCATCAGAAAGACCACACAATATGCTGGCCAACTTTTCTTTAAGCAGCATTAGTATTGGCTGCTTACTGAACTTTAAATGCACATGAAACGGCAAAGGTGTGAATAAATGCATTTGCTTGGCTGTGAGTACATCTCGCCACAGCGAACGTTAAAAATCATTCACATGTCACAATGACTGTTCAGTTCGCTTAAAAATATTTTCCACTATAAATGAACATTATTCAATGCTTAAAACTGAATCAAGTGCCATCTTAAAATAAATAAAACATTTTCACAAATGATTCATAATTTCTCCTGAAAAATGTCAAAACGGGAGACGAAGGAGGTTTAGATTTTTTCCTAATTATTCAAATTTTTGCCACTATAATCTCACATCATTGGTCAGTTAGGCACATGTGCTTCTCGGTATCACTGCTGTAAAGTTGTAAAGCAACATAGCTCACACACTGGTTTTAATTTATTGGCATGATTTAGAATTGCTATTCAGGCAAAGCACATTAGAACAGGTGGTGGGTAATCATGTGTAAATAGGTGACACAATGTGCAACCTCAGGAGTGATTGGCTGACTTCTCAGTAGAGCTTTTCTCGGAAGCATGTCATTTATCCTCTGATGTTTACTTACTTTTAACACATCAATTCTGACGATATACCATAAAAGGATTTTGGTATGAAGTTGTTGAGTACTAACATTGATGCAAATTTGTGACATGTAGGAGGGAAGAGAGGTAAAGGTTTCTCAAAAAATGTAAAATGGCACCATACACACGCACACGCACACGCACACGCACACGCACACGCACACGCACACGCACACGCACACGCACTAGTGATCTAGGGACTGGCCATCAATGCAAAGATCATATTTATCTTACTGCCCCTGGTTGCGTTAACGGTAAATTGATTGATTGGTGAGTGACACCTGAGTCTCCTCTCAACACTCCTTCCTAAGCCTCCCTTATGCAGGAGTAAAGAGAATGTTATTTCTGAGACTCCAGTTCAAATGCTAAAGGAAAAAGAGTTTTGTTGTTATAGCACCACCTCTAAGTCAATCAATAGAAAAATTATAAAATGGTAAAGACACAGCCCCAGCAGACGCTTGAGTTGTGTGCCAGGTTTTATGGGAAAATATCAAACAGCGTACAAGTTTCGCCCAGGACGAAAGCATGTTTACAGACAGAGACAGACAGACAGACAGACAGAGGGATAGCTACACTACCTGACAAAAGCATTAGGACGTTCCTCATTCTCTCTCAACTTTTGATGTACGTGTTATACTATATATGCAAGTGTTTTAGGAATTTAATGGTGTCCTAAAATGTACATGTAAACATCACTGAACATTGTTGATCATTTGAGGAAGCTACAGATATACATATTGGCATATTTTTTTCTCTGTACGAAAAATTCAGTTTTGGTCTGTCACAAGTCAGAGATATTATCATAAACTGTGCTTGCAAGATGGTAATTTTCAAAGTTACACGTTTCAAATTGTGTCCTTGTCACAATGGAAGGTCAATGGCTACTATTGATCCAATCATTATGATCAGGTGTGGCACATGGGGTGATTTTGATTCTCGATAAAAGGAGGGTCGAGACGTACGATAATTCAGTATGGTGTATCCAAAATGGGGTCTGTATTTTTATTTCGATCAACAACTATTTTCAAATGTGATACATTTAGTGTTTTCTACTGCACTGTAAGAAAATCACACACATAAATAGTGATGTCCTAATACTTTCGTCAGGTAGTGTATACCTCCTCACATTATATGCCAGGAATCAGAAAAAAAGGGAAACAAGAGTTTGTCACTAAAGTGACTACATCCCCTGCCGTTAGGTCACCAAAACCGACTGGTGTCTGCGCATTCCCAGGAGGAAGGTTGGTACCAAAAAGAATTGGAATAGGTTGACTCCTTCTTGAGAGTCTGACAATGTTCAGGATGGACGGAGGGACGTACGTACATACGGATGGACGGACAGAGCTGAATACTCTATCCACCGCTTCACGCTAAACGTGCGGTGGGGGATTTAAAAAAAAAAAAAACTGTAAAAATTCTGCTTCAGAAACAAGTCTCACCCTCAGATTGAGACTACGTGCAACTTGTATCAAAAGAAACTGAATAAAAAATGTAAACTTTGGACATTCCTAAAGAGTGAAAGGTATCACTCAGTTACTTGGTTGAGGCAGGTAGAAAGTGTCCTGAAAAACAGTGAATAGTGTTTGAGATTTGCCCTGGAAACTAGGGACACACTCAGATTGAGACCAAGTGCAACGCGTATCCACAAAAAGAAAGAATGGAAAAAATTCCAGAACTTTCCAAAGGCACAAATGCATTACTTATTTGTTACCTGCAGACAGTTGCGTGAAAATGTATTGCCTGGTTCTTGATATATGGGCTGGGAAAAAAAAAAAGATGATAGACAAATATACGGAAGGAAACAGGGACAAACAAACGAGCAGACAGATGGACAAACTGATAATCGCACATGCCCCCTGGTTACCTGCCACGGGGGATAAAGTGCGCTGGTCTTAGTGAGACTACCACAACGAGGGTGAGGTTAGTTCTTACCATGACGGCTGATGAAGCGAGTACAGCTCTCCACCACCAGGGGGATCGCTCTCCCGTGGTCCTGTGCAGGAAACAGCAACCGATAAAGCATCCATTCGGGCTAAATTTCATTCAGTCAAAACACCACTCGACTTCAATTTATTTACACAGCGCTTTACAGACACACAGTCAAACTATCCACGGTCAACGAGAAATGAGGAAACTGAGCCTGAACCCCCCTAGAAAAGAGGCCACTAAAAATTACCCAGTGGAATGACAACACTCACTACATTCAGAACTCATTCATATTCCTCTAAAAACATTTGGACTAGTCACAGGAGAGGGGAAAAAAGAAATGTAAAACATTTAAATCAGGTAATTTAATCATCAAGGTATGCGAATGAAAGAATCTCCCACTGCACCTCAGTCGCTTTATTTATTTAACCTTCACTTCGCTGGAGTTCACCAAGAATGAGCATGAGGCAGACCTGCAGACACACACACGCACGCACGCACGCACGCAAACACACAAAACACGCACAAAACACGCACACAAAAATTTACCATCTTTCGAGCAGCAGAGTTCCTCCTGGCACTGAATCAGAGGAGAGAGAGAGAGAGAGAGAGAGAGAGAGAGAGAGAGAGCGAGAGAGAGAAATTAAATCCTTCTTAAACATATAAATCATTGCCCTCCCCATACTGTACCAAAAGAACTCAAAAATAACTTATTTCATTATGATAAAGCAAATTATTTTACTTCATATGAAAAACACAGCAGCCACGCCTTCATAAGGCCTACTTCTGATCATCTAACATCTGAAATAATATACCCACAACAGTCTGAGTGTGTGTGCTTGCATAGGCATGCGTCAGCATGGAAAGAGCGCAAGCTAATGAAAGTGCATGCACTCATGTACATGCATGTAAATGTTTATATAACAAGTGCGCGCATGTGTGTGCGCATATGTTGTGAGCATATGTGTCAGTTTACATCCCAGCGCAAGCAGTGCCGTGTTTCTCTGATCCCACACCCACCTGGCGATACAGCACTCAGTCTTCTGGCCTAACGAGCAGAGGGGAGAGGGATAAGATGAGGGTTAATTAGGTCAAAGTGAAAACATGAGCTATCCCGATGCCAAAGCAGTAGTAATCTTGTCTTGCATCCTTGAGTCACATGACTTACTTTCGCCTAGGGTTTTGTTGATGAGCTCGTGTTTAGCCTGCAGCTTGGTGATCAAGTTCCTCCCTTCCAGAAACTCCTTCATTTTCTGCCACAGAAATCGCAAAGTCAGACACGCAACCAAAACAAGCATTCTGTGGCAGAGCCACTGGCAGGCAGCAGGCTAGAGTCCTGTTGACTCTGACTCTGACTCCTGACTGAATGTGGTAGAAGTAGTAGGCCTATACGAGGCTAGTGGCCCATCGGGCCGGAGCTTAACCCCGGTTTCCATGACTAGGACTATTACTACTCCCCCTGGATGGGATGCCAGTCCATCGCAGGTAGTCCCCCCAGCTCCCCCCTGCCTATTTGCTGGTACCCATTTATACACCTGGGTGGAGTGAGGCGTGGAGTGTGGGAGTAAAGTGTTTTGCCCAAGAACACACCGCGAAGGCCATGGCCGGGGCTTGAACTCATGACCTTACGATCTCAAGTCAAGACTACTTGACCACTGCACTACTGCGTCTCCCCTGACTGAATGTGGACTGCACTAGAATCTGCAGATTAGCAAGTAGCCCCCCTTAGTAAAGCCAGTTTTGCAGAACCTATCAGTCTGGGAGAGGAAGGTTTCAGGCATCCATGATCAATGTGGACCAGTGAGTCCTACCCGCTGAGAAGATCATGACTAGCCCTTGAGAAATCTGAAATGCACCCCACAACTCTGGTCTCCTCAAGTCAGACAGCTTAGATCGCCTTTTCAGGGGACAGCACTGCATTCTTCCGAAGTGAATGAACTACAAGGTCACAAAGTCCAGCAAAATTTCTAAACCAACACCAATTCATCATGATCTCTCTGGCCTTTGACGGCTTTCACAAAGGTAAAGAATGGAGATGCCTTACTCAGCGACTAAAGACCAAAAACCCCTTTCAGTAATGTCACAGAGCAAACAGCCAGCGCAGCGAGAGTATCAAGGATATCAGCTCAGATCTCTGATGTACTTTAATACTCAAGTGACGAGAAAAAAGGTCAAAAAAAGCCTTGGAACGTGTGGGATCAGATCAAGCCTCTGGGTGACCTTCCTCAACTTCCTGTCGGTGGCTCAGTTTACACCCTGAATACAAAACAAGAACATTTTATCCAGACATGTTTTTCCATAATGGCCAACTTTCATGAACCATATAGGACACAGTTGAACTGCACTGTCATTTTGTTGAATGCAAAAAAACTCCTGGAACACAATGAAGAACGGGCTAAAAACAAAAAATTACTGAAGGCCTTATCCGAATGTACAACCTCAATTCCAGAAGGATTGGGCCACCATGTCAAATGTTCTAAAAAACAACAAGCAGAAATGAGCAAATTTCTTTTAATCTGTATTCAATTGAAAACGTACACAGCCAGAACCACTTTAGTTGGGACAAATTCATGTTCACCACAGTGTAACATAACCACTCCTTTTCATAACACACAGTAGATCTTTTTGGTATTTAGGACACAAGTTGTTGGAGTTTCAAAAGTGGACTTTGTTCCCATTCTTGCCCGATACAGGACTTCAGAAGGTCAACCATCAGGGGTCTCCGTTTTCAGATTTTGTACTTCAAAATGCACCACAGATTTTTAAGTGGAGAAAAGTTAAGGCGGCTGGCAGTACCCATATGTTTTAACTATGAAGCCATGCTGCAGTAATACAGTTAGTTTGGCTTGGTGTTATCCAGCTGGAACAAGCCAGGGCCTATCTGAAAAGGACAACGTCCGGAAGATATGCATTTTGTTTTAAAATGCATACGTATCCTTTTGCGTTAACTTTGGCTTCAAATAGGTCCAAGATAAGTTTAAGCTCCAGCAGGTGGGGGTGATTTGTATGGTATTGATATATGGCCACCTCTCTGCATCCTAGATTTCAATGGCTTGATTGATATGATAAAGAAGAAGACACAAACGCGCTCAACTCTTGTTTGCCATACATGCTGAGGAAGGGTACTACCCGAAACGTCCTATAGTGTGGCAATAAATATATTTTTTATGCATTTGGAGTGCTGCCTATGCCTTCTTGATTAATTTGATTGATATGATGCCAGAACAAAGTGACAGGAGGTCTGAACTATTAACAAGCCCATGTGGTTATGTCCATAACAGAAGCATGTTGCTTCTTAATGCAATGCCTTCTGAGGGCGAAAAGGTCACAGACATCCATTACTGGCATTTGGCCTCACTTTCCATCCACAGTAACTGCTCTGGTATCTTTGGAATCTTAGATCTTTTCACTTTTGATTGTCGATGGCAAGATTCCAAAATTCCGTGCAGGCGCATGTGAAAAAATGTTGAACTGTTTAACCGTTTACACCTGCAAAGTTCTGAAAAAGAGGCGAACATCCAACCACCTCGTTGGTAAACAATCTTGCCTTGTGTGACTGCTCATTTTATACCCAATCATAACCAAATCACCTGCTACCTATTCACCAGTTCACCAATCCAATGTTCAACATGCTCAGGTTCTCACAACTTGACCAGTCTTCCCATTACCCCAGTCCCATTGGTTTTAGAATATGGTGAAGGCATCAAATTTGGAATTCACGAATATATAAGCAGTAACTTCGCTTCTTTGAGCTGCTGTCAACTAAATGTAGCCTAGATAAATGATAATGAACAAATCCCTTAATTCTGTAAATTGCATTTCATATACGGTCCAAGGTCTTGCAGAATTGAAGTTTTACAATTGGTATTGAGGATATGGAGCGCAGCTTGCTGAGCCAATTCAGGCAGACAACATGGAGACTTGCCCTCATTCCTATAAACACCCCCCGAGCTCGTGCATAACCGCCCACACTCTGTCCCCGCAGAGTTTAAGCTGCACTACTACTCCACATCATCTGCAAACTGCCTCTGCACCAGCTATTGCAGTATGCTTCATCATTCTCTGCTGCTGCTAGTTTACATTTTATTCATACAAGCTTTTTTCAACCATCTCAATACATCAAGTTCTGATCATTGTTAAGGCTTTAATTATTTGTGTATTGGCACTTCTACACCTTGTAGTTAGAATTTGTTACACATGTATTACAAAAATACAAGGATGGGTAGGCCCTCGCTGGGGAGAGATATGACAGCACTCATATAAGGAAAGGAGGGGAGGGGCAGTGACCTCACACACCTGAGAGCCTGAGAGCCAGGAGAGAAGAAAAAACAAATTTCTTTTCAGTAGCCCCTCCCATTTCTCCTGCTTCACCCCCTTCCCCAGCCCCACCACCCCAGAAAACAGACAGCCCACGCCTCCGGTACCGTAAAGTAGAACTGCTCCGTCTCCTGCTGGTTGGCTCGTCTCTTGGCCAGGCTGGGCTTGCTCATGAACGACTCGGAGGCGATGGACTTGACTGAGTCCATGGAGCCGCCATGATGGAAGCACTCAGTCACGTCATAGTCCTCCACGCTCACCATGTCCTGGATGGTCAACAGTGTGGCCTCCATGGTTTTCTTCACCTGTTGTGTGACCAACACTGTTACTAAGAGAGAGAGTGTGTGTGTGTGTGTGTGTGTGTGTGGGTGTGTTTAAATGATAGTAAGACAGGCATGTAAGTATTTAATAAAAGCATGTGAAAGAGCAGGAAGTGCTGCTAGTGCAGGAGTGTCAGAAGTGTACAGTGTCTGAGTGAGAGAACCGTGTTACAGCGAGATCGTGCGCTAACCTCCTCGTTCTCGATGTTGAGGGTGGAGAGGCGCGTTTGAAGCTGCTGGCTCCTCTGGATCAGGTCTGCCTGCAGGGGAGGCTGGGAGTAAATCTGTGACACCTGTGGGAGAGAGGAAGGGGGGAGAGATGACAAAATACAGTGAGATGGATATCAGTAGGGAAGGAGAGAGAAAGAAGGCATATGATTGGCAGAGGGAGGAAAAGCTTAAAAATATAAAGAGCACAGGGTGTCATCGCACTACAGAAGGACCTCATCACCCTGCAACTCCACAATTTATCCATTCAGCAATCCGCAAGCAGGGACACTCGAACAAACACCTGTTTCCCATTTAGCAGCAGAATCTTTCAGCCGTTCTGTAGGATCAAAATACCTCAAGGAAAGCACCTTGGAACGGTCTAAACCAAAACAAGTAGATTAGAAGGATCTAATAGCTGCGACCTCGACCAGCATCCGTCACGTGTATCCATGACTGGTGGTTTCTTATACAAGTGTGATCTTGAAATTGGCAAATGACCTTGAAAATCAATAGGGGACCCTTCCTCTGTAGCAAGAAGCATGTTCTAAGATGTAATAGCCATCCATCAAGTTGAAGTGGAGTTACGGTGCGAGAACTGTGAAATCGGGGCAAAATCGACACTTTTTTGACCAGTGTGACCTTGAGATTTGATAGATGACCTTGAAAATCAATAGGGAACCCCTCCTCTATACCAAGAAGCTTGTTGTAAGATTTCATAGCCATTCATTGAATTAATCTTGAGTTACGGTGCGAAAACCGTCAAATCGGGCAAAATTGACACTTTTTTGCCTTTGTGACCTTGGGATTTGACGGATGACCTTGAAAAACAACAGGGAACACCTTCTATGCCTAGAAGCTATTTCCAAAATTTCATAGCGATCCATGAATTCTAACTGGAGTTACAGCGCGAAAACCGGCAAACAAGGTCGTGACCTATGTGGTCTTGACCTTTGACCTCGACCTTGTGCATGGACATCACTTTGGTGAAGATCAATAACTCCTGAAAATTTCATGATGATACGACGACAGGAACATGGTCAAAAAGGTGTCACAGACGGACAGACAGACGGAGGGACAGACAGACAGACAGACAGACAGACAGAAGCGTTCATAGAGCTGCTTGGTCGCAGCTAAAAATAACTGAAGAATTTGGCAAAATGTACAGTTGTAAGATATAGAGCGTAACTTCCAGACAATGTGGACTGGAAACATGCCGCCATTCTAATAAACACTCCTCATGATCAAGCCCATCTACCACTGCTCCTATCCCCCGCAAAGTTGGCTATCTAATCGATAAAATAAATCTCAGAATTTCACAGATTAAAACGTTTCACGTGGGTCACATGGAAATCCAGAGGAATTCAGAGACACATCCCACAGAGAGAGTGAGGACAGTAAACATCCTCCAGGCACCAGGCAGCCAGGAAGTGGAGGGTTCAGGGCATCACTGAGAGTGTTAATCACACCACAGGGCCTAACGGATCCATAAACACCATGTCTGCTCGGGGCCTCGGACAGGGAATGTGCTGCAGCAGGAAAACATTTGACAGCAAACAACAGTTGGAGAAAATGGCCGAAAAATGGACACAGGTCCTGAATTCAGAACCTAATCTCAATCCCTGATTCTTGGAGAATCAACTTGGAGATCAAATAAAACTGCAGCATTTGAAATCAAGTCAAAACACAACTGTCCAATAACACAGCCAGTTCCATATGTGTTTTCGTTTGTTTACACAAAATCAAACCAACTTCAGCATTGTTTATCGATTTTATTCATAGATGTTTTCAATATACTGGCAGACGCTCTCACCCAGGATAATTTACAGACCAGGGTTATGTTATACCTTCCCACAGTGCATCAGGCATATACAGACAGCATAAAAAAAAAAATAGAGAAGTGTCAATCCAGTCCTGTTCATAAACTCAATACTGTTTAATTGTGCATGATCAATGCGCACAGAGGATTTAGGATTTGGAGAAAGTGTCAGTTTACTATATCAAGAGGGAGTGTGCAGTGAGAATACATGTCAATTTAAAGTCAAACAAGGAGGGTGTCAATAGGGCAGGCCTGAACACGGTTGAAGGGGAACAGAACGGAATATACCCTTAACTACCCAGAATGCACTGCATCTGTGGCGTGACTAACCATGTCTCCCATGTGGGGCTGGAACTCGAAGCGCATGGGAGGGCAGAAGACGTTGTTGTAGGACTCCATTAGCCGCTGCTTGTCGCCGGTAGCCTCCAGGTTATCGGCGGCGTTCTCGATGGTCTCCAGGCCGTTGTGTTTGGACGTCTCCACGTTGTATTCCGCTGACAGGTAGGTACGGATGGCTCTGTTCAGGCTGGCATGGTAACCGAGGTCACAGCACTGGGAGAAGGGGGCGGGGGGAGTGTTTGACAAAGGGTCTGACTCAGCATGTTCACTGAAGTACAAAGCAAAAAAACAAAAAAAACCCCAAAGTGCTCATCCTGTAAAGTGCTAAGTCTGACAACACCTCGAACACAGCAACTTTCTACTGGACCCCAAAGCAGCCTCTCAAAATACAATAAATTTGGGCCTGGAAAAAACTTTACAAATCCAATGCAGCGTCATCATCATTTTTTCTATTGCTTTCTGTGGACTGGAGGATCCGCAAAACAAATCCACACAATTTCAGCTGCACTGATCAACAGCGGCACGATTCTCTGAATCCAAAGCCAAACACCTTCACCATTTCTCAGAAATAGCATTATTTTAAAACTCGACACGCTATGAAGGGCTACCATACTCTGACCGAACACTAAATGCTACAAACTCAAACCTCAGTTTATGCCAAATGACAAACCACATTAGAATAAGCTCAAATGAGTAGAGGCAGTGCACTGCAGAGTGTAAACGCCCGTCAGCCGCCTGCGAGTCCTTTTCTAAAGACATACAAGACCTGGCAGAGATGGAGTCACTTAACTGCGACAGCGTGTTTGAAATGGGGGATAAACGACAGCGGTACATGCTGAAAGCAGTGGGCCTTTGCGGGCTGCACTCACATCAATGAGGTCGGACAGGTCGTGGATGTAGTACTTGAACACACAGCAGTTGGTGGCTTCCAGAGCCAGAAGGTATTCATTCCTGGCCTTGATGGCTTTCAGCCTGTTTTCAGTGTACTTGGCCTGCCGCTGTGGGGGGAGGACAGAGAGAGAGATGAATGGAATGAAAAAATGAGAGGATGAAAGGAGACAAAGAAGGAGAGGAGGGATGGAGCGAGAGAAAAGGAGAGAAAGAGAAGTACAAATGTAAAGGTATTACAGAGGGATCTGTAGGATAAATTGTGACCAGAGCGGACAATCACGCAGAAAATTTGCTCACGGATTCAGTGCTTCGAGAGTGCCGTCACTGGCGGTTACTGTCCATATTGGAGGAACATAAAATAATATTTGGAATACACTTCCTCTCTGGGCGTAATAATTTGAAGAGACAAGCTAGAAAATTGCTTCGGTAAAGTGTAGATCATATAGATCCCCATGCGTCGGTCCTATCAAACTCATCTTCAGTGGTCGCTCAAGCGAGCGAGACCTGACCCAGGGGTTCCAGAACATTCCGCACTCAGTCGAAGCTCTCGTGAAAACACAGTCGTGAAAGACGAGGACATCAACGCGAGCAGCACAATGTTGTCATCAAACAAGACCTCCACGGAACGCTCAATAAAGGAATGCCTCGTCCTCGTAAGACAGGTCGCCACCTTCTCTTTCATCTTCTCCATCTTCTTGACGGAGCTGCGACGGACGTGTCTCTCCTCCACCCTCACGCCGGCGAGCGAGTCCGGGGAGCGGCTCATCTTCTCGCCCTGCTTCTCCGCCTCCTTCAGCTTGCTCTCCGCGTTGATGCTGTCCGTGTTGTACATGTGGTAGGCCTTCATCACCTGCGGAAGTGCGGGAACGACATTAACCAACCTCCCCCTCCACCTTCTACCACAGTCGCCGAGGCCCCCCACACAGCCGACTCTCACAGAGACTCATAGATTTAGGAGCTTGGCGAGGTCAGCGCTCGACGCTACCCTCAGGGACAGTGGAATAAAAGAGGTGCCTGATCCACCCCGGCTCCACAATTCAATCAACCTACTGTCTCAGGGGCGCGGAAACATTTACCAATTTACTGTTTGTGACGGTCTTATAATAGGCTTTACAGTTCTCATTTTTATAGAGCTCTTAAATCTATGTGCCATTAACTGATGCATGGAGTAGGAATGACCCAAGAAAATCCTACAGCTCTATATTCTGCCCATCACAAAACACTGCTGAACTGTACAACGTAGGGACACCTGCCAAATACCAACAATTGGACAGCAACCTAGCAGGAGTATGCAAAGAACCTGGAGTGCTATTTGCAAAATGAATAAAACCAAGTCTTGGGAGAAGCAGGTAAGTCTAAAGGTTAGTAAAGCAGCCATTTTGTAACCTACCTCAGTAAAAAACAAAGCCATATAGTCATTGTCTTATCTTCAAAGTGTGGTCAGCATGCTGCCGTAACATGTTTACTCATTGTGCACTCCGATGAACCATGAGAGCTCCCACCGCAGAGGGGTTTAACACATACAAAAATGCAACAGAGTATTTTAAATAGGCGTGCTGGGAATCTAGCCCCTCTACACAAGAGCCAAGTGCAGCGAAAAAGCCAAAAAATAGAGCAGTAACTGAGGAGGACGGTCTGCACCACGGCACTGCATCATCTGACAAATAGCCAGGACCAGAACCCTTTTTCTAGAGCTACACTGAAGAGCTTTCATGTTCCCGTCAGTCTCTGTCAGTCTGTCCGTCCGTCTTTCCGTCCATATCTCGCTGGCTCCCACAGGCTGGTTACCGTGTACAGCTCGTTCATAACCTTCAGCAAATCCTCCTGGAGCTGAAGACCCATTTCTTTGCTCTGGAGGGAGAGAGAGAGGGATGGAGGGAGGAGCGAGGGAGGGAGGGAGGGATAGAGGGAGGGCACATGTCAGTGAAAGAAAAAGAGCAGTTCTTTCACCGCAGCAATGCAGGCGCATGGGCCTGAAAAGTAAGTGCGGCACTCATTGGACCCTGCACTTCTGAACCCATTAACCCAACTGCTGCACTGGTGCTTTGACGGGAGGGAGGAGGTGGGGAGCACTGGAGGTAGAGCAAGGTGGCAAAGGGGGAGCACAGACAAAGGAAGCCGCTGTCGTAACGAGCAACGAGGAAGAGGAGCGGAGCTCTGACATGCCCGTTTCCCCCCTCCCCCCCATTGCTCAACCATCCATCTGCCCCCAGTAACACTGCACCCTTAAACCACTCCTCAATACAGTCATCAGCGCACCTTTATCGAGCGTGCAAGTAGTATGGTGCAGTGCGCAGTCAGGAAGTGCAGTATACTGCACTGCAATGGCAGCGTAGCATACAATCCCAGATCAGACAAAGTCGTGATGGCAGGCTAAAATTAAATCCGAAAGCAGAGATTTTTAAATTATCTTTCACCGTTTTTCCATTGAAAACAATGAAACAGCACATAATTTGATATTTCACCACATGAATTTCATAAACACTGAGTTCAATTCGATTCTTCCAACATATTTCAAAAAAAAAAAGTTTCCGGGCTCAAGACACCAAATAATAAAGCATTTTGTGTGCAATTTTGTCCCATTCTTCCTGAAAACAATTTCTAAGATGCATTACAGAGCGAGGTCTTCCTCGTCACGTTTTGCATTTCAAAATCTGCCATTTGATCTCTATTGGGGATCAGTCAGGACTGCAGGCCGGCCAGTCTAGCGCCTCCACCCTCCACTTCACAGTTATGCCTTCGTAATGCATGCAGAATGCAGCTTTGCTTTGTTGTATTGAAATATGCATGAGCATCCCGAGAAAAGATGCCAAAATCTCAGAATACTTTTCAGCAGTAATGGTGCCATAACAGAAATGCAAAATGCCAAGAGCACTGATCCCACAACATGATGAAGCATGGCTGTTAGACTAACTGGGAACAGTCTAGATAGTCCTTTTTCTCTTAGGTCCAAGCCACACAGTCTCCATCTCTTCAAAAAAATAATGAAATATAGATTTGTCTGACCACAATACACATTTCCACTGAGTAATGGGCCATCACAAATGCCTCCGAGCCCAGAGGCATATCTCTACACCGATAACTTAAGCCTTACATTTTGCACAATAACATTTTAATCCTAAGCCTTTGTGGTTATATTACATTGATAAATGGTGGTTCTGGATATTGTGCCAACTGAGTGATTGGAGATCACAGGCATTCAGCTCAGGCTTGCATCCTTGGCCTTCAAACATAAAAACCCATAGAGATTCCATAAATCTTTCAATTACATCATGTATCATAGACGGTGAAATGTCCGAATTCCTTCCTGACCAACTCTGAGGAACATAGTTTTTAAACCTTTTAATGAAGTTTAATTTGATTATCTCATGCACTTGTGGCCATTCTTGCCCCATGTTTGCTCTTGAAGGACGAGACCTTTTCTGGATACTGATTGGTACAAAATCATGATTCCAATCACTTGCTGTGCTTCAAATCATGTTATTATTTAATTTTTTATTGCATAACTAGTCCTGAGTTTCCCTGTCTTTTCATAATGCACCACAGGCCTGATTGGCAGGAATCGGTGTATATTCACAAATAAAATGAAATTGACCAGATAAAGCATTAAATATCTTGTCTTTATTCTGTCTGCAATGAAATACAAGTCAAAGTAAGTTTAGAAATCAATGGTTTCTGTATTTATGCGCATTTTCCAAATAACAATTTTCCCCCCCAAAGTTTGGGTTGTACTTTAATGCACAGTAATGAAATGCAATGTAAAGTGAGATGCATTAAATAAAGTGCAAGGCAGCTTAATGCAGCGTAATGCAATTTAGTGCTGTGTAATGTAATACAGTGCAGTGCAGTCAGATGGTACCTTCTTAAAGAGGCGTCCTGAGTCGTCATTGATCTGCGTGAAGCGAGGGATGATGTTATTGAGGTATAGGTCGCTGAGGGTCGCGTGGTCCCGCCCTTCCCGCTTCACCTGGCTCAGCAGAAGGTTCCAGAAGTTCACTGGGGAGAGAACCCCCTGCTCCTTCCTATAGAGAAACCACACTTATACTAAACCTGTACAGTGAGAGCACACACTTCAAATACCATACCTGCACGAAGACCACACACACACAACGGTTCAATCTAATACACTTCTCTGCTCACCGGAACAGGGTAACTCTCGCCAACAACGTCCCCCCCACCCCCACCTGTAATTATTTCTCTTTTTAACCCCGCACCTACTCACCTGTGTCGGTGGCCATAGCAGACCCTGCCCCAGCTCACTGCTATAGTCAGCGCCATCTAACCCAAACCCAATTCCCCTGTAAGTTTGGCTCCAGCAAACCCCTCCCCCGCTCACCTGTACAATTCGCTACACATACCTCCTGCTTACCCCACCCCCAATAACCTGCACAAAAGGCTCTTGCCAACCCCGCCCCCAGTCACCTGTGCAAACCCCCCCCCACTAACCTGTACTGATGGTCCTTAGTACTGCGCATCTTCGAGAGGAACCTCTCCGCAAGCTTCTCCAAGTTGCGGGAATACTCAGTCTCGATCTCTGCCTTCTTACGGAAGAAGTCCTGCAGGTCCTGAAGAAGCTGGGCTCGCAGCTCACACTGCTGATCCAAACACTTGAGCTGCTCGACCAACTGAGCGCGTATCTCTGCCAGAGAGAGAGAGAACCTCAGAATGAGCATAACTTCATCACCGAAATTTACATTTACTAACTAGCTAACTTGCGTTTCTTTTGTTGCTCCGTATATACTATAACTACTGATTGAAACAGAGGATAATAATGCAAATAATGAAGCTACTACTACTACTACTACTACTACTACTACTACTACTACTACTACTACTACTACTACTACTACTACTACTACTACTACTACTACTACTACTACTACTACTACTACTACTACTACTACTACTTCTTAGCATTTATTATCAGAAACTACTACTACTAATTGTTTTTAGCATTATTATTAGCATTATTATCAGAACCATCACAGTAGGAACAATTACCCCATTTTAAATGCAAGTCAAATGACTGGAATTTATATAAGCACAGTGGCAAATGAAGGTGACGACTACACACACTTCACTGCCTGTGGATAAGACAGTATTGAGTAAGGATGACCAATCAGTGACATTGGACATTCACTGGACAGTTCTCTTTCAATAATGTTCATTTAAAAAGGGATGGAGCACGTCATTTTGTCCTGCTAAGGGAAACAAGAGTAAATTAATGAAATTAATATCATTTATTTTCACCCAACCTGCCATTCTCTTGACATTTTTACACTCAGTCTGTCTAAATAACCCCCCCAGCATTGACCACTCATTATCACCACTTTATAAGTAATATAATGCCCTAAATATTGTCATCTCTCTTTACATTATAACTTTAAAATGAGCATGGCTTTAGGGATATCACAACTCATACACCGCATCTCACGAGAGATATTGATAAACCACATTCTCAACCGCAGCGCTGTCTAAGCAGTCTTAAAATTCTGGCGCACGCCCAGTACTGCGAGAGGCCAGCGTAATATACGCTCAATGCCAATACACAGCCTAAGGCAAGCGTGTCGGGACAAAGGGAATAACACTGGGGTTATTCTGCTTGCGCAGCCACACTGCACAAAATGAATGGCATCGCAATTCCCCAGCCAGTGCAGTTTTGAAGGCTGTTCACCGTAGTCGATGATCACAACATGCCACTTAAAGCTGTGAGCCGTTACAAGGAGTAATGCGAGCTAAGGCTTATGTTCGCAGAGCTCGCGCAGTGATCTGTGAATCACAAATAGCAGGCATGTCCATGAATACGTGTGCTCACTCACACGTGCTGAAACACATATTGAACACGCAGACTCACATGTCCTTCATTACCGGATCCCAGCCACTTCAAATCTATAATTGGTCTTTCAAGGTTAACAGCACTGAAAGACCACTTCAGTCTGATAACGAGCTTTACTCACTCCAAAATAAATTTTAGTTTAATGTATGCTTATGTAAGTGACTTTCTTTACCCGATTGGGTCATTCCGATTGTACTCTTCCATGGAGAGTAAAGTCTCAGATTTTGATTTTTTTTCTAGAAATACTTCGGGATAGATTTATGCAGCCGTGCCAAATTTTAGTTGCAAAGTCTTAATAGTTTTCAAGTTATTGCCATACAGCTGTACACATTTTCACTGAAATATTACACATGTGCAATATTAAGTCCCTCAGAATGATGCGAGGCCTTTGGTGAGCACCTATACACCTAAAAGTATCGTATTAGCAAATGTGTCATATTTAGACACAAATTAAAACGGGCACCAAGTACACATTTTCTGCAGTCATCTCCTAAAAATCTAGTCAGAAATCCCTTTACCCACCTGATTTTATGTTGATACCTTAAATTTGTTGATTAGATTTGAGGCTCCAAATTTGGACAAATAAGCAACTTCATGAGTGGGGAAAAAGGGGTGTGACACCAAAACTATAAACACTTTGGAACTTAAACTCAGCCTGGCGTCTTGATATACCCCAAGGTATTTTAGAAGGGAAAAAAAAAAAATCTGAAAAATTTGAGATGATCACCATGAAAGCACTTGATGAACTGACATGGAATGACCCACATGCAAATCTTGAAATGAGCAGAAATGCAGATTTTTTTTCCTTTTTTACGCAAAAAAAAAAAAGTAACAGGATAAGATCTTCACGCGAAATACAATACAAGACCAACATAAGGTATTTCCACGCTGGCAAAATGAGCAGCACACATTGACGGCTGCACACTGAGAAGAATGGCAGACATTAGTGTTTCCCTTCATCGATATTCACTGCATTATTTATGCCGACCCTGATCCAAACCACATGACTCGGTCACTCTACGGAACCAGAGCCAACTGAGCCCAACATCAGGAGTAGGGCTGAACGGCTTCTGTATCATAGCAGCTCGCAGACCAGCTTCTAGGGCTAAATATAAGGTCCCACGTGCACTGTGGCACCGTTTAGCCAAGCTGTCAGCAGCAAGCCAACCGCATAATAGAGGTCAGGTTATGTCAAGCCAGGGCGAATTTCACCAAATCCTTGGCCAATATATTAAGATGCCACCCAAAGCTCATTCAGATTCTTGGTGCTTTGGAACATGCTGCACGACCCCACGCACCCCACAACTAATTACTGGGTGACGATAGAAGTGTATTATTAATGTAAAAATATCCCGAACATCAGTGAGCGCATTTAGAGCACAGACTGCGACAGAAGCAACTGTTGTCTGAACTGAAAGGCACCAGAGAACATGAATTTTATGAAAATTAATTTTAAGGCCTAAGAAACATTTGATAAATGAATATGACGGTAGGTGCATCTGCCCATATAAAGCCTCCTACATGGTCATACGGTATATTTTCAGGTGTTGAAATGTTTCCCCACATTTTCATGCTTTATTTGATCCAGTTGAGCCCCATTCATTTTCTTTCCCTGCTAATCATTTTCTGTTTTTAATGCTTTTCACCAAAATTTCTTCTTTGCAGTGACAGTATGCTTATCAGAACAGGTCCACTGCACAGCAGGGAGACCGAGGTCTACAAAATTTAGCCTTGGGAAGAGGGGAAATGTAGCAGGATGTTCTCACTTCCTGAAAAAGAGTCAGTGACCATGTCTGTCATGGCTGACCACACACCCTGCCCAAGGGTGATAGAAGAGGCTTGTTCACTGCTCCACCAATCAAATACAAGGCCAAAAGTCATGTGATGCAGACACAGGGTCAGAGCAAACATGTGCTCAATGCACAAACTATCTGCTCCTAGTACAGAAACGTTCAAATATTAGACTGCTGCTTTCGCAATTTCAGGAGTTCCCAGCACCATTAAAATAGAGGTGATGCTTGTTTAAAAGATCAATGCATGCCCAATAGTTGAGTTGTCTGACAACTTTGCTGACGAGCCAAAATAATATAAAAGAATCTTCCCACAAAAAGACACAAGCCCAAGAAATTATCTTCTAAGGATTACAAAATCATGAGAATACTTCAAGTTATCGGGTTCAAAACAGGAAGCTGGGCACTTCCTTCTTTGTGGACTGATGGGAATCAGGAACAGGAAGTGAGTCGGGCCAATGTGGCATCAAGAGGGCAGGGTCAAGTGCATGTGCGTAGAGGGCAGGAGGAAGGGAGAGAGAGGGTGAAGGAGAAAGCAGGGAAGAGATGGATAAAGATGAATGGAAAAAATGAGAAAGGATGCATAAAAAAAGCAAGACAGACGCAAAAATCTTATGTTTTAATTCATGCCACGATGACCAAAAGGCAGTAAAAACCTTCATTATCTCTCCATCTTTTCCAGCCAATATTGGTTTTGCAGATTTGCTGAACTGGCTACAACAGTTTTTTTATGAAGGCCAGAAGTATTTCAGATGCCTTCAGTTCATGAGCAGAGCCATTAAGCCTCTAACATTTTAACCTGGCAGTTGTCAAATGGGATTCTCCAACATCAGGAGGAACCGCAAATGCACACAGTGCCAGAAATCATTATCCATCATGGACTAACTGTGTTGTGAAGGAGACGGCAAAGTGGGAAAGGCAAGGACGGAGTGCTGTCTGGATGGAGAGGGTTGATTTAGAAGGGGGTGGGAGGGAACTGCTCAGGCAAACATTTCAACCACTAACAGCAGTTCAGCAGAACACCCCACTGCCTCCAGCCTTCTGTGGGATCCGAGTCAGAGTCGGTTAGCAGAAGGAGCCTGGCCGTGACTATTTGCGAGGAACAGCTCAGTGGTGAGCGGAGGCCATGCCGTTCCAGCCCTCTGGCGCAGTGCCGAGCGCGCGCGCGCACACACACGGCGGACCCCTGCACCTGCGGCAGCGGAACGCAGTAAATTCGCCTCGTCAGCAGAACTGCGGCACTGCGGCGCCGGCATCGTTCCCGCCCTGCTACACCAGCAGCACACAGACTGAGCCGACAGGGCCCAGAGCTTGCCGCGCCACACAACGCTACTCAAACCTGTCACGTCAGCCGAACGGAGAGCGATTGAAAAATGACAGACCAGCGAGGGCGGGAGAGGCGTAGAGAGGGAGAGGAGGGGAGGAGAGAAAGGGAGAGCATTCAGAAAACGAGAACAATATCAGTCAAGAGAAGCTGCCAACAACAAAAAAATAAGCAAGTCCAGAGAGGAAGGAGTCAGAGGAGAGAACTGCTGCAGCAAATCAAAAAACTGAGACTTTATTACAAGCCCCAAACCCCCACGAGCCCCTATTTCCATAATCAAAAGTCGGCATGGAAATGCTACAAAAATGTAGGTACCAGTAAAAGCAAAGCAGCATGGGAAAAAGGGAGGACAAGTAAGGCTGCTTCGCACACACCAGGGGCTCTCATATTTCTGCTCTGCTCTGCCTCTGCCAATGGCCTCGGAGGAGGGGGGAACTTTGGGCTCCAGATGGGACACTCGCGGGGAGGTGCTGCAAGGTCACGCACAGGTCGTCAAAATGAGCCATTAACGAGGGGATTAACGGTAACAGCAACCTCGTACTCACTGCCAAAACATCTCAACATACCCTTGACGATGGTTTCCGGATTGTTCTATGGTGCCGGCTTCATTTCCTACACTGGTAACATATGTCCGGGTCCCAACTACATGTTCTGATATTTGTTCTCTCCCTCGCATTCAAGAGGAGTAATTCCCTTGTGATCAAAGCTTGAGAAAATGCAAACGAACAAGATTTCTTGTATATTATTATCCTATTAACACAAATTTATTCAAAGGGAATTCTGGTGGCAGGAGCAGTACTTCATCATTAAAAAATAGTGCCACATGGGCACTGTAACTCATCTCGATGGTTTATACTCGTACAGGTTGTTAAACAAGGCCATGAAGAGACTTGAGTACTCATGGGTCGGAACATATGTGCCAAGTTTCAGCTTTATTGGTCGAGTGGTTTTGGAGAAGATGTTTATGGACAACACCAACGTCAAAAACGCAGATGGACTGACAGCCCATGACATATGCCCACCGGACCTTCAGTCCTGGTGAGCTAAACACAATAAGGAAGTGAATGAACATAGGCTGACACAGTTGTGTTTATAATAAATAAATACAATAAAAAGTCTTCATTTCAACTTCCTATGATGCAGTACATCCTATTCAATAAAACACAATCTGCAGTCTCAGGCTTCTCACTGAAATCCCACCGGGAGCAATCAGCAGACTGCAAGACTGTGAAATGCCTGAGGTTGTGAGTCCTCCTGCATCTACTCTGTTATTTATTTTGCAGAAATCCTGAGTCATGCGCAATGCAAATTAGAGGAGTTGCATGAAATGTCTGCCATCGACCTCCAGGACAGCTGCCAGAAGATTGCCAACAGGGCAACAAAGCATCCCACAGACACTTGGGCTTACTTCAGTCCTTCAAATGGAAGGGATTGCTCATTGGACTAAAACACTAGGCCCCAGGAGTGGACGTGCTTCATAGTCTGAAGCTAAGCCCTGATTATGCCCAAGCTGGCAATTTACAGCTGCCTGTTTTTGCTACACACTGTGAACTCAAAGAGCTCAAGTTTGCTAAAGCGCTAAGGAGACAAACTGGCTTAAACTATTCAAGCAATCCATTTAGTTCACTGGTATCACACTTTTTCGCTCTAAATCTTTCTCAGATCAGCTTACCACTCTCCCCATTATGGTCCTCAAAAGATATAAAGAGCTACGTTAGGATGTAGTGTCTAGTTGGACGCAACTAGGTAGACAACACACTGACACGCATACACCTCCATTGCACCGGGGGGCGCTGGCTGGCTTTGAGGGTGGGGGGGGCTAGGTGAGCTTCCCAGGCCATAATGGCCAGCAGGTGAGCACGCAAGAAGAAAATGCTACAGACTGGTTGTGATGGCAGACGCCAACAGAGAAGAGACTCAGGAGGCCTAACGAATAGTCGACCATATTGTTTTTTTTAGTCTGGATTTGTAGAGGACACATTTTCCCTCTGGATTCAGAACTTTGGTTCATTTTGTTTGTTTTCTTTAGTTTTATGTTTGGGGGTTTTCCCAGCCGTGAACACCGGAGGAGAGTTTTGAGGAGTAACGAGGAGCTTGCCCTCGCCGTCTCAGAGGACATCGTTTAGGCTATCAATGACCGCGGGCCTACGAGGTAAGCCAGCTGGTGCTCGCCTGGTGGTACATGTCCACACCTCTGCACATACTGACTTTCACGTCTTCGCACACACTATGTTGCAAGGTTGGGTTAGAGCAGACAGAAACCTACCTTGAAACAAGCCATGATAGCCAGTGACACACAGACCAGGAGTCTCAGCAGGAGGTCTTCATTAGACAAACTGAGATCGCAGTTCACCTGATGTTGATTCATGGAAAATTACTGCAGCACTAAGCTGCAGGACAGTGGAGTGAGCAGCAGAGACTGGCAGCATGGCACAACAGAAGACGAAGAAGAAGAAGAAGAAAGAAAGAAGAAAGAAGAAAGAAAGAAAGAAGAAGAAAGAAGAAAGAAAGAAAGAAGGAGAAGAAAAAAGAAAGAAAGAAGAAGAAAAAAGAAAGAAAGAAGCAAGAAGAAGAAAAAAGAAAGAAAGAAAGAAAGAAAGAAAGAAAGAAAGAAAGAAAGAACGGACGGACAGACATGGCCTAAATGAACATTTCCCCCCCCATCTGCAAGATGACGGAGAACCGAAAAGGATTTTTGAAAGGCCTCAGCAAGTAGTCTGGGAGATATTCTCTGGAAATAGAACAGAGATCAAGGTCACAAGTCGAAGGCCACATAAAATGTGATATGGCGAGGTTGATTCATATAGTTTCAGAGTAGTGAACCTGTACAGATGCACGAACCCACGCACGGATGGACACCTGACCTACCCTTCGAGTGGTGGTGGACTGAATAAATGAAGAAGTTGAGCTTCACTGGAAGAGCGGCAGGTGTGAGGAATGGTCCAAATGACCTTCGTGGAGGCGGCCAAGGACAAAAGCCTCAGGGCACCACCCATCGTTCAGTCACACAATGTGCCTCAACTCCGGCCCACTTCAGGGCATCTCCAGTGGAGGCAACTTGAAATGGCAGCTAAGAACTCGTGAAATTACAGCCACTGTGTCAAGGGTCTGCAGTCTTATCACCGTTTCTGTAGTCAGAATAAAGAGTGAAAGCTGCAACACAGCTTTCAGTTACGCCGACTCGCGTAACTTACAAAGCTGCGTTTAGGTGACTGCTTTCAAGCTTTGATGAGAGTCTTTACCTCTGAGGGTAGAGAGGGGTTTGACTGATAGTGATAAATGGCTCTGAAAATGTCACCTGTCCTGTGAACGCAGAGTGAACCACGGTTCAGCTTTCAGTGGCACAGTGCCACCTAAGAGGCCAGCGTTTCCATGGTGACGAACAATAAACACAATACCCCAAGCTGGTTCCTTCTCAAACGCAGACAATGAGAATCATGTTCACTGAGCCAGTTACCCAAAGACTGCTCCGATTTCCCAAGAAAAGCTCCACAATTGCGCAACTGACAAAAGCTAATACTCGAGGTTTTCATAAGACAGAAGAAATCAAAGCAACTGGTAGACCATTGAATTTATTGGTGAGGAGACCGCAATTGAGGGTAGATCTAGAAATAAAAGCCTGCTTTCCAAATTTAGAGAAGAGAAAAGAAACAAGGTTAATTAGTTTTTGAAAAGTCACCTTCGGTGACAAAGCAGACTAAAGCTAGAGCAGCAGCGACGGTTGCAGCCCAGAAAACTCCAGTGAAGAGCATGGGCCCTCTTTGCTGTAGGGCGATGTTCACCAACTGTGATGTCACTTCCTGCTCAGAAGTCTTTTTTCCAGCCACAAGAGGAGGCCACTGCGCCCCTTAGTACACCACAATAAACATGAGGCTTCTCCCCTTTTATAATATCCATACATCCTTAGGACCTTCCAACCTCCTTATTTTAGACACACTACCCACATCTCTAATTCCATTAATTTACATGTTACAGATAATTCCTCTAATGATGAGCTCTGCAGTAGTTTGACATGATAATCTGGTTATCCTACTTCAGAAAAAGAACAGAGTAAATCCAGCCCGCAGGGTTGATGGCGAAGCCAGAACTGAACGCCTGACTGAAATGGAGTGGCTGTCCTGGGCACCACCTCTCCTGGGAGACCAGCTGATCCAAACATTTTTATTTACACGGGGCTCGGAGCATCTGAGCAGGAGAGTGGTTTCCAGGGCTCAGACAGTTTTAAAGCAGTCAAAACAAACAGTAAAGTGGCAAAGCAGCACCCAGTGGCCTGTTCTGTGTACCATAAAGAACAGCGATTAGCACCGGCAAGCAGCGGGGTTGACGTGTGAAGGGCTCATCTCTCGCCGTGAGAGCTGTGCTGCAGGAATGACTCGGGACAACTGTGACGTGCAAAGAGGTCATTCACCCCGAACACACACCAGCAGCATGGAAACAACCAATCACCCACAGGGTCATGCGCTTTACACACCAGTCCACAACGCTTTACCCGTTCCTCTGCATTAGCACCTACCCATTCCCAGTTTGCCACTATGGGCAACTCCCAAAACCAGTTCACATTCTGTTGCCCGTCCTTCCGAACGGTTTGAATCCTGCCTTTGTACCCCTAACTAGCACACATCCTATTGCTCAAGCCCCAATCTAAACACAACCTGTTACCCAGCCCCCAAATGAGTACATACCCTGTTACCCATGCCTTGAACAAGTAAACACCCTGTTCCCCATCCCCCAAACCAGCATACATTCAGTGTACCGTCCCCTAAACAAGTACACATCGTAACCCCCTTTCTCCCAATGCAGTATATGCACCCTAATGCCATCCCTCCAAACCAGTACACAATCCGCTCCCCATTCCCTGAACCAGTACACACTATAATTCCCCTCCTCCCAAACCAGTATACACAGCCTAATCCCAATCTCCCCAAACCAAAACACACCCTGTTCCTTATCCCTGAACCAGTACATATCCTGTTCGCCTTCTTCCCTAAACTAGTTTAGGGGACCGCCAAATGAGTCTTGGATGGACCATTTACTGTGTATTTTTTTCAACCAGTGGGTCTATAAACTTATGTAATGTCAAAAGAAAGGTCTAATGACCTTTAACATATTAAAATTTGAACATAAATGATTTGATGGTTTTTAAGATTCAACCTTTTCAGTGCACTGTCCAGGATGGACAGAAAATTAACGTGTAAATTTTATGTTTTTCAAAGTTCTTGAAAGTGCTGTTCCCAAAATAATTATAAAATAAAACTTGGGCATTATTATCATTAGGGTGTTTATTTAAATGTCCAATATGAGGTTTATGCAAAAACAGGATTTTTGCTGCTTTGTTTGCATGAGTTAGAAAATGTCAGTGTCTCGGATGGACTGAGCTAAAATGGTCTCGGATGCACAAGACAAGATTGATTTAGTTTTCTAAGATTTATTTCTATATAATACAATTATATTACATAATATTTTACAAATATACATCTTGGATATGTACAAAGTAAGGATTACTGCATTTTGTACCATATTTGCACATGGTTTTAAGTCTGAATTGCTCAGATAAAGTCAGATATTCAGCAGCGCTCTCTGAAAAGGCCTGGGATCACTTTCAAGCTTTAGGATGGATGTTCTGGTAGAGGAGGTTGGTGCTGGTGGCTCAATCTCACAGAGGATCCAGTCCGCAGAGATGGTGTCCTGGTCATCTGCCACATGGAAGCGGTTAGAATGTCCGGCTTCCCTCAAGAAGTTGAACCTCCAGGCATCGGCATCAGCTGGTTCTTGAGCTTGTCCAATAGACCACTTGAAGCTGTCTGCAGGAGGCAAACCATTTAGAAGCTGAAATGGTGGAAGTGGATGCGGAAGCCTCGGGGAGGACATCGAACTCTGGGAGCAGGGAGATGTGGAGATTCTGCTGGGAGCAACAGTTCTGATACAGTGATCCTTCTGGGTGGCGGGTACTGGAATAGCTGAATCCCACAGATTGTGGAGGGCAGGTGACTTCAGGTTTATCTCCTCAGCGGATACATATTTGATGTTGATGGTTGAGTTAGCCTTGGCAGCACACAGCATAGGCCTCGACATTCTCAATATGGGCTGTACGAGACTTGATGGCACTGTAGACTGTCCTCTTCACTGTGCCGCCGACGCCATCTACAGCACCTTTGCCGTGAGATGTGCCAAAAAAAGTGCCAGTTCTCACGAATGTTTGTTGATTCAAGTAGGCTGGTATTGAAGGCAAACATGCATTTCTGTTTGAAATGCATTGCAGGACCATCAGCAAAGATGTCTAACTCCCTTGTAAGGGAAGCTTTAGCTGTAAAGTGTCAATCACAGTCTCTATAAATATGGTTGCAGCATATTTCTCATGGCTCAAGTAATCCGAGATGATAACAAAGGAGTGGGTGCCATCCTTGGTCCAGGCTACAGCAGTGAATAGTGCAGCTTGGGTGTGGGACCAGTCACCGCTCTGTGTCTCGTTCTGGTGAAACAGAGCGGCGTTGTCTGAAAAGTCAATGTGGAGAACCACATGGTTTGTTCTGGGAGATGAGTGTTATCTGGAAGTACTGAGCTTGCTGGTTCTTTATAAAGCTGTGAAGTCTGAAGACAGGTAGTTTCTCACTCAGGAGGGTGGAGACATCTAAGACAGTCCCAGTAGCTTGTGCAGTCATTATTTTTTTTTTTTAAATGGGAGGGTTTTTTAAACTGCAAATATTTGGGGATTCATGAATACTTGACTTTTTCTACCAAGACATTCTGTCCGTCAAAAATGTCTTCTCCAGAAATGCTTTTTACATTTTAATATTTCAACAGAGGAGGGGGGTAAGTTTGGATGTTTTGTATGATTTCGACTCATATTAATCTGATTGCGCATGAGGAATACCGAGTCAGTATATGCACTAGTCATTACACTGTGTACCATGTTATCAGTATGTGTTCTTTGTTCGTCAAAAACATTTCTTCTCTGGAACTGGCTAAAACGGTGGAAATAGGACAGACACATACTGTTTCCACAGACAGAATTACATTAAATCACTCAGAAGCATTAATATTTTCAGAAAAAAAGTGTGCACAAATATATACTGAACAAAAATATAAACGCAACAGTTTAGTCATTTCAATATTCTGCATAATTATTTCTGAGGTTGACTTTAGTTGGGTTTATTTATGTGACTAAGGTTGTGTGCCACTGGCCTGTGTGCATTTCAGTCACCACCTCCATATCATTGTCAGGTTCATCTGTCAAAATTGGCCTGTCAGACAGGTGGGGCCTGATCCAGAGCTACTGAAATCAGGCACAGTCAGCCCAGGCACATCCTGTACTCTGATCAATAAAAGGCCACCCCAGAAGTCCCAGTTCTGCCATTGTTCAAAATGCCATAAATGACTCGAGTCATCAGGGAGGGTGCCATTGGCATGCTCGATTCAGGAATATTTCCCAGGGATGTTGAAAGGGCTCTTAATGTCCATATTTCAAAAATAAGTTGCATAAAACACCTTTTTGAGGAATGAGGTAAGGCAGCAGACCACCTGCATGCGACCGCCATATCCGTACTCTTTATCTCTGTGATCGTCTGAGACCAGTAACTCCCACTGCAGATAAGACAGCTGGTCCCCACCATCACCCCATTTTTGCCGAAACCGTGGAAAATAATCTCTAGGGAGTCCATATCTTTACGTCTTTTGCCCTTTGAGGATTGGACCTCTCCTCAGCTTGATGAAAAAATTGGTTCTACTGAATAAATAGACACGTTTGATGGCCAGTGGCAAAATGGAGGACTGTTTTCTTTCCGACAAATCACGTTTCTAACTTCACAGAGCGGATGGCCGGAGGATCATTATGCTGACATCATTGGGGAGCGCAAGGTGGCACATGGTGGTGGAGTGCTGGTTTGGGTGGGAATATTACAAGGACAAGGACATTGCACCCAACTGCAGTCGATGAACAACAACTTGAATGCAGTGTGATTTCACGATGAGATGCTGCTGCCTATCGTCCTACCATTCATCCATCAAAACAATAACCATCCAGCATGACCATGCCAGACTCAAGTCACCCGTGTATGCACAGAATTCCTTGAGCCTGAAAACATTTGTGTGCTTGAATGGCTGGCTTATTCCTCGGATTTGTCCCCCTTCCAGTATCTTTGGGATGTCCACAAGCAAAGAGTTCATCATTGGTTCCCATTTTCAGCCAATAGCTGCCAACTATGCACTGCTCTTGAAGAGAAGTGGGAACATGTCCACCAAGTCACCATTGACCATATGTTACAGTCCACACAGGAGAGATGTGTAGCAATGCAGCAGGCCAAAGGGGGACATACCCAATATTGATTTGTGAAATTTGGACAATAGACCCCATCCCCTTCATCATCACGCCATCGCGAGATTCTTGTTTATCTTTTTAAATCATTGATTGAAATGTATTGCAATATGGTCATACAATCTGTCGACACTCAATGAAAGTACAATGAGCTTCTGAACATGGTCATATTTCTCACAATAAGAAGTGCTGCGTTCATATTTTTGTTCAGTGTAATTAAGATGTCCCAAATTATCACTGTATGTTGGAATGTCAATATGTCTTCTCCAGAAAATAGCTTTAACGGTTATATTCATAGATGGTCATGAAGCGGGCATAATATTTTTGCACAATTTTAGAGTTTCTGTAAGCTATACATATGAAATTAAATACACCATGCAATTTCTATGATGTCATGCAACATAGGTATGATTTGTTGAAACATTTCAAACATCAAAGGGTAAACTTACTTCAAAACTCAAAAACTTTTTCTTTGTGATCATGAATTAACAAGCAGACACGGTGCTTTATGGAACATACAGAACTGAATAATACTCTGGACACATAATTCATTCTGAGGATGTGCTCCATAGAATTTATAATGTAATGACTAATTTTCAGGAGAAGACCCATTCACTGTTCATGCAATAACAGCCATCATAGTACGGCTGTACTCCTATTTTTTACACATTTCTATACTGGTGGTGGCTGGTGTTGAGTTAAACTATATTGACAAACCGTGTTTCACCATAAATGTGGAAATGTTCATATGAATTTATCAGAAAATGACTGACTTTGTTTGTCATTTTTATGAATTTGAGAATCCGTGAACCCAACACTCCAAAATTTCAGAATGTGTCCTCAACAACATTATGTAAACAAATAGGCATCAATTTGATTCTATGTTCCACATTTGATTTTTGGGGGTCTGTGAGAAACTTTGGTCCCAGATTGTGAAACAGCCCAGATTTGTTTCAGATCAGTTCTCTCTCAAGTTTCTTTCTGACAAGTGAAAAAAAGCGCGAGTGAAACCTGAGTTGTCTTTTGTATTCACTGGATTACCTGGTATTTACATTAGCGCAGGTACTGCTGTTACTAGCTGTACGTCCCTCCTCCGTCCCTCCTCCTGGAAGTTTGCCGCATATTTGATCAGTACAAACTGTGAGCATGTTTAGCAAACCAATTTATTCTTTAGCTTGCAAGGTTGGCCTAGCTGGCATCATACTTATTACAGTTTATTAAATTGCTGGGAGTCAGAGCACTCGCGAGAAATCATACTTTTGGGTCTTCAACGAAAGCTTTTTTAACCTCTCTCCAAAAAAGAAAAGAAAGAAAGAAAAAAAAAAGAATTATAGGGCATTTGAAGTTGCTGTAAGAGGGGAAAGGCCGGATTCTGAGAGTGTTTAATTCCAGATGTTTAAGTATTTATGATTCAGTTCAGCTTTGTCTTATAATTACCGAGAACATATCATGCAACACCAGAGGGGCAGAGTTCTTTCGTTTGCAGTTCATGTCAGAGGAAGACTGTCTTCCCTTTAAAACAGACATGGAATCTGACACCAACACACTCTCCTCCTCCAGTCTGTATCAACCGTCCTCCCAAAATTCTGGGTCGTAATGGGTGAGACAGAAGCATGCATTCAGGAGTGTGAGAGTGATGAGAGGGTGTGAGCTTCCGAATAAATTCACACGTGCGAAAATGTGAACATGCGACACTTTGCCTGATTAGCTGCCTCTATGCAAGATTATTACGGTATGAGAGATAGATGGAAAAATTAGCGGAGAGCAAAAGAGAGCTACAGACAGCTATTCACCAGCTCTGAGGAGAGCCAGAGCCGGCTATTCTTCCCTGACATCACAGGGATTTACTAACACGCCAAAGCCCGAGCTCCAGGGCAGGAAGCGGTCTATTGTAAAAACAAGACCTCTGCCCTCCGACCCCCTCCCCCTCACCTCCTCCCATCCTCCAGATTTCAGGGGTCATGCCTGAGGTCAGCAATAGGTCAGGAAGGTCAAGACCAAGCTGTAGAGCTGAGGAAGGTCACACAGATAGCTCAGGGAGCAGGGGCATCACACTGACAGCATAACCTGCCCAGAGTACAATTCCCCACAGCATTATCCTGCTCTCGCTCACACGTTCAACGTGCTCCCAGACGAGTTCAGGGGCAGATTAACCATCACCTTTTGTTAAGGCCATGAGTTACCAGGAATTTATAAAATACCAAGCTATAAAAGTGAAATATGACAGCCTCCTGTTGAATGTCTGGTTGTCAGGTTTCTTAAACCGCAGATAAGCCAAGCCGTCCTGCAGCAGTCAACAGGATGAAGTATTTTTGGGTGAGCAGTGAGTATCTCGCCGTTTTTAACTCATGAAACTCAGGGTTTCCTCTCAAGTCGTTTAAGGATTCCAGGCCAGATGCTAGCAGTGCGTCAAAGCCCCGCTCACTGACCTGCATCATACCAGGGAGACAAACCAAGTCCCATGGACAGGAATCTCAGAGCTGCCTTTCAAAGTAAGGAGAATGTTCATCCAACAGAATGTGGTTTTCAGAGCATAGTCCTACGTCGCACTAAAATACCGTTTAAAACAGGCCATTCACCGACACATCTCCATTCTGCAACCCCAACAACAGTCATCAGGCTGCGCTGCCACGCACGCTGATTGCACACTCACAATGAAGGCAAATTCATGGACCGTGTAAACCGGCATTCAAAGGATCTAACGTTAAGTAGACGGACCAAATTTTTCAGGAGCCTGAAAGCACCATTCTCCTTGAATTGGACCCAATCGAAATACCGTCCCTTTTAAACAACTCTTACGATGGACCTGCTGAGCAGACCTCTTTACTCAGGGAGAATTATGGCCTTTGACGGCCCGTAGCGTACCGTTGCATTTCAGTTCCAGCAGCACAGATCGAGCTGGGATGCTGCCACGGCACGGTAGCTGCACCTCTGCTGCCATTTTACGGAGGAAGGGTCAGGACCGACCCCCTCCACGGCAGCCAGAGCCCTCGTACCCGAGTGTGGATTTAACATAATCAAATCAGCAGGATGACAAAAAAGGAAAACAAAAGACAGAAATGGCTGGAGATGTTTAAAGCCGCAAACACAGCTGTTTTCAGAAGAAATATATAAGAGGCAAAGGGGCTTTTTACATAGCAGGAGCATAGAGACTTTACGCTTCATCAACTTTGATCACAATAGCTTACCACACCACTGTGCCAGCAGCCATACCGCTATTCAATCTGCTCCAGCTGCGTGGCTGATGCTAAGCAGGTGTGGGCTTGGTGAGTACTTGGATGGGAGACCACCTGGGAAAACTAAGTTGCTGCTGGAAGAGGTGTTGGTGGCCAGGAGGTTGTGATCTTCCCTCTGGTGGAATAATCCCCAGTGCAGTGATGGGGACACTGTACTGAAGGAGCCGCTGTCTTTCGAATGAGATGTTACACAGAGGTCCTGACTCGCTGTGGTCATGAAAGATCCTGTGACACACTTCCACAAGAGTAGGGGGTTCCTCGGTGTCGTGGCTAAAGTCCCAGCCTGGCTCTTTCAACCTGCCACCTAATCATCCCCTGATCTAATTAGCTGTGCAACTTGTCCTCTCCCTCCCCACCTCAACCCCCAGGGCTCCCTTGAAAAAGAGATTTCAATCTCAATGGGATTTCCTTGGTTAAATAAAGGTAAAATAAAAACTAATAAATCAATAAATAAACAGGATGAGTGGTAGTGGAAGATTACACACATTTTGAAATATGCAAGGATATATAGAAGGGGAAAAAAAAAAAAAACACTTCAAGCCGTGTCTCAGGGATGTGTGCGTGAAATGCACAACAAGGGTAATACATGAGAAAGGCGCGGCACTGCAGATAAACTAAATTTGGCTTTGCCGGGACCGATTCCGGACCGACTTTTCCACAAATATTCTGGAATATCAGCCAGAGAGAGGCGTTAGCCCAGCCCTGCTGCACAAGGAGTCTATCGCAGGGTATTCTACACAAACAAGAGGAGAAAAGGCCACGGATTCAGCTCTATAAGAACATGAAATAGAGTGCTGAGAGGAGATATTCTTTTTTTATGATGAAAAATGGTTAAATACTGTCAATTCAAACCAGACACTTCGCCTTTATGCCCACGGGCCAATGAAGCAGAATGCAGCTAATAGCTTTTTCAAAACAGCGCAGAGATTCATTCAAAGATAACTGCAGCGCATTCCGGTAATCATTCGAGAAATCTTCTCCTCCATGCTAACGCCTGGCAACACATCTGTTGATGAACATGACAACCAATGAAAAATAAGTAAATCAAACACGACTTCCAACCAGACTACCCTGTATCAGCAGAGACCAGAATTCATTAATTTTTTTCACGCATACGGGAGGATTTGGCAAACCCCTGTTTGGCTGACAACAGATGGTGCCATGCATCATAGCCGAGTAATTCAATCATATCTCAAACGATAAAAGCCAAATCTTTTTTGTCGTTTTTGTTTTGCTGTGTATTGCCTATGGGCAGGGAAGACAGACTGGTTCTCCACCAGTACAGCCCAGGGGCAGCTCGGCACCCTCTCTCATCTCAGCGTTGCAATGCAGATTCCAAAGAAAATACCAGCATGTTCTCTCCCAGCCCCAGACAGCGTAGTGTAAAGAAAAACTAAAGACCATCTGGGATCACACCAGTCGCCATAGTGAAGTGGGTGGTGCTTACAGTATAGCTCAGAACACACCCATCTTTGAACTCAGCCTTCCTATTCATCACAACTATTCACTTGCAAAGTTTAAAGGCTGCATGATAAAAGGCTGCAATGCAACATTGTTCACAAGAATTGTCTAGACAGACAGACAGACACAGGTAAACAGTTACAAAAACTGGCTTCCCAGGTAGTTTTATAGTAGTTTCAGACTCATTTTGCTGTGGTTTGACCCACAGAGACACAGAACAACTGAATACAATATCAGTTCTGTAATTGAGGTAGGTAAAGATGTCACTTTTCCATCATTGAGGTATTTACCACCATTATTCAAAAGGACTGACACTGTTCACATTTCACATGTTAATATTGCTATAAGCTCCCATCATCAGTACAAGATGAAATGCATCTGGTCAAAATCCCTACGACAGCCCTCTTACCCTTCTAATTCACATCCCCTCCCCTCACAAATAAAAGCAGGGGAGGGAGTACTCAATCTGCCATTTCTTCTCCGCTTCATGTCTTCCCATCCGTCCGTTTACTGCATCCGCCTTTCATTTAAAATCGGCTTTCAGACAGATTTAATCAGACCAATAAATTTGCGCATTTAGAGGGGCCTGCTTATTTTGTCTTGCACCTTATCCTCGAAGGCAAAAGGATTGTCGCATTAATTCTGTCACTGATGAATGCAGCCAGCCAGAGGGATCACTACTGTAGACTCCATTTCTGCTACTGGCTGAATGCTGTAATGACAAACGTAGTAGTGGGGGACCCACGAAAACAGCCATCCCCTTCGTGACCACAGGCAGGTGCATACTTAGGACCGCATATATGTGAACACATCAAGTAAAAATTTACATTTCATGACACCGGACTTTTCTCCAGTTTGTTTTATGTACCTATAAAAGTGTTCCTTGACTAAACATTTGAGTGGTTCACCTATTAGTTTCAATTGAATCATACAAGATCGCAGATCAAGGAGAAAGTGCCCAAATGAAACTGCCTTTACCTCAAATTCACAGAGTCATGAAAGGTCAATTTTTATGACTTCACTCAAAAGAGTGGGCGTGAAGTGCCGTTTTTATCGGCTCTGTGCGTTTGTTCGTTTGTCTGTCTGTCTGTCTGTCTGTCTGTCTGTCTGTGTTTCCACACTTGCCAAGATTTGTGTGAATGGGGTGAAGTCTGGCATCTGTTTGCCTTGTTACTTGGTGCATTTGCATGTATAGGTGACCGGCCAGCTCAGGACTGACACAGAATGGCCACTGTGGGGAATGGGCATGAACCCAAAGCTCAGGTACAGACCATTACTGCAGAGTCACACGCCAGTTTGGCCGGAAGGAGGAAAGCAGGACAGCGGGCAGGTCTGTCGGAGAGCGTCTCCCGTGTTGATCGCTCTTGGGAGAAGGGCGTACAGGTGCTGACAAAGACGGCCCTCAGTAATCTGAGCAGGACCACAAATGCGCCATTACTGGATTTTTCTCCCTCCCCGGTCCCCTTTCTCCGAGACACCGCTCAGGTTTCCGTGTGAACACTGGCCCAAGTCAATTATTGTAAACTAGACACAAAGGATCATGGAAAATCTACACGACTGGCCTTCAGCTCCACCCATAAACTCTAACTGACAGCATGAGTCACCACAGCAACGAGATGTGCTTCATCACGAGCTGAATCAGTGAGTATAATCTCTGCCAGGCCAACGGGGGGGGATCTCATCAGGACTCTTCACAGACAGAGAACAGGGATTCTGAGGGCAAGACAGAGGCCCACCATAAAAATGCCGAAGATGGCCGCAAAAGTAGCACAGGGCGTCCTAGCAGCTCATCGGTCTAAGCGCGCGTGTGCCGCACACCATAAAGTCTGTGTCCTTCCCGCGGCGACCCGGGTTTGATTCCAACTCGGGTCATTTGCCGCATGTCTTCCCCATTCTTCTCCTTAACTTTCCTGTCCATCTCCACTGTATAATTATCTGATAAAGGAAAAAAATCTCAAAAAAAGAATCTTTAAAAAAAAATAAATAAATAAAAAAAATTAAATAAAAAGAAGGACCAAGGGTCCAGTAGCTTACCGGCAAGCAGTCTTACAGCAATGATACTAGTTATGAAAATTTCATGTAAAGTGTGACATTTGAATCAATGAAAATCAATGTTAAGGTCACTAAATAAAAGTTCACATGGATTTATAAGACCCTCTGTAATACAATCCTAAGCTCTGAGGCAGTTTTGGTGATAAGTCATTAAAATGTCAATATGTATTCAATATGTCAATTGTGAACTTTAAAAGGGTCTCAGAATGTCAAGTTGTGGTCAACAAATGGACTTCATATATGACTTTCTAAATGTCTCCATACAAACCTTGGCACAATCTGTGATTATTTTGGTAGTAAAAGTCATTGTTATTTCACTGAGGAGTTTGACCCTAAAAGGTCACTGACAGTCAAGATAAATGTCACCGAAAGTTCATATGGGACTTCCTGGATGTCAGTAACACAAACTTAAGCTCCATCTGTGTCCGTTTTAGTGATACAATTCATTGAATTTTCACGATGTCAAATTTGACCTTTGAAGGTCAATACGAAGGTCACCGATTGACAGTTCGTACGTGACCTCCTATATGTCTGTAATACAAACCTAGACTCCATCTGTGACCGTTTTGGCAAGCCAAGTCATTGTAATTGTATTATGTCAAGTTTGACCTTCAAATGTCATCAACAGTCAAGCTGAATGTCACCAAATGAAAGTTCATATGTGACTTCCTATGTCAGTAACACAAAAATAGGCTCCATCTGTGACCTTTTCAGTGATAGAGGTCATCAAATTTTCACTCGGTCAATTTAGACCTTCACAGTTCAATATGAAGGTCACCAAATGAAAGTACATACATGACTTCCTATAGTTCTTCAATACAAACCTACACTCAATCTGTAGCAATTTTGCTGATACAAGTCATTGAAATTTCACAGTACAGTTTGGCCGTTCAAGGTCACTGAAGGTCAACTTCAAGGTCACCCAATGAACCTTCATACATGACTTCCTATATGGCCACAGCACAAACCTAAGCTCTATCTGTAATAGTTTTGGTGGTAGAAGTCATTGAAATTTCACCATTTGAAGTTTGACCTTCGAAGGTTAACAAAAGGCCACCAAATGAAAGTTCATGTATGACTTCCTGTACATCTCCAATACAAATCGAAACCATCTGTAACCATTTTTCTGATGAAAGTGTTTGAAATTTCACTGTGAAGTTTGGGCATTCACGGTCACTGAAGGTCAAGTTCAATGTCACCACGTTACTTAATACCTTGCTTCCTATAGGCCCGCAACACAAACCTCAGCTCTATCTGTAATAGATTTGGGGATAGAAGTCATTGAAATTTCACTATATGAAGTCTGACCTTCAAAGGTCGCTGAAGGTCAAGTTCAAGACCACCAAATGAAAGTTCATACATGACTTCCTATGTGTGTTCAATGCACACGTTCCCAATCTTAAATATTTTCCAGCCTAATACCTTTGAAACCTTTGAAAATTTTAACATTTTGCTTGACATCAAGTTTGACCTTTCAAGGTCTTCTGAGGTCAACTTTAACACAGCCAAAATATATGTCATATTTTATCTGCAACCATTTGGCCTTCACAGGCCATCTTACATTTCATAAAGTACAGCGCCCCCAACAGACCAACTTCCGTCGATTCAATCAAAATGGCGCTCACACTGTACATTAACGGTACCAAGGTAAGTCGATTACCTGATTTAGAAAAAAAATAATCACGCAGTTTTTGAGAAATTATTTTTTAAAATTTCTCAGTCCTATCTTTAACATTGGAGCCAAAACTTCAAGGGCCCATAAAACAGACAAAAATGATTCAATCAAAAATGATTCAATCAAAAATCAGAGAAAAACATCTGGAGACATAGTCTAGTATGTTAGACCAGCAGTAAAGGGTTCAGGACTTTCAATCAAAACCAAAACACATGTTCCCAAGGTAGGAGATCATGAAGGGGCCAACCATCCAGCCATAAGGAAGGAATGTCTACATGTATATGACATGCATCTGCATGACATGTAACAGCCAAATCTTAAAAAAAGGATTGTATGTAAATGCATACAGGTACATCTGCACACACTAACACCATTAGATATCAAGAATTCACCAGTAGGATATGCATTGCCCCTTTTCAAATAATGTACCAGTTGAGCAGATCAAAAATGGAGAATAACTTGAAAATACACTCAGCAGAGAGCAGACCTCAACCTGAGATGCAGAGGGGCAATGCCAGCTTTACTCACATTAAATAACTGCATTAGGCTCTTGTATGAAGTTGTTTCACTACTCCATTCATTGACAGAACTTCATATGTTCTACATTGTGGCAAAATCTGACCATCATCTAAATTAGAAGTAAAAACTGAGAATGAACTCTCAATGGTTTTGCTGGCACACTACATTTTGCAAGCGTTACTCACGTTACGCGAAAGTAACGTTACGCGAAAGTAAAATGCCTTTTTTTTTTTTACATAACTTCGGTTAGTCCTTGTTCAATGATGCATTGTAGACTAAATTGGATTCTATATCTTAAACACTTCATTAATGGAACTTCTAGCACAATTAAGTTTTTAACAAAATACAGTATTTTTGTACAAATGCCCTTTAAAGAAAAAAAGTTGCATTACTCGTATTACATTAGTCACAAAACCAATAGCTTGTGCGCCTGGCAGTTCACCAAACTGCTTTGTACTTATGTTCACAATGTCTCATCCACTTCTAATGAACAGAATAACAGGCAGTCGTGTTCACATGCATTTATTTAGTTTTCAAAGTAAGTCAAATGTCCACCCTATGAAACTCCCCGTCCCTGGCACAACAGTCAAAATTTCAATGGAGGATTTTTCTCCAGCACTTGTAACGCTTCTTGATTTCCGGTACACTGGTGTCCATAAATTTCACATTCTCAGGATCATGGTTGATGACAGTGAGGGGGCCATAGAAGATCCGATTGGGTTCCACACAGTGTTCAACATTTCGCCTCTTTGGGAACGTGCACTTATTGCCAGACTTGTGTAGGAAGATCACCGAAAATCTGTCATCCTCAGCTACTGATATCACACATCCGATGTAGTACTTTCTGGAGAAGTGGACGGCATAGCATCTACCAGTCCACTTCCAGCCTATGAGGCCTATAGCATGTTAACCTCCACAGATACCAAATATTGTTGTAACAGCCGTCTTAGAATACAAAAGTAAGTTCTCTAAAAATATTCTTCTGGCCAGCCCTGATATAAAACATGCCAAAGGGAAAGCCTTTGGAGAACGTACATGATGAAATGTACATTGTAATGTATAAGCATGGCAAAACTGATTTAAAGCCCAAGTTAAACAAATCTGTCAAAATTACATCTTAAAATCTTAAAATTAATATCCATCTGTCAAACTACTTATTTATTGATAAACTTGCCTGCCTAATTCGTTTGATGTTGTTGGATTCTTTCCTCTGGCTTCAGGAAAAGTCTAGAAAACCTGCTGTGTGCCCTTCTATGTGCTGCCACCTTCGTCAAAAGACATTAACTGCTTAACTGCCAGTTAGGAATCAATCAATTAAGATAATTAATAGATTTCTTGGCAAAATATTGTTACTCACATTACATGCCTGTATGCTGGACGTTACTCGTGTTACAAATTTAAAGATAACATATGCATCTAAAAAAAAAAAAAACAACAGACTGCTCTCTTGATTTTATTTCTTGAATATCTTGAGTGGACACAGAAGAGATGATGCCTGGATTTTGTTATTAATATCTGACAACATTATAGGGTCAGGAAAACTTAAGTCATTCCATATGAACTTAACCAAAGTCTGGAAATCTCCCATAGTGACCGATTCAGATTTGGCTAAAAAAAAAAAAATTGTACTGGTACCTTAACATATAAGATGAACATGTGCAAAATATTTTGTCAAAATTCTAAAGGGTTTTTGTGCTGTGGCTCTTCAAAATAGGGTGGTATACCCCATTTTTGACCTTTGCCAATCTTGCATGTTTAAGAACAGCCATATTTGGATGCCAATATCTTAGGAATGAAATGAGTTGTGAGCTTGCAGTGGGATAGTATGTAATTAGCACCCAGGCTTTCAGGATCTGTCATCAGAAAAGTCCTATCTCCTCTAGTTTTTGAGGTATTGGCCTCCAAAATAGTGGTTTTGTTATGTGCGAAAATGAAAATTTCAATTTTCAGGGGGCAACTGTCATGCTACAATAAATCACGATCGTTTATTGGGGCTAAATTCCTTCTATTTAGGCGCATCACTATCTGTAGAAAGTTTTTGGACAGTATTGAAATCATAATTTAGGAGTAAGGGAGCTCCAAAAATGGGTCCGACTGAAAAAAAATGCAATTTAAGACCAATTTTTAACAGTCAAAATCATAGCGTAGTGATTTACCCAGGGCAACAATTTTTTTTCTATATAATTGCACATATATGTCAATCATCTGGTCAAAAAATCCACAAACAAAAACGAAGCAATTACCTCAGCGGAGATGATGATCTCAAGGCCAAAACCATTTCTATTCTCCTCTCAATATTTTATTAATATTTTATATCACAGTTCGAACAGTGGAGTCTACAGCACTTCCACACATTATCCCCCACGAGGCATTTGACCCTGCAGAACTTTTTGGAAAATGAGACGGGGAGACCGGGCTAAAACATAACCACCTTGGCGAATCAACTGAACAATCCAGATAGTAACATTTAAGCAGCAGAGCACATGGAGAAATCTTTTAAGTAATGCTTCACAGAACTCAATTTTGATTTGAAACATGTTAGGCACCCTACTATGGTTTTTGGAGACCCAGTTTTGCATAGTGAAGCAAAAAACAAAAATCAGACACTATGATAAGCTTAACATCAAAAGCCAGGGAGTGCGTCCTAATAAACCAGTGGACGCAGATGGACACACAAAAAACTAGAACGGGCACTCGGTAGAGCGCATACCTTCGCCGACGCCACTGAATCCCTCGCCACTGGCGTTGGTTTCATGCCGATCGGATAAAAATTGACCGAGATATGGCCGAAAGTCGGTTTTGACCTTTTCGTGGCCTTGACCTTGACCTTTGACCCGATCACTCCCAAAATCTAATCGATTGATCCTCAGGTCATGCCAAATCAACCCACCAAATTTTATGAAATTCCGTTTGGTACTTTTTGAGTTATTCGATACACATACACACAGACAGACACACAAACAAATAAATACACAGGGATCAAAACATTACCTTCGTCAGCGAAGTCGCTGGCGAAGGTAATAAAGTAAAACATTCTATCAACAACCTACCACAGCACAGCTTTCATCCAGGAAGACAAAGAGAACATGACAAGAATTTCAATGCCTCAGGCATCACCCAGGACACATCTATTCCATCACCAGGGCTGGAATATTACATTCCCCCCCCCCAGTAGGAGAACAGACTCAAGTGTACAATGGCAGAGAGCTATTTTACCATCAAACACACAAAATGGAATTTAATTTCAGCTCACTTCCCAAGATGCTATTGTGCATTCATGTGGCGTCGGAGTAATTGGAAAAACGAGTTCCCCACTAGGAACATTCACCTGAACAACCCTTCGCGTCAGAACGACAACTCGGATCGTCGGCGAAATACACAACTTACACAGAACCGTGGCAGACAAGAATGTTCAGTTGATGGTTAGAAACTTTTGATTAATATGAATATATATCACACATGTACTGAACATAAAAAAACCAAGATATTGGTCATATTTCCTTAAAAATTTTTTTTTTTTTTATAGGACTCTGGTAGATGTTCCTCCATCTTGATTTAGTCTACCAACTTAACCATGTTTGGCAATTATTATTATTACCATGCTTTCTTTATTTTCTGTGCATTTCATAAAGGTGAGTATGGAACAATATTGACCTAATCTAACCCACAACCTAGTTTTACACGAAAAGTACCCTCAGGCATTCGCCATGATTGCTACAGGAAAAAACCAGTACCTAAATGTTCACACCCCATATTCAGACCTGTTTCTTTGCTTCGGTATCAAAGGGAACTATGTCAAAGAGATGATCCGTATTTTGTTAATGATAGACATTTATCTAATGCCCGGCTTATTATGGTCGGCACAGTCTGAACTGGGATTTAAACCAACACTCATATGCGATACAGCCCCCAACAGTGTTCACGGAGGCAATGCTAGTTGTGTAGCAGCAACCCCTAATAAAATTGGCGGAGAATTCGCAGCATTACAGCATTTTTTCTACGCGCAGCCACTAATGGCCCAGAATAGACCATAGGCCAATAGTGCTAAGGATTTAGAGTATTTCAGGACACAGGGCACAGAAAACTCATTCTAAAACATCTAGGTTACCCAAAGCAATTCTATTACTCTGTTCAGCCAATTTTCTTTTCTTTTTTCAGTTAGGGAGGGGGGTTCCGGAGAGCATAGATCCAGATCTTAAACCCTGAACATGATCGATGCACAAGCTGACAGCATGGCAGCCCATTCCAGGATCCTTTAATCCCAGAGCTGTCAACCAGGGTGCCAGGACATGTGAACTGGATCAAATAAATCACTGCAGTGCAAGGTCAGATGCCAGCCTGCATACGCTATTATCCCCACCCTGCAAACACTTCAGCAGCATTGCATGAGAGGGCATTGCAGATCATGTCTTTACACCTAACAAACTTCAGATTCTGTCACAAGCTTAAGCACTGCAGGTTTTCCCTGAATGCGAAACACTGCAGAGTCCCCTTAAAACGTCAAAACTGCGGATTATCACCGCAGTTTAACTTGAGAGGAATAAGGATGAGATGAGTTGACATTCCACGGTGATGGATTGGAGCACGTCTCCACAGAGAGAGAAAAAAAAAAAAGGCAGCAAACCACACAGACCGACGGCGAGTAATGCGCACGTCTCCCTATAAACATCCCCGCCAAGCGTCCCTACTGAACATCCACGATCGAGTGAGTGAGTGAGTGATTGAGTGAGCGACTGAGTTTGTTAGTTTGTGACGACAATTTGCAAAGCATAACTCACGCCAGCAATGGAAAATAAATTAATAAATAAATAAATGAATAAATAAAACCAGCAACCAAAAACTGCAAAAAAAAAAAAAAAAGGCAGTCTTTTGGACCTGCGATTCCCCCTCCCATCCCCCGTTGAATGAAAGACTGATTTAAACAGCTGTTTTTTGCTAAGCAAATTTCACAAGACAGAGCGCCGACTCGGCAATTTTCCCCTGAGCTTGATAAATATACTTTATACCGCTGATAAAATATTATTTATTGAGTAGGAGCAGCTTAATTCAGGGAAACGCAGATAGTCCATAATAAATAGCTGCATTACCCTTGCCTGCACTGACAGAAAATATATCACTTCCAGAACAATATAACCTTTGTTCTTTTGCGAAGATGCGATGCCTTTTTTCACGAACTGCATTAGCAACACATGGGGGAGCGCGAGTCAAACGGTTCAGTAATGGAGAAGCATCATTCAAGTAACGCAGAACGTGCCAGCAGCACATGCAGCCCGGAGCAGGAAGAGATGCGGACCACAAACAGTCGCGTGTACTTGAGCTACAAGTATTAAAAATGCATCCCACATGGAACAGAAGAGATGCAGCCTAAAGGCTGTAAGAGAGCATCTTAATTTCACTCAGATGTTAGAGGTCCTGTTCTGCAGCCCCAGCGGAGATCATCTCCCTCAAATAAACACAGAATCCCTGCTGCATACAACATTGCAGATTCCCCCTTCGCACCACTGGCGGACAGATTTCTTTGTTGAGCCTTTTTAGAGTCTGTGCTTAAACTGTAAATTCCGGACTCCCAGCTTCACACAGTTGGTCTAGAGAGCCCCTGCTTGACAAAGTTTATAGGGAAAACCTTTGCTTCGAGCAGTTGTCCACAGTTCACCTTTGCACTGTCATTTGAGACAGTCCCAGCTTGACACAGTTGCTCTAAACAGTTCCTGAATTACCGGTTTTCTTGAGGGCCCGTGCTTTAAACCGATGCCTAAGAAAGACTCTATTTTACACAGTTGTTCTAGCGAGCCCCTGCTTTATGGCTGTTCTAGACAGCCCCCGTTTTACAGTTGTTCTATAGAGCCTCCACTTTCCACAGTCGTTCCACAGATCCTGTGCTTTAGACACCTGCTCTACACCCTCTGGATGACACTTTAGTTCTGGAGGGCTCAGCTTCACAAAGCAGCTTCACGCCTGCCATGGAGTCAAAGTTCACATGGCCATCATAGAGACTCTTTGCCTCATGCTGTGGAGTTCCCAAGCTGTGGAGTTCCTGCTTCGCATTACTGTTCTAGAGCCTTACCTACAGAAAACAGGGACAGGAAATAAATGATTCTGTAGCCATGGAGCTGCAGGATCAGAGCCAAGCAGAGCAGTTTCAGAAGAAATTAATCTCACTTGAGCAGTAAAGAGTACAGAGTTCCACTGTCCCAGTACACTCAACACAGCGTTAACCAGCAGCACCTCAGACACGATCACAACACCCTACAGAGCTGCCCCAGGGTCCAGTCTGCAGCTTCAGGGTCCAGTCAGAAGCTCCAGCACCAGCTTCAGGAGGAGGGGCAGGTCTGAAGTTGACTTGAAGATAATGATGTTTGGATCTTGCATTTCCAAAATTTGTAGTCTCCTGTCCAGATCACACACACCAACAGGGACTGACACCCACCCGCCACCCCCCACCTCCCCCACCTGTCACCACCTAAGCGGTGTCCAAGGCCTGCAGGTATTGTAAAGACTGCAGGTCACTGATGATAATGACACTACAACCCTACTTAACTGGGCTGCCATGAAAACGACTCCTAACTGAAGTTTAGAGGTCACTGATCAAACACCATCCTCCTCCCCCCTCCCCCCGAGTTCTGATGGATCAACGATAGCCAGCAGTGTGGTATAGCAGTTTGGAAAGCACCAAGATTCAGTTAGCAGGTGGAGTGCCACCACTGAGACCGTGAATAACTTCTTAAGCACATTGACAGTTATGCAACTGAACGTGGATCAAAAGACTCCGGATCAGGTTTGTCTGGAACACAAAAAAAAAAAAAACAAGCAATTATCGCATAACTGGTGGTAATTACCAATGAAGGCAGTTAATGCCAGGAGAGATGCAGAAAACCGAAAGCCGGCAGTCGCACTCTGCGGCAGGAACTCGTGCGAGAAGAGCAGCTGACCACTTCCTGTCCTTCAGTAAAGATCCATCCTCTTTCCCTTCCTTCTCTGAGGTCTGGCTGTGACAGCTCAGACAGCAGGCCGAGGATGGACACCTCAAAAACCAAGAGGTAGCAGCTAAGAGGAAGCGATGCATGAGGATTTTGCTTGAGGAAGCGCCGTGATTCTCTTCGCCCCTCCGTCCACCACATTTGACACCAAACTGAACAGGCCAACTGTTAATATGCAGCCAACATCGTAAGCTTTACGTGAAAATAAAATTCTCAAATTCACTTGCGATACAGTTCTGCCCCCCCCTCCGCAATGTTGACATCATAAGCTACAGTTAACACAGGCTCACAACCTCTGACTGTAAACTCAGAAAACGGGAACAAAAATACAAATCCCACAAAATTTAAATGCATTTTTAATCTCAAACAAATTCTGCATAATGTACAAACTAAGCCATCTTCCTTCACAGTGTCCATGTGATGGATACAGGCATGCGCTCGAAAGCGATGAAGCAGATCCATTTTTACGATGACAACTGCCCACAGTATTTAAGGTTGTGATATGAACGCAGGAAATACAAGCCTTGTTTTGTTTTCAGGTGATAATACAGGGATCTGTTTGCTCGCATGACGAGTCAAATCAGTATCCTCAAAAGGATTTCCGAAGAACAGAAGTGAAACTGCTAAGCAATCAACTCACTGAGCTAATTTCAGAGAATAAGGTCAGATATAAACTTTGTGATACAGCCAACGGCACCGCAATCATGTAAACTGCAATCACTTCAGTTCCTGTGATTATCAGGCCATTTAGCAGCTGCATCATTAGCTCGAGTCTGGCGTCATCCAGCTCTCAGCATCAGCATCAATCAGGGCTTTTATTTTGAAAAGTTAGAAATAAAACTGAGAAAATTTAATCGGAATTTTCCTATTAAAGCAAAGCGTACATGACCTTGGCAGTTATTTACAAGTTCACTGAAAACGTAACCCGTTTATTGCACATCTTTGCCTGAAGATTAAGTAAACCCAAAAACATTATTTCTCCAGGATCCTAACCAGCTCTGAAAATTTTCAGGAAACAACTGGTCACCAGTGTTAGACTCCCCCAAGTCGAGGAGTTTAAATATCTCAAGGTCTTGTTCACGAGTAGGGGTAGGATGGGACAGGATATAGACAGGCGAATCATTGCAGCATCTGCAGCAAAGTGAGAGTTGTACCGGTCCGTCGTGGCGAAGGAGGAGCTGAGCTTACAGCTGAAGCTCTCAATTTACTGGTCGATCAAAGTTCCAACCCTCACCTATGGTCATGATAGAGGGTAGAGACCAAAAGAACAAGATCGCAAATACAAGTGGGCGAAAGGAGCTTTCTGTGCAGGGAGGCTGGGCTGACCGGTAGGGATAGGGTAAGGAGCTCGGACATCTGGGAGAGGCGCAGAGTAGAACCTCTGCCCCTCTGTATTGAGATGAGTCAGTTGAGGTGGTTCGGGCACCTGGTTCGGATGTGTCCTGGACACCTCCCTTTAGAGGTGTTCCGGGCATGTCCATCTGGGAGGAGGCCCCAAGGCAGACCCAGGACACGCTGGAGGGATTACATCTCCCGGCTGGAGTTAGGGAAGGTCTTAAGGTCCCGCAGGAAGAGTTGGAGGAAGTAGCTGGGGAAGGGGATGCCTGGGCCACTTTGCTTGGTCTGCTACCCCCCCGAACCAACACCGGACAAGCAGTAGAAAACGGATGGGTGGATGGTCTGAACCATCTATGGCACCCTCCGCCACTTCTCCTTCATTTGCACCATGAAATGATTTCGAACACAATTAGTAGAATAATGGAGGCAGATGCAAACTCAGGTACTACTCAACCACAACATTAATACAACCACAATGTTGAAAGTGTAAATTGTGAATATAATCAAAATGCAACGACTTTCAGATCACGTGAGCCAATATGTTATTTACAATAGAACATAGATAACATTTCAAACGTTGAAACTGAGACATTTTACATTTGTATCCACAAAATGAGCTCATTTCAAATTTTCTGGCTGCAACAGGTCTCAAAAAAGTTGGGGCACGCAAAAAGAAGGGATGAAAAAGCAATTAACATATCAGCGATAAAGCTGAAAGAACATTTAGCAAGTAATTAAGTTAACTGGCATTAGGTGTGTGACATGATTGGCTATAAAGGGGTGTCTTAGAGAGACTCAGTCTCTCAGAGGTAAAGATGGCCAGAGGATCCGCAACCTGTGATGGTTTGCGCAATAAAAAAAAAATTAATTAATTAATTAATTGTGGAATACTTTAAAAACAATGTTCCTCAACGTCAAATTGCAAAGGCTTTGAAGATCTCATCATTGACAATGCATAACATCATCAAAAGATTCAGAGAAACAGGAAAAATCTCTGTGCGTAAGGGAAAAGGCTGAAGACCGTTACTGGATGCCCATGATCTTTCGACCCTCAGACGCCGCTGCATCACTCACCGGCATGATTCTGTCATTGACATTACTAAATGTGGCCCAAGAATACTTCAAGAAACCACTGTCTGTAAACAGTCCGCCGTGCCATCCACAGATGCCACCCAAAACTCTATCATGCGAAAAGGAAGCCATTGTTGAGCATGATCCAGAAGCGCTTCCGTGTTCTGTGGGCCAAGGCTCATTTAAAATAGACTGAAGCAAAGTGGCAAAGTGTCCTGTGGTCAGACAAGTTCAAATTTGACATTCTCGTTGGATAACATGGGCGTTGTGTCCTCCGGGCTAAAGAGGAGAAAGACCACCCCTCCTTATATCAGCGTTCAGCTCAAAAGCAAGCTTGTCCGATGGTATGGGGATGCATTAGTGCATATGGTGTGGGACACTTGCATGTTTTAAAAAGCACTTTGAATGCTGAAAGGTATAAAAAGGTTTTAGAGCAACAAATGCTCCCCTCCAGATGACATCTATTCCATGGCAGGCCTTGTGTATTTCAGCAGGACAATGCAAAACCACATACTGCAGCTATTACAACAGCATGGCTACGTGGTAGAAGAGTCCGTGTGCTGAACTGGCCTGCCTGCAGTCCTGATCTTTCACCGATTGAGAACATTTGGGGCATAATTAAACGAAAAGACTGGAATCAAATTCCAATGGCTGAACTCAAGAAACTTGTCTCCTCAATGCCCAGATGCCTACACTCTGTTAAAAAGAAGAAGGGATGCTACACCATGGTAAATAGCCCCTGTCCCAAATTTTTTGAGACCTGTATGAGCCATAAAATTTGAAATGAGCTCATTTTGTGGCTACCATTAGAAAATTTCTCAGTTTCAACATTTGCTAGGTTATGTCTGTTCTATTATGAATGAAATACTGGCTGGTGTGATTTGAGAGTCATTGAGTTTTGATTTTATTCACAATTTACACTTTGTCTCAACTATTTCAGAATTGGGGTTGTAAATCTGAATCACAAAAATTCCAGAGTTCTCGATCTTCTTGGCGAGTTCCCTCTTGACCCAGAGTTAAACCTGCTGACACTGCAGCTCTCGGAGAGTGGAATGGAACCTGCAGATATGTGCAGCTCTCCGTGGCCTTCAGGACTGCAGTCTGAGGCTCCTGTTCGTACGTCACACAAGCAGGGTTGATCTGCAGAGGCTGTGAAGTATGTGCCGGGCTGAAATCAGATAACGCAAACATACGGACCAGATGGATGCCGTGACCCGTTTCGGCCTCAAGAACAAAACATGGGCCGAGTGTTGAACCAAACATATTTTTCTACATGTCATAGAAAAACACAGAATGCAGTGCACAATAAGCAAATTCAAAAAAGAAAAAAAAAAGTGGTAACCAGTAAGGAAAAGAGCTACCTGTAGTTCACCAATCCTTCACTTGGCAGCAGCCTACTGGATGACAATCATTACAAGTCATGATACAGTCTGCGCAGGTCTGCATGCCAATCATTACAAAAATAATTACACTCAAGAGGTGCAATGCAGCCTGCGGCACAGTAGATGGCCATTTGAGAGTACAATGACTAATGGAGTTGTATTGCGTCCATAACTTGATTACCACGCAGAGATGCTTAGTTAGTTAATGATAGTTAGTTAAAAATTTCCAACCAAAGGTGTGTTTATTTGCAAACTAGCTGCTTCCGCTAAAACATAAATCTGATGTAACATCTAACAGCTAACTGGGATGATAAGCAACAGGCCAGTAACATGACTGAGTATAAAAAGAGCATCACAGAGAGGCGGAGTCTTTTGGAAGTAAAGAGTGGCGGCTTGACCGCTCTGTGAAAGACTGAAGGGGGCTGCCAAGCTGTCACGGAATTACAGTCCCATTACATTTTGGGTTGTAACTCTACAACTAAATAAGATAAAATCAAGTATGATGTGTCATATTGAAGGTATTAACTTGTTCTTTAATATTATTTAGTGAAAATGTATTTTTTGAGAAATTTTCATAGAAGAAACGAGCAAAAACTACTCCATCACGGATTTACACAAAATTGATGTGGTTTTTTTCATGTTGTGTTTAACTATTCAGAAAATGATGTTCCTGTCATAGTTAAGTAATGAAACTTCATTATGTTCATATTTAAGGTGTTTTTCGTTAATACTGTAAGTTATAGAAACAAAAATTGACTTTAACCCTGCTTTATGGGCAAGAAATTTCAAAAAGTCAATGTCACGGAATTACAAGAGGCAAATTGTCACGGAATGACAGCAATATTATCAATTTGTTTCAATGTACTTTTTTCAATATATTATACATATACGTATACATAATTATTTACATTTTTACAGATAAGCAATATATTACAATGAGTTTTCCACTTATAATGACCAATCATAACACATACTTAAAAATTTTTTTTTTATTCTCCATGTCAACATTGGCTTGGAGGCCCCCTGAATAACAATTTATGAGTAATTTATCGCAATGTAAAATTGCCAAGAATCTGGGGATTTCATCATTTATCATACATAACATTAAAACATTTGGAGAAATCTCTGTACGCAAGGGACAAGGCCAAAAACCAGCATTAAATGGCTGTGATCTTCAGGCCTTCAGGCGACACTCTGTGAGAAACAGACGGGACACTGCAGAGGAAATCACTGCATGGGCTCATGAACACTTCTGCAGACCACACAAAGTAAACACAGTTTTTCGCTGCATCCATAAATGGAAGTTAAAACTCTACCATGTAAGGATAAAACTGTTCATAAAGAAGATCGAGAAACGATGTAACCCTCTTTGAGGCTGAGCTCATTTAATGTCGACAGACAAAATGGGAAAATGCCCTGTGGTCCGATCAATCAAAATGTGATATTCTTTTTGGACAAAATTGACGCCATATACGCCATGCAAAAGAGAAGAGCAACCATCTGGCTTGTTATCAGCCCACAGTTCAAAACCCAGCATCAGTGACAGTGTGGGGAGCATTAGAGGACATGACGAGGGTAGGCTGAACATCTGTGAAGACACCATCAATGCTCAAAGACACAGGCTCAGAACATATACTGTCATTCAAATGTCTTTTTCTGGGAAAGTCTAGCTTGTTTCAGCATGACACTGTTAAATGCTCCACACTGCAGGCACTAGAATAATAACTCCGTAGTAAAAAAGTTGGGTGAGTGCTACACTGGCTTGCCTACAGTCCAGACCCGTCACCAACGACACAAACGACAATGGGCAGATGGCCCGCGGCATAAGCCCACCAGACCTTTGGTCCAGGTGAGCTAAAAATGTTTCGGAATAAGTAAAGACTTTTAATAGGTTGAAAGGGTTGTGTGTCCACTCTGCCATCAGCTCTGGCTACCCTGTCAATCATAAGCTCAAGTCATCCTGTCACTCACAGCAGGATTTTTTTTTTTTTTTTTAACCTGCCCAAAACACAGCCAAAAGACCAGTCAACAATGTGGAGTCATATTCAGGGATGCTGGTTGCCATTACTGACGAAAATGGCGCTGTCCATTCTCTACACCACTGACTTCAATGTCTTTTTGTGGACAAACAACACATACATTGCAGTGAGAGATTCAGTCTTTTCATTGGGGAGCTTATTTTGAAATACAGATGATAAAAAACCACCACAAGTACCCTGTAGTTGTTATACTGACATGTCGCCTACATCCATTTTAGTATTTACTTTGAATGTTTGCCAATTCATAAGACAAAGTGTCAATTAAATTTAGCCAGGAATTTAAATCTGGCAAATTGATACTAAGCATCAAAAGGCACACATTTTTGGAAACACTTCAAAAGGTTTGAACTAAGTACAGGGAAATTACAGACCCCTACAAAATATCTCAACCAATCACAACTGAGTGCTCCACAGACCTTAACCAATCCTGTAAAGCATTTCTGAGCACCAACAAAAATTATAGGAGCAGAAAGGCAGCATATTATTAGCAGCATAGTCGACAACTCCTCGGATTACACTGAACAAAATTCAGCAGACTAGCACAAATAGTCTGGCATAAAGATGAACTCTAGTTAAACTCTGCGAAAGTTCAATCAAGAATAAAAAACGCAGGGATGCGAAATGTACTTAAGTTAAACTGTAAGCTTAAAGCATGTGTTTATAACCGAATTTACGGCTTAATGACTGGATCTCACAACATTTAAGTTGTCAATGAGCTCTGCACAGATCCACCCATCTCCAAGTTAAAGATTTCAACAGCGATTAAAGAGGTATTCTAATCCAGTTGTTTATTTCAACATGTCGGAGAACACTTAAGAAAATGAAATCCGTGCACCATATGTTAGTTAATTGTGGGTCATGCCTGACCGACACACAGCAACACAGAGCTTAAAGAGAAACATGTTTCTGAGTTTTAGATGATCAGCCGTTTGCTCATCTGAAGGCTAAGCAGCTTTCATCTGCAGGCTGCACTGTGGGAGACCAACGCTGAATGCACATTCCAGAGCCAGACTGCGTCAGGGGTCACGACACCTGAACCCAACGACAAGAAATATTACAACCCGCTTTAATGAAGCTTTTGCGTGGTTTCAGACAAAGAAAAAGAACTTCAGAAGCAAACTGAACAAACTGAACAAATGCCTGAACAGATCTATAGAAGAGAATCAACAGAAGACAATGGCCCAAGTTCATGAGCATTGCTTAACTTTAACTAGTTTAAAAAAAAAAAGGAAAGGAGTGTGCAGGGCGACAGCACAAGCGCTCATTCCCGACTCTCCCCCACACCGTCCCCTCCACTGGGATCCATGGTAACGTAACAGAGGGGTGCTCGCTGATCACACTCGCTAAACAGATGCATTTCATACTTTTAAAATCCTTCCACCTCTTCCAATGAAAATAATCCGTCAAACCGAAATATATTTTCATCCATTCTATTTATGGTACTCAGTTTTATTACGCTTCTGCAGTCAGGTAAATGCAAATGAAAGACATATTTGATCACAAAAAAAAAAAACATACTTCTCAGAAATGCACTTTTACTGCTTTGATACCATTTTGTCCCACTAAAACAGACGGAGTCTCTGCCTGTCTGTATGCCTGCATGTCTGTCCTTCCTTTTTCTCGACAGCTGTTGATCTGCTCTGCGTCACACTCGATGGGAATATTGCTGAGGACTCACAGGAGTTCTGCGTGGAGTGTGAGGCTGTTTGACGAAGCAGTGCTCAAGAGAGCTGCAAGCAGCAACACCAGAGGCCAAGCAATCTGCCCCTTCCAAACAGGCACCTTTTGAACGGGCCCTGCACTGGTCAAACAAAAGAAGTATTTGCAGGAGACGTTTCACACAGACCAACACTGAATTAAGCACAGCATTCAGCTGCCGGGGGACGGGGAGGGAGGGGGTGGAGTTGGTCTCGAGGGGCTTTGGCTAAGACTCCCATGAACATGGAAAATGGGGAACTAAGATTCTGTCAAACGTGTGGCACAGTCCGTCCCAATCTGTGAAAAACACAAATCAGCATCCTGCCACCTGCGGCTGAAAGCCTCCCATCTCAGAGATGATGACAGTGAACTCGTTATAGCACTCCATCTTCATTCTCCTGAGTATCAGTGCGAGTGTCAGAAGTCAATACTGAAGTCTCTCCATTTTCAGTTCATCAACTTACATTTTTATCTTCCTAAAGAAGGAATGAGGTACTTCTCTTGTATTTTTTGTGGGGGGCTGAGGGGTGTTAAGCATAGATACTGAACTACTGCTTCTCCTTGTCAAGCCACTCACACACACTTACAGAAAACACCTCGCTTTATCGCACGAGGCGCAGAGCGCAGTAAGGGCAGGAGGGAGGTGCGAGGGACTGGGAGTAGGCCAAACCACGTACAAGGTGTCAGGCTAAGAGGATTAACTCAGGCTAATAATACCTCTTCCGACCGAGTGACAAGACATCAGTACAGGATTCCCAGATTCAGAATCCTCTCCTAACAGAAGACCGACATGAACGACAGGAGGAATTCAATGCAGTCTGGTCTCCATGATCAAATTTAAAAAGGAGAGGGGGCCCCACTTGTTTTCAAAGCCATCTAGCGATGAATTTCAAACAATAAAACACATAATTGTGTGTAAGGCTGCCTTTCCTGCTGTAAAGAAAAGGGATTAAAACAGGCAGTTTGAGGTCACAGGCAACGATCTGTTTTTGAAGCTAATGACAAAAGGGCTGCCTTCACAATTAAACGAGCTTAGTGTTCACCTCCAACTGCACTAGAGCCCTACCTCCTGTTCAGCGATTCTGCATAATAACGTTCAAGAGGAGCTTTTGAACTTTCCTCGTCATTCAGGCAGGACAATGGGAACATTTTGAGGGATGCACATGAGAACCACCGAACAATCGAGTCAGTGTTCCAGCCACCTCTTTTACGAACGCCAGCATCCGTTTCATATAATTAATCAATTTTTCTGTTTATGGCTGGGAGCCCTGTAGGCATCGCTGGAAACCATTAGAAGCAAACAGCCTCTTAATGGAGGTAGCAGGGGGAGGGGCGAGATAGAGGAGCAGCAAGATCAAACCACAAACTTCATTTTTTGGAAATCGTGCATCATCAAGGACCCAAGTTTATAATGGTTTTGGTACAGAAAGCCATCTCTCAAATCTAACTGCAGGGAAGCATTGGCAATTTTAAAGATTCATATGATATCAAAGATAATAAGTAATACAATCCCATCTTCTCGTATGTATACGGAAATTAAACTGCGCAAGCATCTCAAAGAACCGGTTGGGGTCAATTGACCATTTTATCAATTCCACTTCAATTTCAAATGATAAATTCCAATTCCAGTTCCACCCAATTGATCAATTCCATTTCCGATTCTGAAACTGACCCCAGCCCTTCCTGTGTGCAAGGCGGAGGGTACTTGGGACAGGGGAAGCACTGACTGCAGGTTTCGGATGCTTACAGACTATGTGGCAAAGGATTAATATTTCACTACCAAGTGCCAAGAAGATACCATGCTTAGCATCTACAACACGAGACCTGAACCTCTCCAGGAGCCATTCCTCACTGTTTTATGGCCCCGAATAACATGTGCCACACCCCAACATTCAAGAGTACTTCTGCAGGCCATAAGAGGTCAGAAGATAATGGGCAGACTGGTTCAAGCTGGCAGAAAGGCAACGGTACCCAAGATAACCACTCAACAGCTGTATGGAAGAAAAGCACTTCAGAATGGACAAAATATCCAACAATGAGCTCGCTTATATTGGGCTACAACTGCAAAGGACCACATCGGGGTCCACTCCCCGTCAGTCAAGCACAGAAGTGGTTGTGCGTCGTGAACTGGTCCTCAAAAAGGGTGGTGGCGTTACATTCAATTCTGCAAACCAAATGTTCACATCACTCCATCTCATCTTTACATTGACCAATTTCAACATGTTAAAGATCACTTTAAGGCATTTTTTCTCTAGTTTTCAGAACTGCAATTAGTTTTTTGATATCTTGATTCAGTAAGAGTTATGCCACAAAGAATGGATCCATTTCCAAGCATTTTCAGGGTGGTGGTGGCGGCGCAGAGTGGCGGAGTAATCACCCCCCCACAGTACGGTTTCTTTCATTCTTTATCTTTGTAAATGACAGGTTATTGGTGCATGTACTGTCCATCACGTCTCTTTGGGTGCAATTAATTCACCAGTTTCCCCCCAGGTGTCACTTCACCGTTTACCAACAACAACCTTCTGACATCTACTGAGCACGTCATGCCCTCGCCAGTATGATCTCATGCATACTGATCATGATGACATTTTATGTGCCGTTTCACTCAGGATGTAAATATTTGCAGTCAGGAAGCACACCAGAAGCATAGGATGGAGGTACAATGACTGACACTTGCTCTTTTCCGGGAAATAGGATGATTTTGAGGGCAAGTGAATGATTGAAATGAAATTGTGAGATTTTCGGCTGAGAAAATCTGAGCATTTTTCAGCTCTATATTTTACATAGACAATATTAGTGTATCAAAACAATTGTTTAGCAGTCTGAATACATCAACTAAGAGGGAACATTTCGCAACAAACCGCAATGAAATTGGCTGAGTAATTAAAAAATTACAGCCATTTTTAAGGTCCGTTTCGAGAAAACGGCGAAGAACGTTCAAGAAATCTAATGCATTTCCATTAAAATTAGGGCACAAAGTGCCAAAATCTGGAAAACTAAGCAACACTTGTAAGTTCTGTTTGTTTTTCTGTGTTATGTTAGCGTAATAAAATATCAAAAAAAGTAAAAAATTGACACATTTTTGCCCGTAACGCAAATTGAACCAATTCATGACGCGCGACCAAGTCTGAGGCTACAGTGGGCACAGGCTCACCAAAACTGGATAACTAATGTTTGGAAAAACATTAGGCCCCATAATGTCACTGAATTATCATTGAAACACCAAAGCCTACTGCTGCTGACCATGTGCATCCCATTATGGCCGCTATTTACCCAAATAATCGTGATTAATTTCTGCGTTATTTGCCATGTCACAAACCAAAAGTCATCTCAAGCTGGTTTCATGTAAGTCAGTGAGTTCAGTGTAGAGTTTAGTGTACTTCACTGCCACCGCAGACACCAGATTTCAATCCAACTGAGCACCACAGCGATGTGTCAGACCATGAAATCAGCAGCATGAATGTGCAACTGAAACTTTTTTAAAAATTGTATGACGTACTGATGGCAACGTGGTCCAGAATGTCAAAAGAATGTTTCAATATCTTGCAGAATTTGAGCAATGAAGAATAAATTCTGATCTGAGAGCAGAGGGAAGTCCTACCCAGTATTAATAAGCAGTTCCAAATAAAGTGCTCGGTGATGCATGCTTACAAGAGCAAACGTGCACATGCAGGTGTGGTCAATTCCTAAAGAAAAAGGCGTGCTCATGCACTTGCATGAACTCGCATATGGGTCTGTCTGTTGGTGTGTGTGAGAGTGTGTGTGTGTGAGAGAGAGAGAGAGTGAGTGAGTGAGTGAGTGAGTGAGTGAGTGAGTGAGAGTGAGTGTGAGTGTGTGTGTATGCATGCATGTGAGTGTGTGTGTGTGTGTGTGTGTTGGGTAAGAGAGGGAGACAGAGACCAGAAGACTTCACTTTTGACTTCTGTCTCTCCCACATTGACAACACATGTTTTACCTCCTTACACTGAGAAAAGCCAAACCTACAAGTAAAGTCCATTTCCACATACACTATCAAGCCAGAAATGATATCAGTGAGAAGCAGAGGCACTGAGGTTTGAGCTCGGCACTGACATAAAACAGAGCCTGTCATGAAGTCTGGCTTAGCCAGCTGTGCCAAAGGCGGAGAGGAGCAGCACTTATCAGGACCAATCAAACCTAATAACCATGTAATCACAGGTCAAAATGAAAGACTACCTCTCAAAGTTACTCAATAATGCCAGATGTACAAAACCCTAGTAGTCCAAAAAGCACAGCAAAATAAAAATAAAAATTGACGCACAAACTCTCGCTCTCCGAATGCTGCCCTTTGTATAAATATCGCCATTCTTCATGAATTCCTTTCACTCAGCAATAGAAATCCTCTGTCTCGACTATATTCTTCATACATTAAAAAAAAAAAAAAAAAAATCACTTGTGGTTAGAGGAGTCCATTAATCGTATTAGCTGCTATGTCCATAAAGCACCATAAACCAGTCTGAGCACGCTCCAACGGCTGTTCGTACACTCAGCTGGGCCATAGCGGAGCTCTTCAGAGCTGGATAAGACTGCCTCCTGAAGCCTGGGGTAACGGCAGTAGACAGCACACAATGGGAAAATACAAAGACAGTTAGAAACATTCATGGTTTTATAGCCTACTTCCTATGCCTTATTAGACTTAGAAGCGTATTGGAAATACAGTTCAAAGAAAGCAGCACCGTACAAAGAGCTTTTTCCTTTTTTTTGGACATCCATAGATGTGTAACCGTAGTGGCGCCAAAATAAATACCTGTTCTGCATTCACTGCCAGAGCACTGGGTAACGGATGCGGACTGAAATGATTATAGCTATAAAAGACGACTGCCCACAACCTGGTTTGTCAAGACGTACCATTCCCCTCCGGGTATCACACAAGTCATAACAAAGGGCACCTCGCTCTACGGCAAGTGATCTGTTAAGTTGCTTATAAGTAGAATCGGGTGCATCAATTCAGAGTTGAAGCAAAACCTGACAGGACAGCTACTGAACATACAGAATGTGAGCACAGAGTCAGAATGCAGCTGTGGCGAAACCTCTCCATTTTCATGGCTGAACACAAACCCGAAATGGCACACTAGGGGCCTAACAGACCCCCTACAGGAGGGCTGACATCAGCCTAAAAGGACCCAGATAGGCGGACCAAGTGACCGCTGTGAAATCAGGCCACCCTGCCCAAATTTATTGCTCGCAATAGATGTGCAGCAGGACACCAGCATCGTCCATCACAGCAGGCCTGAGGTGCAGAGATGATTCACTGACTCAGTGAAGCTGAAATATAGCTTTCTATTGGTAATAAGGCCACATTCTGAATTAACCAAACCTCAGTTACAGTGCCACAGTTTCAAAACAATTGGACAGGTCTTATTCCAGCTTAAAAAAATCCGTTATGCTTTGACAAAGTTCACATTCAGGGGATTAATTTTGTCATATTCAATTATTTGCAGTTTGCTGAGAAAACTGTGCCACTTGGGAGCACATGTAAATAAACATAATGGTCAGACCAAAGCAGCAAATTCCAGAGAAAGGGTGTCCAAAATTAACACAGCACCCATTGTGAAAGTACACCAAGAACAGAGCAGGAGACGTAAAGCATTTTTTCAGCTCAAAGTCTCCAGAGACAGTCTGCCCAGGTCAGTTTCAATCTACCACACGAAGCTGGATGGAAACTGCATCTGGAGGGGGTGGAGAAACTATGCTTGGAAAAAATAGGAATTTGCAAAAAACACACAGGAGAGTAACAATCCCATCTGTGTAGTGGCGTTAGGTCGACGCCATGTCAGCTATTCTGAAGTAGCTTTAAGCTCCCCCATACATTGAGAATTTTGGACTTCTTCCAGGCCATCACATTGCCCAATTCTACACCTGGAAATGCTCCAAGTGCATTTTTACCCACATTGCGTCCAAGATGAGAGGCAATTCTAGGCATTTCAACACTGATTTTCTTCATGTCAGAAAGCCATGCCACATCCCTTGGAGGGGTGCTTAAATTTCATAATACCCCACAGGCAGGGGAGCTGCTTCCTCTGAGGGTTCTTCAATCCCCAAGATGTTGGGCTTCATCATGCTGTCAATAAATAACTTAAATAACTTGATGTCAGCTCATCTTCAATCCTGAGCCAGGATTCGGTTGGGGCAGCCAACAGCTGGCTTAACCACACAAACATAATTGCTGCAGAATAATAACATTTACTATTGAAATGATATCAATATATTGTGAAACCCCATCCTTGCCTTCAATGACTGAAAGCCACTTCCCACTGCCAATGACACAATGAATTGGTCCAGACTGGGCTAGATGCTGTTCCATGAGAACTGACCCTCTGCCCAAGAAACAAACTCCTCCAAACGCATATGTGAGAAATGATCTCGCCCTCAACACTCCGCAACAAATTTTTTGTGTGTGCGTAAACAAATTCATGCATTTATAGAGCCCCTTCAACAGTTTCAGCTGAGAGTATAGTATGTTTTCTCGCCTAAATGTTCAAACACGGTAGGATTATTCAAATAATATGCGATTTAACCTCAAAACAGAACGCATTTATCTCAATAGCACTTCAAGACAATAGAGAAACACTATGTTAGTCAAGCGACACAGCCCGAGATGAGTTATTCAAGACAAACAGAGGGGTCCTGTTGGCAGGGTAACCGCAGCTATGATAGCGCTGAATCGGTAAAATCTGAGCACCACTGCGGATAGGGAGCCAATTCAGAACGCAGAGTACCTACATCTCAACTGGTTGTTCTTGCGAGAACTGGTTTAACTTCAAAGCTTTCCTCATCGGTAAAAATATGTCACCGATTAAAAACTCCCACCCTCAAGCCCCACTCCAAAACTGCGAGCTCGCAGCTTCTGTTCGATCCGGTGTCATTAGATTCATGTGGCGCACTGGTCATTTCCTGAGGCAAACTGCAGAGGCCGGGCACATACACGCATGCAAGGGGCCGAGATTCATTCACACCAACGAGTCGCCCCTTCAATGCCATCGTCTCCGTACAGTCCCGATATTTTACCCATTTATTCCTTTCTTTTTTGCGAGGTAGGAGACACGAACGTGATGTCATGCAAAAAATCAATAGTTGTGAGCAGAGCACAATGCTATCACGTGCATTCATATGGAGACGCCGATGGGGGGAAAACGCCCTATTCCCTTGCCAGCACTTAGGCACAAAATTTAATAAGGTAGAGGCAAAAAAAATACCATGGCATCATTCACGGAAGACACATGCGCCAAGAGAACCTTCAACTGTACATATACAGCCCAACCAATTAATTTGAATCGAATAAATTGTCTTATTCACAGCGTATAATAAATCAATGAATGATACGACTAGCCAAGGTACGTTCAGGCCATAGGGACCAAAAAAATAATCACCTTTCCAATGCATCGTGCACACACGACAAGCAAAAATCTCATACATATCCAACTCCATGACAAACCGCTGTGATATCGGTGCAGGGAAACGAGCGGTTCCTTTGCTACTTGTCCGTCTTAAATCGATTGAATTAAGTAATTTTAAACTCGGCCCGGGAATGAATTAGGCTTTCTTGCTTGCCTAGCCAACCACATCACGCACGGGGAAAAATGCACTGCCTAAAAACACCAGAATAATACGACTCGCACAGCACTTACCTTTGACTTGAGTTTCATATTCGGCTATAATCTCCTTGTCCTTTCGCAGCCTCCCAGGTGAAGTCATGTTTATTTGAAATGTGGACCAGAGGCCGGACAGAAACAATGTTGCAGATTATGATAAACGAACAGCCGATTGAGTGGAAGCTGCAATGGCAAAAAAAATCCGATGAGGGAAGATCCCGATACAAGAAAAAATTGAGGGGAATCGCAGATCTGGGTTGCTATTGTTCCCGGCAGTTTTAAGCACGTCCGCTGTTGTAGCCTTTTCTTCAACACCCTCTTCTCCGTGTCCAGAGTGGAAAAATTCACGCCAGATTCATGCCATTGCCCGAACGGAGCGGGTACTCTCACGGGTGCTGAGGCGACTTCCTCAATATCGGCGACGCGTTCACAGCAGAAGCCGCGCTGCATGTGCCGGGCGGATGCACTCCCTCTGAAAGGCAGACAGGGAGACGGTTTTGTTTGACAGAGCGATCACTAGTGCAGGTTATCCACAAGCTGCGACAATTTCAGGGTCGCAAGGGGCGTAAGATCCATAGTAGGGAAAAATGCTGAAAACATAGGCCTATTCACATTTTCAACACTTATAGTATGATGCAGCCTGAAAAAATATCTGTGCACAGAAAATGCAAATATTTACATTTAGCCAACGATGTGCAATATTCAAATTCGGTAAATTGCATTCGAACCCACGAGTGCTAAAAATCTCTCTGATCCTTGACAACTCCAGCAGGTTGCCAGGTCCTGACTGTATTTTTCTTTGGGGGGGGGTGGACCTGGCAGCCCTTTTTAGAATAATTGGAGCCCCAATGTTACACTGACCCTCAGATAAGGGAAGGAGAAATCAAAATTCTTGGAGTGTGTGACAAAACTAATACGTTCGTGCCGTCATGTAACTACTTGGAAAGAGGTGACCATTGGTTCTCCGGTCTTTGCGCAACAGAGAAGGTGCTGAAGATGTTTGCTACCAAATCCCTGACTAGTAGGCCACTTAGTGGCTCGTAAGAGTGAGCAAGATATTCAGAATAATTATCATCATTATCGGAGATAAAAATACCAGGAAAAAAGAAACTACGGAGAATAGCCACCGTTTTCCAAACACTGATCAGATGTTTATTTTATTATTATCCACTCTGTTTAAGTTTCGCAGAATTGCATCATAACATAGGCTAATACACCTTTTTTTCCTTAAAAAGTAATCTAAATGACCCAGGTGGCATAATTTGCATTCCGTTTACCGTTGTTAAGAACATTCCGTAGAGGCTATACCATAAATTTACCTTCACCTCAAACGTCTTTATTCAGCGCAATCAGCCTAGAAATAGAAATGTGCAACATTAAAAGGCATTTTTATAAAAAGGACCTTTGGGTCCGTACTTATAGCGGATGCACAGACCGGTAACAATGGCATTCAGGGAAATGTGGTCTTCTGTTAAATGACAATGGCAAAAAAATAAATAAATAAATGAAAAATGCCGGAACAGGAGAACCGCAGGCTCCATATGACACCCCACTCACCCATAGCACAAACTAAGCCAACCTCATGGGCAAAATGAATCACCGCACTGTTCCATCCCCAACTTCGCATCTTTCTCCTTCATCTAGTTGCAGCTAGCCGGCTAGCTAGCAAGGAACTCCCAGCAATCGTAATGCTTCTATAGCGACTAATTATACGAGCTAAAGGAAAAGCAGAATATTGCATCACGAAAATCAAAAGAAAACATTTACCTTAAATGATTTTTGCCATTCAGTTTTGTCGTTTGTGTCCTGATTTATACACATGTTGCAGACATTTCAAGCAAGTCGCAGACAGAAAAGTCCTCACACCACCAAATTAGGGCTAACTCTCAAATGTCTTGGGAGAGTGCACAAAACGCCTGTATGGACCTATGCGAAGACGAATGGATGTGCTCATTGGCTAAAAGCCTGAATATGGTACAATGCCGACGAATCGAAGGTGAATACAGATCCTCTGGGTAAAATCAGTATCTTTGGTTTATTGTCTCGAAATGACCCAATCAGGGAGTACACTGCTCTCTCAGGAGGCAGGACGTAGCCAATCGGAATTTGTCCAGTTCGAGTTTGAGAATGTAGGAATTTCGGGTTGCCAGCGACTGTCTGATGTGACTGAGCAGTAGCGACTGCTGCTGATACGTGCCGGTCAAGGCCATACAGTTGATACATTGGTTCTCCGGTGGAAATAGGAGAGCTGAAATTGTGTTGAAGTTGTTTTCCTTCGACATCGCGCAGTGCCTATTTGCTTCGTAACTACCGGCTTTGTCGCAGCTTTCTAGTAATCACACTGTGGCGTAATTGTCACCCAGCTCTGTTTTCATGTGCCCTTAAAACTGACCAAATGTCAAGAAAGTAAATATAGCTCGCATCAATTATTCCATTGCTTATGAGAAGGAATGATAACACAGCGCAGCGGAAAACCCCAGTTCCAGTGAAGTTGGGACTTTGTGTAAAACCTGAATAAAAACAGAATACAGTGATTTGCAAATCCTTTTTGACCCATATTCAATTGAGTACACTACAAAAACAAGATATTCAATGTTCAAACTGATCAACTTTACAGTTTTTTTGGAAATGTTAACTCATTTTCAATTTGATGTCTGCTACACGATCCAAAAAAGCTGAGACTGGGGCATGTTTACCACTGTGTTACATCACCTTTCCTTTTAACAACACTCAATAAGCGTTTGGGAGCTGAGGACACTAATTATTAAAGCTTTGTAGGTGAAATTCTTTCTCATTCTTGCGTGATGTATGACATCAGTTGCTCCAGAGTCCGTGGTCTCCATTGCTGTATTTTGCGCTTAGTAATGCGCCTCGCATTTTCGATGGGAGACAGGTCTGGACTGCAGGCAGGCTAGTCAATAACCCGCACTCTCCAACTATGAAGCCACGCCATTGCAACACGTGCAGAATGTGGCTTGGCATTGTCTTGCTCAAATAAGCAGGGACGTCCATTAAAAAGACGTCGCTTAGATGGCAGCATATGTTGCTCCAAAATCTGTATGCACCTTTCAGCATTAATAGTGTCTTCGCAAATGCGCAAGTTACCCATGCCATGGGCACTCACACGTCCCTATACCATCACAGATCCTGGCTTTTGAAATTTGCGCTGATGACAATCTGGATGATCCTTTCCCTCTTTAGCCTGGAGGACATAACGTCCATGATTTCCAAAAACAATTTGAAATGTGGACTCATCAGACCACAGCACACTTTTCCACTTTGTGTCAGTCCATCTCAGATGATCTCGGGCCCAGAGAAGCTGGCGGTGTTTCTGGGTGTTGTTGATATTTGGCTTTTACTTTGCATGGTGGAGTTTTAACTTGCACTTGTAGATGTCGCGGCAAACTGTGTTAACTGAAAATGGTTTTCCGAAGTGTTCCTGAGCCCACATGGTAATATCCTTTACAGAATGATGTCGGTTTTTAATGCAGTGCTGCCTGAGGGACTGACGGTCAGTGTTGGTTTTTGGCCTTGCCACTTACGTGTAGAGATTTCTCCAGATTCTCTGAATCTTTTGATGATATTATGGACTGTAGATAATTAAATCCCTAAATTCTTTGCAGTTGCACGCTGAGAAAAGTTGTTTTTAAACTATTGGACTATTTGCCCGCTCAGTTGTTCACAAAGTGATGAACCTCACCCCGTCCTTTTTTGTGAATGACTGAGCCTTTCGGGGATGCTCTTATTATACCTAATCATGGCACTCACCTGTTTCCAATTAACCTGCTCACCTGTATAATTTTCCAAACAGGTGTTTCTTTTTAGCTTTCCTTTACTTTCCCAGTCTTTTGTTTCCCCTGTCCCAGCTTTTTTTGGAACGCGTTGCAAATTCAAAATGAATGAATATTTAAAAAAACTATAAAGTCTATCAGTTTGAACATTAAATACCTTGTCTTTGCAGCGTACTCAATTAAATATAGGTCAAAAAAGATTCGCAAATCATTGCATTTTGTTTTCATTCACGTTTTACACAACGTCCCAACTTCATTGGAATTGAGGTTTGTATATTGTGCTATATTATGGGCTATTTTCCTTGACATTGGCATCGAAATAAAGAGGAGAAAAATTGATCACAGAAAACATTTGTCATATTCACCTTAAGTTTGACCTCCACCAAAGACAAGAGGGATGGTGGGTGTGTGGACAAAAGCGAGCTGTTCTTTTTTAAAAGTGTTAGCCTAACTTTAGATCTTTGTCATGACAGGGACAAGAGAGGTGGTTGCTGCATTCAAAGTGTGTGCTTATGTGTGTTTGTGTGTGTGTGTGTGTGTGTGTGTGAGAGAGAGAGAGAGAGAAAGAGAGCTAGAGGTGTTGAGAGTAGAGGTGGGTGCACATTGGGGAAATTGGGGTTTGTGAAAATAAATCAACCAGAATCCAATGGCACAACTGGGACAGAACCACAAACAGCATGATGTACTCTTAGTGTTTCACGCCTATGTTTTGCATTCACAGCATCTTTGGCAGGGGAATGAAAATTCCTTTGATTCTTCAGTCACCTTATTTGCATAAATTGTCGCCGAGGTTATGCCAATTATGCTAATGAAACGTTCAACAGGGAGTCTTTCAAAACCACATATATCTGGGTGAATTGAACAACGTGTCTCCAAAAGGTTTTATGTAAGTTTTCACCACCAACAAGAGGAAGTAGTGTGAGGTGGACAAATCAAAATGAGCGATGATCATAGGAGAGAGAGCCAGTGACCCACCCAGTCAAAACCCAAAGTACATGATAAATATATAATGTTAGACAGGCCTTCTCTCCATTACATTCATTCGGCATTCATTCAGAACAACTTATATTTGATTGCGTTAAGCAAGGACGAGTTTTATCTCGGTCAAGATTTCAACCTCTGCGAGGGGACTTTTGTGGCTACCTTTTGGCTTTTACTCGATCTTTGCTCTGAAGTCTACATCCCCAATTAACGGCGATATGAATATATGATGTGCCACAGTCAGTGTCCTGTAATCTGTTTATTTCACATTTGTGTTTATTTTGGGTTTTCAGTAATTATTCCTCGCTGCTGTCATTATTTTGTTCTAGCTGTCAGTTTCCACATGTCCTTACGCTCCCCCAAGGCCTCCCCACTCGGTGTGTTAATTGCCTTGTTCCTTCCCTTGTTTGTAACCACACCCCTAGTCTCGCTTCCCTGTTTCCCACACACCTGTTATGAGTTTTCCATGTGATTCGCTTGCTTGATTAGTTTCACATTTTTCTTTGTCTAGTTGCGAGTCTGTCTGTGTATTTTGCCAGTTACTTTTGAGCCTTGTGATTTCTATAGATTTTTCAGTATTGATTTTCTTTTGTCTTCCGGTTTCCCAGTATTGCTTCGCCCTGACTGTAGAACAGATATTTGGTCGAGACGCTCCGACTGTCCGCAGTTTATGATTCTGTCTGCTCCCTGGAGCAGCATTTTTTCCACCTGGTTTTCAGTCCTCAGCCTTAACAACAGTTTAACCACATTGACTCTGCTTCTAGATTCTGCACTGTAATCTTCCTGTTTGGCAAAAAACTGGACTGTGTGACCTTGGGCGTTATTTTAATAGTCTGTGAAGCTGATTTTCTGTCTGCATCTGAGTTCGTAGCCCCCAGTTTGTCAACAACCAATGTTGCACTGTTCTTCAGACATGGTACATTCATTAGAGATTAAATTGACATGCCAGGAAAAAAAAAAAAAACAATTTTCATTATAATTTTTATGATATTGTTAGAAGTGAGGTCATTCCCTCTGATTACATTACTTAAGAGTGTGGCTGCCAGGTATTATTATAATTATTGTTAATAGATGTGCTTCAATACTGACATAAAGAACATTCCAGTTTCCCAAGGGTCTCCTTCATCAGCACTGGGTATACACCTTCGACAAATGTGTTTGGCTTGTCGCTATAATAAAAAAAAAACGAATCACGAATAAAACATTTGAAAATCTTTCTGAATGCGGCAGCGAAGCAGCAGCTTTAGGCATAATAATCTGTTTCACTTGGCGTGAAAGGTCCCCATCACTGCATGAATGAAAACTGATAGTCTTTTGTTGTACTCGTAAATTGAGAAAAATCATTGTGGTGCTATATAGTAGTATTCTCGAAGACCTTTATCCTGTTTCTGTGTTACTGTAAGTATCGTGGTAATAATTGACAGGCTAACTTTGGAGGAAATATTAATTGGTAATCAAGAGATGGTTAAAATAGAAAACATACCATGTTTTGCTTTGGTTTGAATAAATAAATGCGGACAAATCTAATCCCATGTCCGGGGAGCCATTCACAAAGTCAAGTGGTCACCCAGAATGTGTCCAGATGTCTCTTATGTAATGCTAAGCCAGAGTTTCAACTGAGAAGGAAGAAAAAGCCGTACTGATTTACAGCTGAGCTAATTGTACTCACCCTATTTCTCATGATGCAAGTTCCCCTCTCTTTTGTAGCGGCATAAAGGGACATCTGGACACTCCAAAATGCTAACGCATTGACTGAGACCATGCAGGACAGTTTTCGGTGACAGTTTTGAAAGAGGTCGTCCAGTGAGGAAGTTCTCGTTGGGTTTGGGTAAGTAAATTCTGGAAAATAAAAACAAGTGACCTCCATAAGACAGCAGGTATCTGCCTCTAGAAGAGACAAAGAGCCGGTTTATGTCTGCTTTCACCATATTTAAAACAAAAAAAAAAAAAATCACTGTAAAATAAGTTCTGAGAGTTGTTGTGGGCCCTTTAAAGATTTATATTTACTATATTAGAATTGATTTAGCACTAAGATATTCACTTTAAGCCATATTATAGGCTCAGAGGAAGTCCGACATTAAGGTTTGGAATCCAGGCTTGCAACTCTGAAATTGATGGCTTAACTCCTTTTTGGCCCATAGCCATTTTTCATTACACTTACTAGGCAGACAAATGTAATCTCTGCCACCCAAAGAGACAAGCAGTAAGTGCACAGACAAGGTCAATGAAACAGCCATTCAACATGTCAAACAAGACGACTGTGTCATCACAATCCCCTGCCAAGATCGAGGACCATAACTCCGTAAATAAATATGCTTCGACATCCATTTTTGAACTCGACATGGATCATGATGAGCTCATTAAGCATACAAAATTTGACCCATGTAACCGTCAGTGTTTTTGAGGTACCTTGGCTCCATTGAAAGTGTGACGAATGGACAGAGCGAAGGACGGACGGACGAAGGGACAAAACTAGCCTATATCCCCCGAACCAGTTTTTGATGGGGGATAATAAGATGCAAAGTATATATTGAATCAATCTACATATAGCTACAAACATTAAACCCAGGTCTAGGTAATAAGTACAAGCCAGGTCAACCAGAAGAGAGTGATAAGAAATAACATTGAAAAACTGCATACATGAGAGAGATCTTGATAGCTGATGGGGCATGGTTCTCACAAGAGCATTGTAAGAGTAATGTAAGAGTTATATCAGGTTCTTTCTGAAGAGATTATTCTTTGCACACAGGGAAGGTAGTCCCAGTTGCTCTGCTACAGCAGAGCAAGATGGTTTGTATGGAGAAATTACTTCCTGCAGGCAGATACAGACCATTTTGTTCACTGCAGCCAAGTCAGGACTTTGAATCTGACCATGGCTTCTACAGGCAGCAAATATCGTGATCTCAGCCAACACGTGAGACCCTCATGCTCATATGATATTTTTCATGCTGCATGAACAACAAAAAAATTGAGCCCCTGAGAACAAAAGTGGTCTAACTCCAGATTTTCCTTTTTTAAAGTTTTAATCTTAAAATGATTCCTTAGTAGTCTATCTGTGAAATACAATAATGGATTAATTTGGTGTAGTTGCAGTACATTGCAATAGGTGGGTCATATGTTCTACACTTCAAGAACACATAAAATGCTCAGTGCAGTTGTGGTCCTAAATGAAAACTGAAAAAACATTTGTTGGACCCCTCTTGTTCTAAGGGGCTCAATGTATCAAAAGCCACGAAAGGCGTCTTTACCATGAATACTGTAGGTGGTACAGTTGTTGCTGAACAATGTACATGCATACAGATTTATATCCAAAAAAGGCAGGATATTCAATTATTCATTGGTGCAATATTTCCATCCACAGACAGAATTGCCCATTACAATTGATTCATTTTAAAGTTGTGCACGGATTCCACATTACTCCCATATCGCAGGTTTCAAATAAAAATATTGGACACAAATCTTTGCGCAATTTGTTCATCAGGTGTAGTTGGTGCATATGTACATGTACTCGGAGGAAGTGTTTTCCAACAAAATATTTGTGGAACTATGAAGTCGCTACTTTTTTATTTTTTAGATAGGCACAGTCTTATGTGTCCTGTTGTGTTGGTCCGCGGGGACGATTCAGATATTGCGCTCAGTGGACCGAGGAGTCATGTTCCACTGGCAGGATTAACTGCAGCTAAAAAAGCTATTTTAAAGGATTGGGTCGAGGGTGAGATTTCATTGGCACATACAGTACTTGGTTGCACTATCATACAGATCTGAAGTTTCTTACTCCTGGTAGTGTGCAAGGACTCACTGAGTGTTGTAGACGGCATTTGTCCGTCAAAATCATATCAGCTGAGTTTGGGCGCCTCTAGCGGTGAATCCGGAAACTGTCAGGGGAGGCGAACACTTTTTTTTTTCCCCAGCACTGTACCCTGTATGGACTCAGCTTCTCATTCTGATACACAATATATCCATCCTACATAATCAGAGGTATGAAGCTAAATGCAAAGGTGCGCACATACAATGACATACTAACAGATCATGTTGTATATGTTATGCTACGTGACAAAACCATTGCTCTATAAAGGCAACTCAGTGGTGTTGGGACTGGTCCACTGTTATATATGTTTTACTCCTTTGAATGTCAGGAATCTTTGAAAAGTGATCCTTTTGTAAAGTAGTTCTCCATTATAGTGAATTATCATTCCTCTATTAGAATATTTCCATTGCCTTGCCATCAGTCAGAATACCCCATGGTCCAGTCAAAACAGCCAAATATTAATGGAGATGAATATTAATGGGCCTTGCGGCCTTGAGACGGACGTCGGCCCTGCAGACTTCTCGTTCTCCTGGTCATGGCAGGGATGGAGGCACCGACTCCCTGAGGTGCCAAGCTCTCCTCAGCAAATTTAACTGCAAGAACTCCATTCATTTTAAATTCAAATTGTTTTATCATTTGTGATACACGTTGGTTTATGTTTTGTGATGCACGTTTTAATTGTGCCATAATTGTTTTGTATTTTGTGTGCCTTTTTCTTACATCTCTCCCTTGTGGAGGTCAGAATTAATTAATTAATTAATTAAGCAGAGATATGCAGGGAAACCAGTTTCAGTTTCAACGTTTGCTATGCAATCTTGTTGGCTGTGCAGCTGGTGAGGCAGTGGTAGGCATTTTGTGTGTTCATTGGAATAAATGGTATGCAACTATCACAGTCACCAGGATACAGTAATTTAGCAAATGGGATCTTTAAAATGATACAAAACAGATCTCATGTATTAGATGGTATGCTCTGCATTTTTAAACACTGGAGGAGTCAGAATAATGTTTCAAAATTCTAATTCAGAGCACTGGTTCTTTCAATACGCGGAAGTGATTACACTAACAGTAGTTTGATGAATCATGATGAACTTGTCCCAGTGACGCATTTTGTTTTCTCACAACTTATAAGTTGTCAAATTTAGGGCCTGGATGACCAGGATGTCGGCAGCTGAGGTGTCCTCAGAATTTTCCTGAAAACATATTCATAAATTATAACGTTGGCACCGGAAAGTGAAAATGGAGTCCTTGTCAATGACAAAGACATCTTCTGCGGAGATTGTTTGTATGCAGTAGATTCCGTGCACTACTTACCGCAGGCTCAATTAGCTAATTAGGTGGATAATGTCACTGTTTCAGTCATAAATAAAATTATATAAAGAGGGGCAAAGGGACAATTCTTGTCTGCCTTCACTGATCTTATTGATAAATTCAGCATAATGGTAGATCACATTAATGATGATTACATTCATGAAATAATTAAAAGCTGAAGTCTGGTTGAAGTGTAGAAAAGGATTCAATCTTACGAACCCAACTTGTCCAAGATTTACTTGAACCAGGCCTTTCTTATATTTGTCATAGAGAATTAAAAAAGTTCCAATTATTTGGCAATATAATAATTGTACTTTTTTGATATTTGAACTGCTGAAAGATAAGATTGGATGATAAACATAGTTTTCTCTGTTTTCTTAATTTCTATGCTAATTGTGAGAATACCAGTGAACAAACATCATGCACTATCATGCACTAAAAAAAAAAAAACCCATAATGATGCGCAGTATGACAATGCCGCCATCTTGTGGTTGATACTGTAAAATGTAACCATTTTGATCCTGCTCAGCATGACCTGTCGAAAAATAAATCGCGCGTACACAAACACACACACGCGCGCGCGCGCGCGTTCTGTTATCCTCTCTGTAATCAGCACATTATTTAGTTGTTCGGTTAATTACCGACTAATCTGCCCCCTCCCCCCTCCCCCCTCCCCTCCTTCCGGGTTTTACAATGATTCTCTTGCGGCATTTACAGGTTATGCTGTGAAGCAATCGGGCATTTCAAGTTTATTTTGTTGTAATACATGTATGGTTAAAAAAACTGAAGAAATATTACACAGATCTTAGAACCAGTTTGTTTAAAAGAGATAAAGCCAAAGCTATTTTAAAAATCATTTAAGGCCTGAATTTTAAATCAACTCATGTCTTGCTCATCCCCAAAGACAAATGTTTACCTTTGCAATATGGTCTAATCTTACCATCTTCCAAGGCGTTCTCTGGGAGAGCAAAAAGGATTAACTAGGTCTATCTGCCATTTTTGTATTTTCGAGGAAATGGCGATTAAAGATTTGGTATTAAAAGTACTCCTTGAGTTTTTCTGAATGAAAAGATTTTTTTGCCCTAACAATTAGAATACGACGAGACTAAACTGGGCTAATTTACATACCCTTATTCGTCTGGCAAGATTGAATTCTGGCAACATTGCATTGAATACCCAATTTTGCAGATAGACCATTGTAACTTTTCTTAGAATTCATAAAATTCCAGTATTACTTTGGTCTATCTGCAGATTACTGGTTAAGAAATATGGAAATGAATTAACAACCTCTTGAAACCGCCTCTTAAAACCGCTTTTTAAAGAAACCTTAATGTTCATCAACTAATAATACAACTATTAATACAATCCTAATACAATACAATACTAATAATACAATCCAATTCCGAAATAGTTGGGACAAAGTGTAAATTGTGAATAATATCAAAATGCAGTGACTTTTAGATCACATGAGCCAACATGCTATTTACAATAGAACATAGATAACATTTCAGATGTTGAAACTGAGACATTTTACATATTTATCCACAAAATGAGCTTACTTCAAATTTTTTGGCTGCAACAGGTCTCAAAAAAAGTTGGGATATAGCCAAAAAAGGGCTGAAAAAGCAATTAAAATATGAGAATTTGCTGAAAAAACATTTAGCAAGTAATTTTGTTAACTGGCATTTTTGAGACCTGTAGCAGCCATCAAATTCGAAACGAGCTCAATTTGTGGATAAAATTTTTAAATTTCTCAGTTTCAACATTTGCTATGTTATCTCTGTTCTATTGTGAATAAAATACTGGCTGGTGTGATTTGAAAGTCATTGCATTTTGATTTTATTCACAATTTACACTTTGTCCCAACTATTTCAGAATTGGGGTCGTACTTATGAAACAACTTTTAATCACTGTCACAGTAAAAAAGGAATACCATATTAACACTTTTTAGGCCTTTTTCAACATGACCTAGTAATGATAGAGAAACATTCATGTGTGAATGATCTCACATCATGGAAATATGAAGATTATAACGGTGAACAACTTCACAAGGATACAAACAATGTCATTTTTTGCCTGATTTAATTTTTGCAAGTGTAATTGAAGGTCATCTGAGCATGAAGTAAGGCGCAGGGTTCAAAGGGGTCGTACTTAATCTCTTAATTAATTGTCGGCGTGTTGTGGGCATGTCATGAAATTAACCAATCAGCATCATCTCCCGTTCTCTTTAAGGGCAGGTCCGCTTGTACCTTTGCCAATTGCTATTATAATGATGGATTTGCCATGTAGAGAGAAAGAATGCTTTATTGCTGTGGAAATGGGTCTGCTCAAGCATAATCCATCACTGAAAGTATGGAGACCTGATCACACTTTAAAAATGTTTATATAGAATATTTTTACATGTGCATAAAACAAGAAAGAGAAAAAAGAGAAAATTCAAGAATGCGGGTAAAAAATAATTATGTGCGGCTGTGGACAACCGGGATTTTCCATATTGTCCCAATTTCATTTGAAATAGGGTTGTTGCTGGGAATGAAAATCGCTCTTTGAATTTGTCTGATAAATTATGCCAGTATCTTCATACTGTCTGGTACTTTCCAGAATTATTAATACTAACCTGCCTTTCTGAGATTCTGAGCACAAAAATGGATGAGATGGTTTATCTTGGCCCAAAGTGCTCGAACATATTCAACCCACCACAGAAACTTCTGGACTGGGGGATGGCTGTTGCCCTGAGCAGCTGCATGGAATGTTTATGCCAGCGGCCAACTCTGCCACCTAGAATCCCCCAAAGATAACCTTACATCTTCTGATAGCATTCAGATGGGATGGGGCTCATTTTACCTCAGTTTATTTAACTTTCCAAAAATGCACTTTGCTCCAGATGAACACAGAGTCCTGCCTGGTGTAAACACAGGAGCCAACACTGTCTTCCCTCCAAAAAAAGTACAGTCCAAAATATGTTATACCAAATATTTCAAACAACATGCAGTTGGCTTACTAAATACCTCTCCTTTTTATCAATATTGTTGTTTGCACGCATGGAGTGAGAAGAATTTCATTGCCCACTGGGCTGTCGGTTGATAAAATGTCATAGCTGCTGCCCAAAGTCAACAATGCAGAAAGAATTTGGCTGGGATATAATCACTCAGAGTCAAATTAGTTTCACATTTTTCTAGGGGGGAACCTCTTTTCAAAATAAACGCTCCTAATCATGAGCCGACCCATAATGCAGGCTTAGGACAGAAGTGAAGGGCTATAGAAAGCTCAGCCGCGGCAAAAAGGGAGGATTACATTGCCTAAACATGATGTTATTATTTTCATTATTATTTTGCAATTAATTTTCTGGAATAATTTTACGCACAAATGCAAGATAACTGCTCATTCAGGGTCCATCTACCTTGACTACTAAATTCTATCTCTACTTGTACGTGTTATGTGCATATGCACTGAACCCTTGCACGTACACATGTATTAACTGTATGAATAAACATATTTGTACGCATATAATTCAATTCAATTTTATTTGTATAGCACTTTATACAGAGAGACTGTCAAAAAGACGCTTGACAGTGAGATCACAAAGACGCTTTACAGTGAGAGAGTTATATACACACAACACTTGCGCATATACAAACAAAACTTACGTATGTACTTGAATATGTATTGCATTTTTACAAGAGAGATGAATTGAAAACAACTGCACACATAAATATACAGAATGTATTCAACAGTAATACAAACATGTATTCAACAAAATTGCACATATGCGTGCGTACAGTATGCAGTTTACACTGCTCCACACACACACTTGTGTCTTTAATACTAGTAACTGAGTGAATAAAAAGCTGCACAAAGGCTTTAATTTGCCTTCAGCTGGGCTGTCCTCTATTCAAAATGGGATCACGCAGTGACAGAGAGTCTCTGAGAAATTTGTCAACACAAACAAACTAAATATCACTTTACCTCTACAGCAAATACCATCTGACAAATCTGTGGACATTTTTTAAAGGTCCCCTATTATGCCACCAGCTGCACAGCTAATTAGCCATTATGAGTCAGTTCAAAGTCTCCCCTACCTGACATCACAAGGGGGAGTGACCACCAAGAATAATGAAGTTTGATTGACTGCTTGGCTGAAGGTGGTCAGTTCTTCTTGCCTCAGGTTGATTACTTCCCCATGTGATGTCAAGAGGGAAAAGATTTTGAAATAGCTTGTAATAACTAATTTGCTGTGCACCTGATGACGTAATAGGAGACCTTTAAACAACTGTTTGTTTTTCAGCAACCTTATTTTTAAGTATTTATATTCTGTTCACTGATATTTTGCTTGATGACAAAGCGTTGGAATATGTTATTCATTACAAGTATCTTGGGCATATAATGTCAAATGATCTTAGTGATGGTAAAGATATACAGGCCAAAGGAAGGTGTCTTTATGGCCGTAGCAATATGATCTGTAAACAATTTTATTTTTGCTTTTCAAATGTTAAGAATAGATTATTTACTTCTTTTTTCTCAAGTGTTTATCTCTGTTATCTGTGGGTCAATTATAAGTCCTCTACTGTTCATTCTGTTAAAGTTGCTTTTAACAATGTATTTTGCATTATCCATGGTTTTAACCGTTGGTGCAGCGCTGGTGGCCTGTTTGAGTTTAACAAGAAACATTACGTAAATCTGTTTTCATGTTCATTAGTCGAGCTATGTCTTCTAGAAATGTTATTTTTCACCATTGTTCATTCAGATGTGTACAAAAGTTCTTGTCTTGTTGCCTTTTGGCGCTGCTAATTGTTCACTTGTTTCAGGTAGATTTATATCTCCGCCACTTCTTTTTATATTTTTATACCTATTTTAACTATGGATTGTATTTTTACATGTCTGATACAAAATGAATGAATGAATGAATGAATGAATGAATGAATGAATGAACGAAAGTTTTGAGTCTCCCTTTCTTTCTATCATCTTTTTGCTCTCTTATGCCACATTTTTTAAATGATCAGATGCAACTTTCCCTTCAGTCTAAGAAAACTTCATGCCAGTATCTTCACTTTGTAGAGTTCAGGACGTATCGATTAATCACATAAAATTGACAGACCCATACATGGGTCCGTCAAATGCAGATGCTGTATTCAAACCTGTTGAACTTCAGACCTAAAGCTTCAGTGAAAAAAAAAAGTTTAAGGAGTCAAGAATGTTTTTTATTCCGCGCATAAAGAAAATAGGTTTATATGTACTGATCATAACCCAGAGTCAGACCGTACTCCTAGGATTTATTGATAGTAATACAGTGTACATAGAAAGAGATACGGAGCCCAGAGCAGAATAACGCAGTTCAGTTCAGATGGCACAGGCTTGGGTGCAAGAAGCGTGTCCGTGCCCAACCAGTGGCGATCCGGGACAGAGCAGAACTGTCAGGTGGCAGGACCAGGAAGTTTGGCAAGAATGCAGTCCCAATCCTACTGACTGCAGAAGGCTTGAGAGGTGTTCCTAATAAACTGGGCAAAAGAACAGATGGAAGGATGATTACAAGGATGGCAATCCCAATACTGGAGACTGGGAGTAAGGCCTGGGAGCTCATTCCTGTTAATATAACTAGGAATAGAAGTTCCATATTTAACTGTCATTAAAGATTACAAATAATTTTTGAAGACAATAAACTTGTACTCGGAAATACTGACTGGTTGCTAAAGGTCATACAGCAAGTGACAATCCAGCAGCTTGCACTGTCAATATAAGGAATATATTTACACAAACACGCATGTGAGAGAATGGAGAAACATGAATGTATAACAGCTGATGGGAAAGGCACGTAACCAATCAGAGGAGACATTATATGGAGAAGACACACAAGCGGCTGGATGGAAGGAGACATGATAGGCACTCATGCAAGGGTTGTGAAATCATGCTATGAAACAGATTGCAGTTCTGTTCTTTGAATGCTGTACGTGTGTATTGAACTTGTTTTTTCATTTTCGAGGGATATTGCATAATTTAGTATTCCTTCCGTCAGTGTAAATTAAGCCCAACAGCCATTATAATTTTGGCCATATATGGATTGGTAAAATGCAGCTGCTGTATTCAGACTTGCAGAACTTCAGGCCTATTTTAAATTATAATGGAGATCTCAGGGTTTCCAACAATCTTGAATATGTCCTGCTAAATTAGAGGGAAATGTGTAGAAAATTATGTACAAGATCTAGATATTTTCCATTTGATGTAATGTTGTGGCCGTAAAAACGTGGGTTTGAATATTTCTCTCAAAATAGGTGTGATGTAACTTCAGTGAAGCATTACAATCAGCAGATACAGAATATGTGACATTGTCCTACAATATGAAAAAAAGTTTTTTTTTGCCTTTGAACCTACTCAAGGAAAAACCTGTGGAAAAAATTAGGGTTTAAGGGGTGAATCATGTTTTTTCTTTTGCTCACTGAGTGAAGAAAACAGGTTGATGACATGAAACAGATTGTAGTGGTGTTTTTGAAAGGCTTGATGTACTTTCCGTGACTGTATACGGTGTTGAGCCTCATGGGTATTGTTCTGAGTGGAATCCTGATCTAATTTGCGTACATCTAAAACCGCCCTCACTGAGGAGCAAGATATTACAGCCATGGCTGCCAGTTTTCCCCTCTCCATGCTGAAGGCTGGTACTTACATGTCTACTGCAACCCCAATTCCAAAATAGTTGGGACAAAGGGTAAGTTGTGAATAAAATCAAAATGTAATGACTTTCAAATCACACCAGCCAGTAATTTATTCACAATAAAACTCATTTCAAATTTGATGGCTGCTACAGCTCACAAAAAAAGTTGGGACAGGGGCTTGTTTATCATAGTGTATTTGCACACCTGTTTGTACATGGAAAAGTATAGTCAATCTCCTGAACTGATTTTTCCCCACGACTGCGCTTATCCTTTCAAAGATTTTGTACCCGTCCTTAAGATCAGATGTCGCAAGTAGATTGAATTATGGTAACTCTTTGAAGTTTGGTTCTGCGAGCAGAACAAGAGTGCATTGTCAAACTTGTACTTTATGTTAAGCCTTTTCACAGAGGTTAAATACATGTTTAATCACTGGAGACATGTTCAAGGGCTAGTGTGTGAAATTGTAATCAGTCAACATAGCTGCATACTGTAGTTAACCGGGGGGCCTACCATCACCAAGCACTTTTTTAGGAACACCATATAGACACTGATTATAGCCTCTTAGAACTGTAGCTACAGCTGGGCCAACTGTTCAAATCAAAGATCAGGACTGCAGGCCAGTTCAGCTCAGGAACTCTATGAAGCCATGCTGTTGTAATAGCTGCAGTATGTGGTTTTGTACTGTCCTGCTGAACACAAGGCCTTCCCTGGAATAGATGTCGTCTAAAGGGAGCATATGTTGCTCTAAAACCTTTACATACCTTTCAGCATTCATGGTGCTTTTTAAAACATGCAAGTGTCCCACACCATATGCATTAATGCATCCCCATACCATCAGAGATGCTGGCTTTTGAACTGAATGCTGATAACAGGAGGGGTGGTCTCTCTCTAGCCTGGAGGATACAACACCCATGATTTCTAAGAATGTCAAATTTTGACTCATCTGACTACAGGACAGGTCACTTTGCTAAAGTCCATTTTAAATGAGCCTTGGCCCACAGAATGTAATGGTGCCATCAGGAACCAGTTGCGAGAACCAGGAAATGCAGTAGAGCTTGTTTTATTAAAGGGGGAGGACCCCCGCAGGGCAGAAGGCAAGTACAGAGTCCATAATCCAAAAGTCAAAATCCAGTTGGGCAAAAATGGTATCAAAAACCAGGGCAGCAATCACAGTAATCATAGTCGGACAGAAATGGGTCTGGTACACAGGAACAGTTCTATCAGAGAAGCAAGCCAGAATCCACAGAACGTAATCCAAATCGTTACCAGGGCAGCAAACAGATCTCGTAGTCGGGCAGAAAAATGGTCAAAACACACAGATGCAACGATAATCCAAAATTACAATGGCAAAAATCTAGTCGGGCAATCCAGTCAGAAAGCTAAACACTGAGAAATCAAGGCGGGAAACGTGGCACAAGAAAACTAGGGAGAACGATCTGACAAGAGAGTGAACCAAACAGCCATCTTATATACACACCCAGGGTAAACACATGACCAGGGACAACAGGTGCAATCAATGGTAACAATGATCAGGGAGAGACACATGAGGAATAAATTGATTAAATGAATTTGGCTGTAGCCAAAAGACAGGGATCACAAGACAAACCTAAGTACAAAACAACAGCTCTGGTTAAGGAGTGCTAAAGTGCCAAGATAAAAGAAAAGGATAGCACAAAGTATAAGTGGAAATCCACAGAAACTTGCAGCAGAGATAATTAGGGATAGGCAAGGAGGCGGAGATTAGAATTGAGCGACTGCTGAGAGGTAGTTAGTCAATTAGTATGTGCAGCTTTACAATCCCGAGTGCATGTTAGAAAGTTAGTAAAAATATACAAGATTAGTGTGGTTAGTAATTAGCAAAAACAATAAACTGTTAGTATGTGTTAGTAAGACAGTAAAAGAGAGAGGAAGGAAGAACACGAGATAATGAAAGAAGATTGAAACTCAGAAACCAATAAATCACCCGAATGAGTGGCACACAAGGCAAGGGACCGTGAGCAAAGATACACACCTGACAAGACAGGGGAGACAAAGTGCAAAGCATGGAAATGAAAACATGGCATGGAAAACTGAATGATCTAAACACGAAAAATAATAACAAGAAATCTAAATACCAGGAACACAATACACAATACTAAGAATGGTCAGACAGGCAGAGGTCACTAAAACACAAGAATCCTAAACATGGCTGAGCCAGGCACAGAACTAAAACATGACATGCAGGATGCACAGATCACAACACAGAACACGGCAGCGCTTCTGGATCATGCTCAACAATGGCTTCCTTTTTGCATGATAGAGTTTTAGGTGGCATCTGTGGATGGCACAATGGACTGTGTTTACAGACAGTGGTTTCTTGAAGTATTCCTGGGCCCATTTAGTACTGTCAATGACAGAATCATGCAGGTGAGTAATGCAGTGGCGTCTGAGGACACGAAGATCACTGGCATCCAGTAAAGGTCTTTGGCCTTGTCCCTTACGAACAGAGATTTTTCCAGTTTCTCTAAATCTTTTGATGATGTTATTCACTGTCGATGATGAGACCTTCAAAGCCTTTGCAATTTGATGCTGAGGAACAGTGTTTTTAAAGTAATAAAGTATTTCACAATTTTTTTTACGCAAACCTTCTCAGGTTGGAGAGCATCTGGCCATCTTTACTTCTGAGAGACTCAGCCTCTGTAAAACATCCCTTCTATAGCCAATCATGTTACACACCTGATGCCAGTTAACTTACTGTAATTACTTGCTCAATTTTCTTTCAGCTGATTCTCTTATATATTAATTGCTTTTTCAGCCCTTTTTTGCCTGTGTCCCAACGTTTTTGAGCTCATTTTGTGGACAAAAACGTTAAATGTCTCAGTTTCAACATTTAGAATGTTATCGATGCTCTATTGCAAAAAAACATTGGCTCATTTGATCTGAAAGTCATTGCATTTTGAGAACATCTTTGTGTTTTTGTTCATGTAAGTGTTATGCAGTTATTATCATAAGATATGCACATCTAAGCAAATGGTGTGAATTATGATTTTTAATGTAAAAATAAAAAAGTGTTTGTGTGTGTGTGTGTGTCACAACCCTCACGTGTCCTTAATAGTCTCCTCCCCCCTCCCTGAAACCTGCTTGTGTTTTGTGGTTTTACCTCCCTTTATTGATTTATTGTCGTCTTCCCCTATTCCAGGTGTAATCCATTATGTGCCCCGCTCCGTGTGTGTGGTCTGTGAATAAAAGCTTATTTTCTGTCTGTCTCAGTTGCTGTGAAACTAACACCAATCATAGTTCTGGGCTTCGGCCACTCGACTTCTATTGCCATATTCATACGCCTTGTTCCTTGTCTGAGTCATAACATATTTCTACATGCACGAAAACTGCCTGGACAAAGAAACTCACAAACTCTAATAGTGATCTGTGTTTTAATGTGTGTGTGTGTGTGTGTGTGTGTGTGTGTGTGTGTTTCTGTGTGTGTTTGCATGCATGCATGCACATTTGGTTAAATGATTTCTTCAGGCAACTTGTAAATAGTTATTGCGTATAGCCACATGAACACGTCAATGCTAAGTTGTCATTTGCTGGTGAACTGGTCGTTCACAGTGGATAGCTCTCTCTGCCGTGACTGTATCAGTGAGGATAAGTTTTCTTCTGAGTTTGTCAACTTTTTTTTCGAAACACCAAAGGCAATTCCCTGATGCTAACACAGATTTATGCTTCTTTCCCCTTGAAAAGTGAAGGGCCTTCAGGGGGAAGATAGCAGCTTTGTAGAGCACAGCATGCAGAGACAGGGCCTGACTGATACCTTATAAGGAAAACCAAACAAATCCACAGTTTTGCCTTTTAAGAATCAGATGAGCAAATATTTCAACTTTTTTCAACGACAAAAGGTTTTGTGCCCCATGACTCTGGGAAGAACCGACTGAAAATATTACATTCCTGACCTCCGAATGAAAGAGCTGAAGCTGAAACGAGTCAGGCTCACGCTCTAGGTAATAATTAACCACTCTCCCACCCTTTCTTCTGTGAGAGAAACAAAATGGCTGCCATCATCAAATCTGTTACTCTGAAGTACAACCCATTTTTTAAAAAAGCATGATAGGTTATTCAACAGATAACAGAAGTGCAGCTGAACAAATGGGAACATGGGAGCAATAGGATGTAAGGATTGTATTTTCGTCAAACAATGACATTTAAAAAAAAAATATACAGTGTGACGTATGTTTAAAGCTGAAATATAAATAAACATTGCAATTGCGCCTTAACGGGGGTAGTGAAAAACAGACTGGTTACCGCTTGCTGGTTATATTTAGGAATTTAGCATTAATAAAGGTTTACATTTTTGTTTGTAAAGCTAATGCTGTCATAGGAAATATAGATGTCAAAATAAAAGCCCTATGCTTTGGTTTCTGCTCTTGATAAATGTGTAAAGCCGCTTTCACAACGGACACAAAACAAAACTTGCGTATTCGCGTCTTTGCATTGACTTTGAATGTAATCTGTCGAGTGCAAAAATTTGTTTCGCGTCCAGTGTGAAAGCTGCTAAAGTCAATTCCCATTGTTTTTGTTTATCGGCCAATCAGCGAGCCGCACCTGTGCAAACGAACCGAAATGGAAGCATTATCTATGCGTGTACACAAAACACTGGTTGATGAATGAAAATGCATGTTACAATGCAAGATGTCAACAAAAGCGAGTGATTTGTTTGTAAACACTGGACGTTCAACGTTCCGTCTGAGAATCGACTTTAGATGCCCTCACAGTTTTCTCCAGCCTTTCACAAACGGACCGATGGGTGTGCTTTCCTGTACCCTGAAGCGGATGCTGTAACACCACCCATCATAGCACTTCTCCTGAACTTGGTTGCGAGGAAATCTATGGACAGTGTGTGGGTTGGGAGCCAATGAAGACTGAGTAGATTTGAGCCCACCCTGACACCATAAGCTGCCCCATTTCCTCCTCTTCAGGTTTTCACCATGATAAAATAATTTTTCATCTTTTTCACATTTTTTTTATCTCTCCTCCTCCCTCTCTCTGCCCTCTCTCTTTCATTCGCAAACTACTTCAGTTACATTTTATTTATTGGTGTGAACAAACATGTCTTATTGAATCGCAATGTCAGATTATTACATCCAGAAAAGAAATGTCTAAATATGTTGACATTTTATTTTTGAGACCCAAATTCATTTTCAGAAAATAAATGGTACACGTGATCATAGTTTATATTGCCATAAAAATGCACAATCCTGGGACAGCATTGATATGTTATTAGTCTATTATCACTGGTATATCCATTTTTTTCACATTCTCCATAAATCTACTCTTGTTTATCACTTTCCCTGTTTTATCCGAGATGTTTTCGATGAGGCCAACCATCGCTGAGAGCTATATTTATGATTTTAGCTGACAAAATTGCAAGACAAAGTGGAAAATTATATCAACCACCATCAAGTAAATCTCACTTCATCTAATTCGCCGAGCTTTTACTATACAATATATTATACAGTATATCAGTTGGTAATAATTACATATTTTTCTCAATGAAGGCAGTAATCATGTTTTAAAAGACTTCAGCAAAAAAGGATTGAAACACTGAATGTTCTTTTTGGCTTACATTCAGTTTTATGAACCCTACTGAATATTTTTAGCTAAAATTATCCACAGTTAACATGGGGGAAAAAAACTTATGCTTAAAATTAATGTAATGTTCTGTGTTTGTGATTCAGTTTTTATGTCAGATGATGTGGGATGTTATCATTTCTTTCATCTGAATGCTGGAAGAGTTCCCTGAAAATGAAATAATGAGCCATTTTGTTTGGGTATCATGAATCTCGGGTTCTTGATTTAGTACAAAGCTCAGTGTTCATGCATTAATGACTCCGCCTTGCTTTTAACTTTATCTGTACTGTACTCTGTCTCAGTCGCTGAAAGTGTGGGCCAGCACTATAAAATATCATTTCACAGAGTGATTCTCACAACTTTTTTTTATATAGAAACCATCCATTTGCTGTGTAAAGTTTGGTTGAGTTCTAAATTTGGTCCGGAAGTTGGATGTTGGAGCTGGGAATGACATCATACCAGAGCTGAATGTGTTTCATTGAGTAAGTCAGAAAACTGACTTGGGGTCAGTGGGATTCCCTCGAGCCAGGATAGCCTTTGTTAACCATTGTTTGCAACACTAGTAGATAACAACGAATTTGCGGTATTTTGCACGTACAAACACCATAACAACAAGCCCACTGATAAAAGTTGCTTAGTACTGTGTACAACTGATTTAATGAGACACAAATAAGATAGAAGGGTTAATAAACAGTATATTATTGCATCTTTGGCTTTTTTGACACAAGGAGCACCCGTCTTAAACTCGGGCTTTGGGGTCGGTGAAGTTTCTCCGACTTGCCAAATTGGAATTTGACTTCAGGGGGCGTTCCAATGGGAATTTTTGACTGGGAGCTCAAAATCCCAACTTCTCAGTACAAACGGAACGCAGAAAAAGTTCAAGGGTATGACCCCAGAGAGTAGGAATCAATCCCACAACCTTAGGAGTACAAGCTCAGTTCTGTAAGAATAATACTACACTGCCCCCAACGGCTGCATGGATGCGTACATCCATTCCATCCCTCCCAAACTTCTCTCAAAAAAAGGCTCTCACGTCCTCACGGGAGACGACACACGAGTGAGGAGGGGTGATCAGGATGAAGAGAGGGAGTGGGTGAGCCAGAGTGAGAGAGGCGGGGAGAGAGGAGAGCCCCCCTCACTTTAACATGGAAAACTTGTGCACAGCGGCATGCAGGAGTGTAGTAAACATCTGGCGGTGTTCTGAGGCATCCTTCCCCCTGCCTCCGAGCCTTACAGACAATAAAACAGCAGGCCGATCTCTGATCCTGTCCAGCTCCTTTAATCACAAACCGAGGGAAGCAAATATTTTAATGTTTACAGCAAATGTTCCCCATTGTGTGGAGTCATGGGCTCACCTGGTGTTACCTTTTCACCTCTGACCTTTAACCCCAGGTGAAGTAGCAGCGTGAGATCAGACAGACGTAGCGGAGGGAGGGGGTGAAGCACAAACAGATGACAGTAATGTTTTGAGGCTTTCGGGGAAGACACTGGTGTCAGGTTATTTACTGCCCTTTAATCAACAGTGGCTGCACTCCATGACACGGCTTTTACAATGCTCCAATGAGAACAGGCTGCAGCTCCCAGTAAACCCCACCAATCAGACGGTGTAATTTGTGTCGTTCCCTCAGCCACCGTCTTGTGCTGTAAACAGAGGATTGACGAATCGATATCATGTTTTTGATTTCCTGCCCTCTCTATCTCCTCTTTTCCCCTTCTGACTGCAACTTTCCTCTTAAATGTGAGTTTTTCCCGTACAAACAATCTCCACACTTTCTTCAGCACCATGTTTTATTTTGTTTTCCGTATCTGACCCCACAAGAGACAGACCGCCCTGTCTCCCAGTCAGTTTATTGTGTTTTTGTTTGCACATAGAGATTAGTCAGTGAGCATGCACTTTAGCTAGCTTCTTTATTGTTCTTATTTTCACTGTGCCGGATTGCATAATTGCTTATTTGCGGCTCGAACCTCAATGTTTATGGTGTTGCTAAAGCAGCCTGTTTGTCTGCCTTGTTTGTTCATAAACACTGACATCATGGGGAATTTTCGTTTTTCAGCCTCTCATGCAACCAGCCCTTGGGTGTGACTCTGTCGTGTTAGGAAGCAAAGCACTGGCTGCATCAACCAGAACTGTGGTCTTGTGGACAGTGTCTGAGTTAAGCCCCCTCTCTGAGATAAAACCTAATTCTCTGGGCACACAAATGTAACTCTTACAGACACAATTAATGCTGCATTTCCTTTCCACCTGGTTGTCAATTATTTGTGTAGCGACTGTCATTGGTCAGTGATTTCTTTGACCAGTTGACCCAGGTCTGAACTATTCCCTAATTTGAATAGTATCTAATAAGACTGAGGTGCAGCCAAGTTGCTGTGAAAGATACTTTTACTGCACAGGTATTAGGTTTGGCACTCGGGTACACCACCTAGCTCGATGAATGTGCATTAAAAATGTCTTTTGAAGCAGCTTGGCTGCCCCAGACTCTTTTTGGATTCTCCTTGTGCCCTTGAGTGCCTTCATGCGACCAAAAAAGTGTTTGGCTAATTTTAGCGGCATTCCTGGTTGAGACAGAGAATCATTGATTTTTACCATAAACTATTCCTCTTCTTAGCTTCTGTTGAAATCTAGCAAGAAGTTTCAATTTCAGAAGATAATTTACGTATTTTAGGAGCTACTTCCTTGTAGTATCAAGCAGAACAGATCAATCATTCGCAAGATGGGAGAGAAGTGTGTTGTGGCTTCTTCCTGCTATTAATATTTTGTTTAATTCAGGAAAAAAAATAACTATGTTTGAATCTGAACCGCTTGGGAATCAGTATCCTCCACATTAAAACTGCTCTGTGTCAGTCTTTGAAGTTTACCGTGTTAATTCCCCTTGTTTTCCTCAGTGGGCACACAGTCACAAGTTGTTTTGATGGGGTAGGCAGTATTTATCAGATTAATATTAGCATACTGTAACTCAGAGTCTGACCCCTGTACTGTGTTTGGACATTCAGAAGCTCTACATAAGCCCAGCTTCAATGAAACTGCCGTTTCAATCTGCGTTATAAAAGCCTATTGTAGGACAGTATATACACGGTATATATTTGTGTGTGCGTCTGTGTGTGTGTGTGTGTGCGTTTGTGCGTTTGTGTGTGTGTGTGTGTGTGTGTGTGTGTGTGTGTGTGTGTGCGTGTGTGTGTGCCCGCCTGCATGTGCGTGTGATTTTGTGTGTGTGTGTGTGTGTGTGTGTGTGTGTGCGTGTGTGTGTGTGTATGTGTGCCTGTCTGCGTGTGCGTGTGTGTGCGCGCATGTAAGCTCATTTCTTTGTGAGTAAAGTTAGGAGAAGATATGAAATCCTTCCGTAATTGTTGTTTTGTGCACAGAAGGACAGGACACATTTGGTTTACTGCCGTTCAAGGCTCATGAATAAAATAACAACCAAAACAACAACAACAACAACTACTACAATGCTAACAAGGCTGACAGCAGCATCGAGACCAACTTCATCTGAGAGGAGCTCTCCTTCCCCCGCACATGCCTCTCTGTGGAGATAAACAAACCAACCAACAAACAAACAAATAAACACATAAACAGTTGAAACTAGAACAGTCTGTCCTGATAATTTCCCTCAGCTCAAAGAAAACTTGGTGCAGTGCATGCATGTGTGTGCACCAAAAAGCAACAAAAATGTACTGTTAACATTTTCTGGTGTTTGCACCAGACAATAACCTGAATGTCCTCAGATATAAGCTTATTGTTTTTACATAAAATGCTTAAATAGCACCTTGGTCATTTCACCGCTCATAACAAAATATATGACTAGTAAATACAGCTACCATCCCGGAAAAAAATAACGCTCTGATATATTTGCATTCAGCTAAATGATTATCCTTACACTAACAAGCCAGGCATCATCCCTGATCCTAATGCTGTCCACTGGTCTTTGTAGTATACTAGGCTCAGGATTAATTTTAGTATTAATACAGTTGCCGTGTGAATTATTCCTTATTTGGGTAATTCTCCCTCCTTGCAAGGACGAGGATGAGACCTATCGTGTGAATTCAGTGGTCAACAGATTTTCTGTTTCCCCCTGGTTTTCTATGATGAAGAGCATATCATTGCTGTGAGGTCAGTGTGAGATTAAAAATGAAAACCAGGTGACTCTGTTTTGGTATTACTGAGCAATGGGAAACAAGCAAATGTTTGCATCACTTTAAAACATCAATTGCAAATAAAAATGACCGTGAAGCACTAGAGAAGGGTTGCGATTTTGTTTCTGGGGAAGCAGTTAATCAAATTAACCCCTTAACTGTCACTTAACCACATGTGAGAAAATGCAAGTGAGAGTTAAGGGGTTAAATAGAAGATATTGACAGTATTACCTCAATCGCAGCTCACAGAGGCTCAAAAAAAAAAAAAAAAGACAGGAAAATAGACACAAATCTTCCCTGTTTTAATACAGCAGGAATCAGTCAGAGGAATGATGGAGCATAGGTGGATATATATTCCTTCAAACCATTTAATTTTATGGTCATACAGTATTTATAACCACTCAAGCAGTGGTCTCCAAACTTAGTCCTGGGGGAAACAGCGAATGCTGGTTTTATTCCAACCACCATTACAATCCCACAATTTTAAAAATCTTTTGCTTTCCATTTTTAGAGGGTTATACTCTCTTAAACCACTTCATAACCAAAATTGCTTTGCATTTTATGAATGCCCATTTTGAAATGTTCTAAGTAAATGCATTTGTGGTGACTACATTTTAAAATTTATGACTACTGTTAATAATAAGCAAAAAAGTAGGTTGACTGAACTGAATGAAATGTATGGCAACCAGCTGCAAAGATTATTATTATTTTTTTTTTTTTTGAGTTTGCTCAATCTCAAATCCCAGTAGTTGCCAAACCCATTTCTGAAAGAACTTGGAACTTGAAGATGAGGACACTCAAAAATGTTTTGCAGCTGGTTGCCATAGTTTTTTTAAAGTTAAGTCCGCATTTTATGTTTTACAGTGCAGCTACGTTCTTCATTACAGGTTACTAAAGCTTGAGGATTCTAAATGAGCTCCAGCTCAAAGGGCATATATGGGCTGGAGGACCATTATAATTTGAGAGCTTTCTTGTAGGAACATGGTCAGCGTCAGTGGTAAACAGCTCCAACATGCTTTAGGATTTCAATCCAACCCCAGCAAGACGCACCACCATTTACAGCAAGAGACCTTGTTATGCTGCAAATTTGTAATGTCAAGGTTGCCAAATTAAGGTCAGATCTCCAAGATCAGGGTAAGTTACAACTGGCCCAAGGCTGCTTACAAATTTTTTTAATTGGCAGCTTTTTTCCTTTTCAGCGCATTTTTCCTTGACCTTGCTAGAAAACGAAATACAGGTGAACAGAAAGCTGCAGGTGGACTTCAAAGGCGACATTTTCGAGAAAAATAAACCTCCCCTTTCCTTCAATACTTCATGGGCTCAAGAGAGCCTTCACATTTTATCAGAAAACTTCAAGGCACGAATGACATAGGCTACTCAATCACTACAGCTGCAAAGGCTGGTGGTCCATATTCAACCTTTCCTATCTTCCATGATCTGCCCTGCGTCTCCTCGTCTCCTTTATGAAATAAATAGTAATTGGGCCATTCCTTGTCATGGCTACCAGCTACACTATTTACAATTCAAACCTGTGAGCAAGGAAGGTTCCTTGCTCTGTGTTGAGAATTTGGATACAGCTTAAGTTCTTCTAGAATGTTTTTTTTCCCCCGGGAACTTAACACAAAAATGACACAAAACAGGCTTGATTCATTATAATTTCCTTAGTTTTTGAAGTCTTATTTATCCAAAAAATGGTTTGTTCATCTGATGATTTTTAATTCTCATTATTTGTAGGTTTTTCATTCAATGTCACCAATTAGAAGCCGATTGATAGTTTAATTTCATCACTTACAAATGAATAGTTTCTTCCCAAAAGGAAATAAATACCACTTCACACATTTTTGAACCACTGTGGTGAGAAGATCATCATTGGCAGGTGGGTCGTCAAGCCGAGTTCAGCCATAAGCAACATGCTATAATCTAAGTGTTCAGCTTGAACATCAGCTTTCATTCCAAAGCGCAATAAACACCAAGCCAGTTTTTCCGCTAACTGCGATCTATCGATGCAGCTTATCAGCAATGGAGAATCCTGCACTGCCAACAGGCTCTGCTCCTTTAGTGACTCTTGTTTTAAGCAAGATAAGCGTATCATAGTGTCATATTCTAAGCGGCAAACTCTGTGGAAAAAGGGATTCCCAAATTTACCTGTCGAGGATTCATTTCCCAGTAGTGGGCATAGTTTTCTCCCCGCTGATCGAGTTTGTGGCCGCATTGAGCAGCAGATTTGCAAAAGGGACAGCATACTTCACAAGGAGGAGTACAACAAATTATTATGGAAATGTGGAAATGCTTACATCTTTATATTGACTGGCAGGCATTGAACTTAAAATCGTACTTTCTGGGATATATTGCCTTTTGCCAAATAATGACAACAAAGTTCAATTTTTCACAAAATTAAGTGTTCATAAATTTAATCGTATGACGTATAATGTTTTAATTTGCATAGCAAGACATATCAAAAAATTAGAAAGCTCTTCTATGTTTACTTATCGCATGACAAACATTCGTATTTTACTAAGAATTCTTTGAATGAATGTGAAGCGTTTTGCAATGAATCTCCTCAAATTTTCCCTCTTCATGCAATGAAAATTCCATAACAGCGTCATTTCCATAACAGCGCAGTGACAGTATGGAACTTTTACTCTTCATTGCAGGCAAAGCAATTTCTGACATAAATTAGCTTTATGGGGTAAATAATCCTTCTTAACATGACAGCGCTGTGCATGAAAATTAACAACTAGTTGAAATTCTGAGATTGCAGTAGTGATTAGAACTTAAACCAGCATAAACAGTGGTACCCAGGGATCAAGTATGATCACTACTGCTCTATCACTGTAGCACCAAGGAAACCTGCCCTATTCCTGGAGATCTACCGATCTGTAGGTTTCATCTCAACCTTAATCTGACAGATTTAACACTGTTAATTTGGAGTGCAGCAACGCCTTGAGGGGTAGAAAATGCTTTGTTTGGGAGGGATTGAAATCTGACAGGATAACAGATCTCCAGGAACAGGGTTGGTTCCTCTGCCTGAAGCGGATGAGCGTTTCCATTAAGGCACTTTGCAAACCAAGATGTATGTCACACAACTCTTGTAATGTTTCTTTTTCAAAATCATCTCGAGTTTAACATGTTAAAGGATTGTGAAAGATTTGACAAGTGCACAAGGACAGACAAGAAGTAGTGTTCAATGGCAAAATGATTTTCATATCTAAAATACCCGAGATTGCTTTAAAAATATCTTCTTGCCATCTTTCTAATATCATTTAAAAATTATAGTAGATTTAGGCCTTTTTAATATAACAAAAATTATCAAGAAATCGTGAATAGAAAGAGCATTTCTTTGTATCCAATCGGTATAAAATCCCTGGGTCAACAACAATCTTATAAATTTAATACTAACGTTAGGATCTGGCCTGGCAGTCTTAGTAACCAGCTTTTTGAAATGTGTTCAGAAGATAGGATTGTAATAAAATTGGGAGGTGTGGAGAAATACCCGAATAACTATACATTATAATTATGATTTATTTGTTATAAAGCCTCGGCTTCCATGACTAGTACTAGTCTAGCCTAGCTATGTTAGCATATCGCTGGTGGACAAATAGTTACAGTAGCTCTCAACAGTCAACATAATGTTATAATACGCAATTACATCCAAAATCTATTGTTAAATCTTACCAGAAAAAGATAATTCCACGGGATCTGGTTCTGATATCTCGTTCAGCATCCATATGCTGCTCAAAAATCTGGCATCTTTGGTGTAGATTTAAGAACCAATTTTTCTAAAGATAGGACAATATCAGACACATTGGATTGTTGACCCCCCTGGATTTGGCTGAATTTTTTTTTTGAGATGGTTATGGTACCCAAACTTCAAAACCCAAGCCATTCCATGGTTGACCTCTTATAACCAAAGTTACAGCACCCCCCATTTGGACCCCCTGGGGCAGCAACAAAAAAGTTACAAGTTCCCACCCTTCTAATTCATAACTTTGAGGGTGTCCCAGTTCTTAGTTTCTTGATATGGAGTCTACATGGAGGGTACAATACAATAATACTGTTATTATACTGGAACACCCTCAAAGTTGGCCAATAGGGGGTGCTCAAAACGCTCCGGGCTGAAAATGGCTTAAATTAGGCCTCCCTTTATTTTGAAACTTTGAGGGTATCCCACAAATTTCATTGCAGGTATTGTTCCTTTGGGAGGTGTCTGATAGGTTTGTACTGTTATTTCAGTAGGACACCCTCAAAGTTGGGGGAAAAAGGGGTCCAAAAAGGGCCCCACCTCAAAAAAAGGGTAAAAAGAGGTCTTTTCAGGACCCGATTTCTCAAAACTGTGAGGGTGAATTCATAAACAAGTTACAGCATTTGAAAGGCATAGACCTAAATGTTAAATAAAAACAAGAAAATAACTGGGATCTCCTGTTATAAACTTTTAGTAACAAAAAACAAAATTGCACTTGGCCGCCGTCACTGTTCAAATACTAGGGCACCATGAGGCCTACCGATAGCCAAGTAGCCTACTGTTGAGCCCCAAACAAAATCAACTCCTTTTTGAAAAACAGTTCCTGAGGTTTTCTAGAGTAGCTGTAAATTAAATTTTGCTTCCATGCTGTTTGAGACTTCAGGAGTCACATGGGTGCACTTTGAGGTCACCGAGTGCAAATGCACAAACAAGTCAACATTGCATGCATGTTTTGGCTCATTTGCTCAAAGGAGCTACTTGGCTATCGGTAGGTGCCCCACCTGCCTCTAATGACCAGTCACCATTGCTACCTCGAATCAGCTTGGCCTTGAATCCATTGGCATTCGCCACTTGGCAAATCAAACAGTCGCAAGACTGAACTCTGGGGCAGATCCAAAGCTGGCCTTCAATTACCTTTTCCAGTTGGTACAGACAGTTGAATTTTTGTCAAGATTATCTTGCCTCAACTTATAAACCTTTATTTTACAAGTGTCACTAAGTGATGTTGGTAAACGGCGGTCATTTACGTCATACAGAGATATTATGTTATACTGAATTGTTTTGATGAGGTGAACTTCACCCTCAATGGAGAAACTCCCTTTACGAAAGCAAAGCAAACAAACTCTTGAGCGAGCTTCGCTGTGATCCATAAAGGTAGGACACCAGTCATGGAAAGGCCCATCTTCCACATGCTCTGGCTTTTATGAATGTAAGGTTATGCAACCTTTAAGATGCATTAACTCCCAAGTAAGAATAATGATGAAAACGACATGGGAATTACTTCCACTCCAGCTGAGGTAATGAATGAAAAGGCCTATTACACATGATGTAATCAGCTGCCAATTGTTCCTACCACACAAAAGGAGAGTTTTGGACTATTGGACTAAAGCTGACCAACATTTTGAGCATCATGATGTGTTATATTCACGGATTTAATATTTTCATATTTTTGACAATAAATTCAGTTACCATGGTACCCATTTTGTATTTTCTCCAATCTGACCCTGTGGTATGATTATATATTAAGTCAAACTATTGAAAAAAAAACATGATGGCTTGCAATTACTAACCCCTTTCTTAGGATTTTGCAATTCAAGATGACTGCCACATAAAAAATTGATTTTCTCGAAAAATTCCCAACAGATTTTTTTTTTTTGCATTTTCTTTATCTGCTCACTAAAACCTACAAAAATCTTTTTGTAATCTTTTTGAGACTTTCAAGCACTTAAAACCCAGTGTGAATGTATCGTAATGATCATACAAAATTTTTCATGGACAACATTTGCCTATTTATTTTGAATTACATCTTCCACTGTTTTAATAGTTCTGTTTTCAAGTATTTAGGCCAATATACATAACTTACAAGTTGAAGCTGTTTTACTATATTTTCATAAAACTATAGAACCGCAAAGTGAACACACACAATGTCATTTGGAAAAACAAACAAATATCCAATGCGCGGGTGTTAGTTAAGGGTGGACAACCGAAGTAGCGAACCGTTTCAATGGGTTCTCTGTCTTTGCCTCGACATCTGTTGCTCTTTCGCGAACACAATGGCAAAATGTATCCCTTGATGCGAAGAAAGGTTAAAGATCATCGCATAGCGGCAATCCATTCGGGCTTCTGCGCGACGTATTGCCAGCTACTCGCATCATAACAAGGAAAAGGAATTTTTATCGCACCTGTTCTAGGCGAAATACGGTAGATTGCATACACTGTCTCCCCGAAACCCCTTTCAACTGAGTTGCTGAGTGAGCGTGGATTTCTGGACGAGCGGACTGGTGCCATATGACTAAACCGCGAACAAGAAAGGGCGGTGGGACGGCATCGCAGGCGTTATGAATTTAATTTAAAATGAAATTTGAGTCATTAAAATCAGTGAAACTCCGGATCAGGCTGAAACAGAGCTGCGCGGCTCTCCTCCTCCAACTTCCTCAGAGCAGTTTGACCACGCTTTGACTCAGCGCTGGGTAATTGTTTCGGATTATCATAGACTGAAGGGATCCCTCGCTGAGAGAGCACGCTGTACGATCTGCAAAGGAATAAAAGAAGTTCGGTGTGGCCGATTTTACATTGAAGTTGACTGATGGTTGCGCGATATAAACCTGGTGACAAAATATCATTTGTTTTTTTTATTTTCAATCACTCTTTTTCATAATTTTTGGGGGATCGCTGGAGTCAGAACCTGGAAGTGCAGAATCCGCATGGTGCTGGTGCGTCAGTGAAAGTTGAGAGCTCCGCAGGATTTCCCTAACAGGTTGAAACGATATTCTTATCTATAAAATCACCTTGTATTTTTGTATTTTTACTGCCTGGTCAGTCGCCCTTAACTTTACCTGAACTGAGATCAAGTTTGTGGAATGAGGCTTATCTAGTCAGCCAATGTGTCAAGTAGGCTGAATTATCCACTCGTAAAAAGTGCCATTCTGTTGAGGCTCCGATAAAATTACAGCACAAATTCTGCTTTCCGTCCCTAGTGATTTTATCACTGTGCCGTTACGAGTTGTCATAATTACCGCTTCTGTAATGTGCAGTAAACAGTTACGTTTTGAGGCCAAGGTTTCCCCTTAAGCGCAGTTGGAAAAGTTACAAAACGTCGTGAGGACGTTACTTATATGCTAATTTGCCTTCTCCAAAGTGACCCGTCCGCAGATGAGACTTAAAGCCAAAGTGTATCTATTCTGTACTTTGCTGTCGTATAGCCATTGTCGGGGTTGAAGATTTGGGGGTGGTCATCCTGCTGCTGACTTGATCCTCGAAATGCTGGTAATTGTAGTCCACCACTGGGTCGAATCAGACTGAGTCGCCCCCCCCACTAAGCATATTAGTTTATTAACGAAATATTAACATTTCAGCGGCTTACATCCAGGAAAATATACCGCTGAATCGGTTCAACTGGCATCGAGGACTACATGAAATTGCTCACATTGTGACATTTCAGTAACGAATTGCAAGAAAAAAGCAACTGGGCCCAATAACAACAAAAGTGGTATAAAATGAAGCTCCAGCCCATTACAGCTTTTCTTAAAAAAATTGATAAAATAATTGGTGAATTATTGAAGTCTCAAAGAGTTATCTTTAGATAGGCCTACTAGTTATCCAAAATGCCAAGTCCCTTGCAAAATGTAATTCATTCTTCAGTTTTCCTTCTTGGTGAAAAGAACTTATGGCTGTCTGGAGTTTTTTAAACAAAGCTTTGCCCACTGACATGGTGTTGTGTGCAGGTATGTCCACTGAAGGCCCAAGGATAAGCCTATAATATAATTAGGTAAAATATATTGTTTGATAGGTCTGATGAATTTAACTGCTAAAATTTTATTTATTACCTCAGACAAAAATAGTTATGTCCATGTCAGAGGTTTTGAGAAAAATGTATTTTTAGGTTTGCAAATGTTCTGTTAAATCAGCTACATCATATTTTATATCATTTTTTATATCAGTCACTCCTCTGCTGCATGGTTCAGAAGTATTGTACATTGAACACAGACGTGTTCATAGCTTTGGTACTGCAATATCATGGCCAAAAATGGCTGTGCTGTGCTGCAAGAATTACATTACAACATGTCACTTGACATGACATTACACTATGGTGATAGGTTGAAGTTAAGTTTGATTGCAGTAGAAGACAGATGATTCTGTTATACAGTTCATGTTTATTCATCAAAATATCAATGCTCAATTCATTTAAGCAAATTTTGTTGGACATGCTCCAAGAATTAGCTGATGGAAAGCTGTGACTGGGGGTAAAAATAACAAAATTTGGACATATCACCTGGGGGGGGGGATATTCATACCCCCCCCCCAGGGAACATTTAAATATATATCTCATATTATGGTGATTTAATTATTATGTTCTTTGAAACAAAATATTTAGCACAAAAAAAGAAGGAAAAAAAAACCCACAAAAGTAATTTACAATTTGACTAAATTGATTTGATCCCATCACAGAACAGGTGGAGAATGCACAAAGATTATCGTTATTACTCGCCCCTGCCGCGAAGTGGAGGGTGGATATTGGAATAAGTGTTATCCTTGCACGTGTCTGTCTGGGAGTCTATCCGTCCGTCACCCTTCTTCTCTGGGATAGGGCTTGTAAATCGTTCAACATTTTTCCACACCATTTAATATACACATAAATCTTGTATCTTATTTTCGAGATGTGTCTTTTCATACTTCTGTCTCTCCTGCGGTCTGTCTGTCAGTCCCACCGTGGTCTTTCATTTCCAGGCTAGGATTCAAAAAACTTTTCAATACTTTCCAATGGAATATAGTTCATAGCTGCGTCTTACTGCACCCATGTGCCTTTTCATTCTTCAGTCTGTCCTCCAGTTTCAGAAAATTCTCTCTGCTGTTTTCTGAATTTTGTTTTGGAATACCAGCCATGCCGTGGTGGGTGATGAGTATTTAATGCTTGTTTTTATTTCCTTATTTATTCATTTATTTAATTAAAAAAAAAAGTTTTGGATCATTCATCTCAATGTTTTGTAGAAGAATGGCAAATTTTTCAACCAAGGCTGGAGTTCATTTTTTAAGCTTAACGGTGTATATTTGTAAAATCCTTTAGGAAAATAAATTTTTGCAAGTTTCAGTGAATCAACACATTTTTAAATGTTTATTCAGAGTTCTGACTGCATACATTATAGTCTTTGGTTTACTATTATTTTTTTCATCCAATAGTGTTGTGCTGGAGGTTGTCAGAATCTACCGAAGTAGCCCAGATTTTGAATTCATTTTATGAATGTGCAAAGATGGTGTCCATTTGTTATTCATCTGAGTGTGTTGCTTGTGAAAGTTACTTTAAGAAATTATGTATATTGATTGGACAGGTGTCTTTGTGGCTTTTCAGCTTGCTCATTTGATTTTAAACCAGATGAACACATTCACGTGACTTAAAGGCCATTATTGGTGTATACTGGATGAAGTGAAGTGGTCGATCATCATTTGTGAAATTGCTTATGCAGACAAATTTGTTCAGATGACATTTCATACAAGCTAAAATGGCAATTTCTCTTCCCTCCAATATAAATTAAATTTACTTTTGCATACCTTGTGTCAAAATAGTGTTTTACACTCAATTCAAGCTTAAGTTCTAGTAGAGCAGAAACACACCTGTGGAAGCCATCCTCACTCCTCATGATATTTGAAAAACATTTAGTTATCTAATGGCAATGAAGTGATGTGTGTTGAACTGTGAACTTCTTGCCTCGAGGTTTTGAGAGGTTTGGAAAAACATGAAATTTGAGCATGAATTATTTTAAATGTGTGTGCAGCTGCATTATTAAACTTAGTGTGTGCAATTAAAAAACAAAGCCAAAAAAAGAGAAAACAACCAACTAATAATTTTGTTGTAACTGCACTGGGCTACAGGTGAGTGAAGCATTTGGGGAATTCATCGTAAGAGGAAACGGGGTTTGAAGAGACAAAATGGGTCCAGGGCTTCGGACATCAACCGCACTGCTAACTCCTTCAGGTAGAGCTGTGCTCTGTGTAATGGCTAATGCTGGCTGGGCCAGTTTCTGAAACGTGCCTGAAGTTTAGCACCAGGCTAAATTCAATCTTGAATGCAGATTCTGTGCATAAAACTCAGATTGGCACTGGAATAAACTTAATCCGTGTCCAACATGAGCCTGATGCCTCCTGTCTTCCATTCCGGTGCAAATCTATGAGCTTAAATGAGCTACACTGCTCATCTGCGGATTATACTGAAAATGCGCCCATTTTAACTGAAACTGGGATCCCCCTGAAGCTGCACTCAGATCACTGACGGCTTGCTGGCCTAATGCAAGTCAATATGTCTTCAATAACTCCTAAAAATTGCTCGTGTTCCAGAAGTTTTACACGTGTATTAAGCGACGATCCTTTAAGATTAACCTACAATCTCATTTTTTGGTTGGAATCATTTCCAAAAAGGCGTGCAAACTGCGAAGGAAAGAAGTACGGGCTGGGTGAAACAGATGCCTATCATTAGAGGTCCTGCCCACTCTCATAATGTGACAGGTCATGAGCGTGTGATGTAATATGAGCTCTCCTAGGAATTACTTATATTTTTCTTTATGTAAGAGCTGCACAAATAGGGAAATTACCTGATTTATAATTTGACTCTGTCAGGTTCCTCCAGTCTCCTCTTTCTCTTCCAAGTTTTTACAGTCTGCTGGTAATTTGGGAGGGTTTGGGTGTGGAGGAGGAAATGGGATCAGTTAAATGTTAGCGGAGGTTTAAAGAAAGAACATTATTGAGCCTTTGATTGTGAAGGGAGGGCGAATACTTCCGGAAGGTGAAATATTATGGAAAAGTCCCTCCCTATTTTTTCTAAGACATTGTTGGAGTTTAAGTTCATTCCCTGATTTGTAAATCTAGTCAGTACATTTACTTGTAATCGCATTTATGGACCATTTGGAAGTGAAAGTGATGCTGGGCTTCATTACAGTGCTGGACAGTTTGGCAGTTATTGTTTGCCTCTTTGACCTGTTTCAGCATAAGACTTGATTTCATTGAAGAAGTGCCCACACTCCACATTCAAATGCTTTATTGGCATGACATATTTTAAAAATGCATATTTTCAAAGCGTAATTGAACAGTAATAATCATAGTATCAATATAATACAATACATACTACAAACAATACACTCTCAGCATTTGTAACTTCTTCTGCCATGTGTTTTAGCCTTTAAGTAAGCTTTTCCAAACAGGAAAAAATGTTCTTGAATTAATGAAAGTCGACCCATTTGTTAAAATAAAAAATCTCAATGCGAGATTGAAAGTCCTTCAAATAATGTGCAATATTCATTTTTGGCTACATATTGCAAGTGTGCTTGCATTAATCACTGAAACCAGCTTGGACAATTTTGCAGGGAGAGCTTCAGTTGCATTGATAATTTGAATTTGCTTGTATCCATTGGCAAATGGTTGCCTTCAATGTTCAAGAAGAATCCGAGCAGGAATGGCGGCCATTGATCAGAGGAACAGTACTACATGAGTTGAGAGAGAGAGAGAGAGAGAGAGCTTGTGTTGATGGGAAGAATTAGCCTGAGTTGGAAGGGAAAGCCCCATTAATTGGAAGACGTGAATGGACAGTGACTGGAAGAGATGAATCAGATTGAAAATCTACTTTCACTCCACTTGGCCAAGCAGAAATCACTTGTCTTTTTGCTTTAGCCTGCTCCAAAGATAGACTTGGTTTTTTCAAAAATCCTAGCAAGCGAAGGCCTTCTGTGTGTCGGACCAGCGTGATCTCAGATGTCGGGCTTTATGTTTACCGTAAGCATGCCGTCATGTTGACTGCTGTAAGTCTGTGGTCTGGAAAGCATTGTGCTCGATTTCCCCAGATGGGCAACTGTCAGGGGAAGGAGATATAGCGTGCCTAATTAAAAAAAAACACAGCCACTCTGACCTCACCCTCAAAGATATTTCCTCGCATCGCCCCACATCTCCCCCCTCAAAAAAAGGATTTGCCCAGTTGTGATACTGTGTATTGACAGCATTTTAAAATCTAGAAATTTAAAGCAAGGTTATTTTTAGGCACCCAATTTAAATCCATGGTTTTGTGGATTGCCCTTATGTACTTGGTTATATACTGTATTTGGCGCCATTAAAAAATGCTCTCATGAGGTATCTTGGCGCCATGAAAAACAGATGCGCGAGGTATCGTACTCGTGGCTGCCGGTGGCGGGGGCAGACAGTGGCAGTGCTGGTTTCCCGTTCTTGTACACACGGCGGACTGAAGACCGTGTCATAAGCTGTGTAATTTTCTTGAAGCCAAAACATAAAAAAAACATTTTCCATGGGCTTGATGTACGTTATTGACCACACGCAAAAGAACAGATAAAGCATCACTGTACTCATCACAAACAACGCAATGTTCTTTATTGTAGAAGTGCTTACCTCACGCATGTGTTTTCAATGATGCAAACTATTGTGTATATATACTCCACCATCCGAAAGAGCTGGCATTTTAGAGGGACAGAACAGAAATTTATGTGGTAAAGCATTTCTGCTTTATCTTGTGTTTATTTAACAGTTGAAGCCCTCCATTCAAGAACCAGTTATGTCACTTTTTGGTGATTTTGAGATTTCCCACCAGATTGACCTACAGACACCTCCTCTATCTTATATTGGAAGCTTATAAAAAGAGTGACGTAACTAGTTCTTGCATGGAGGGCCTCAATTATGTGGTGACTCAAGTCCAGCAGCTTATACGGCTGCACACTGCACCCCCTGCTGTACAGGAGGCGTCTTATTGGAGGCATTTTTCACACCTTTCATAAAAACCTCAGGCATCCTGAAGTGGAGCATAAAATCAGACCACTGTCACCTGCTGGTTGATTTTAGAGCGAAGGGTTATGTGTTATACTTTCGGGGCCGTGCTAAAAGTCACGAAGGTGGCCTGAACTTGTATGACTGGCTGATTTATTTGACTTGATCTTCCACTGGTCTGTTCTGTGATGAGAGGGATGAATCGGGTGTGGAAAACTGAGATTGCTGCTCCGAGATGCGGTGGGGGGGGGGGGGGGGGTGCAGTAGGTTGATTTCTAGCTGGGACAGAACATGATGGTGCCCTTTAGCAAATTACCCGAGCTGTTTTGGCATTGTATGAAGCCGTATGTCTGAATTTAGTGTTGATAGATAAAATACAACAGCATATTACAAAGCCCAAAACCAGTGAAGTTGGCATGTTGTGTAAATCGTAAATAAAATCAGAATACAATGATTTGCAAAATACTTAATGTTCGAACAGGTAAACTTTATAATTTTTTGCAAATATTAGCTCTTTTGAAATTTGATGCCTGCAACATGTTTCAAAAAAGCTGGCACAAGTGGCAAAAAACACTGAGAGAGTTGAGGAATGCTTATCAAACACTTATTTGGAACATCCCACAGGTGAACGAGCTAATTGGGAACAGGTGGGTGCCATGATTGGGTATAAAAGCAGCTTCCCTGAAATGCTCAGTCATTCACAAACAAGGATGGGGCGAGGATCACCACTTAGTGAACAAATGCGTGAGCTGATTGTCAAACAGTTGAAAAACAACATTCCTCAACGAGCTATTGCAAGAAATTTAGGGATTTCATGATCTATGGTCCGTAATATCGTCAAAAGGTTCAGAGAATCTGGAGAAATCGCTGCACGTAAGCGACAAGGCCGAAAACCAACATTGAATGCCTGTGACCTTCGATCCCTCAGGCGGTACTGCATCAAAAATCGACATCAGTGTGTAAAGGACATCACCACATGGGCTCAGGAATACTTCAGAAAACCACTGTCAGTAACTACAGTTCGTCGCTACATCTGCAAGTGCAAGTTAAAACTGCAAAGCGAAAGCCATTTATCAACAGCACCCAGAAACGCCGCCGGCTTCGCTGGGCCCAAGCTCATCTAAGATGGACTGATGCAAAGTGGAAAAGTGTTCTGTGGTCTGACGAGTCCACATTTCAAATTGTTTTTGGAAACTGTGGACGTTGTGTCCTCCGAAGCAAAGAGGAAAAGAATCATCCGGACTGTTATAGGCGCAAAGTTCAAAAGCCAGAATCTGTGATGGTATGGGGGTGTATTAGTGCCCAAGGCATGGGCAACTTACACATATGTGTAGGCACCATTAATGCTGAAAGGTACTTACAGGTTTTGGAGCAACTTATGTTACCATCCAAGCAACGTCTTTTTCATGGACGCCCCTGCTTATTTCAGCAAGACAATGCCAAGCCACATTCTGCACGTTTTACAACACCATGGCTCCGTAGTAAAAGAGTGCGGGTACTAGACTGGCCTGCCTGTAGTCCAGACCTGTCTCCCATTGAAAATGTGTGGCGCATTATGAAGCGTAAAATACGACAACGGTGACCCCGGACTGTTGAACAACTTAAGCTGTACATCAAGCAAGAATGGGAAAGAGCTCCACCTGAAAAGCTTCAAAAATTGGTCTCCTCAGTTCCCAAACGTTCACTGAGTGTCGTTAAAAGGAAAGGCGATGTAACACAGTGGTAAAAAGGCCCCTGCGCCAACTTTTTTGCAATGTGTTGCTGCCTTTAAATTCTAAGTTAATGATTATTAAGTTTCTCAGTTTGAACATTAAACATCTTGTCTTTGCAGTGTATTCAATTGAATATAAGTTGAAAAGGATTTGCAAATCATTATATTCTGTTTTTATCTACGATTTACATAACGTGCCAACTTCACTGGTTTTGGGTTTTGTATTATTGTAATTAATAATAATAATAATAATAATATTATTGAAGCATATGAATATGGCCACTACCCAATATAGATTTTTTTTTTTGGCATTTAGTAATATTTTGCAGTGGGTTGTGTGACCACTTTATTGTTGCATTAAAAGATGTACCATTCTCCTCATCTCAAAAAGTCACACATCGAAGTGGTAGTTTATCCAAGTGTGGCACGCATACATATTCAATTAGCAAAATCCATTAGCTTAAATGGCTCTTTGGATTTTGTTCCCTCTTTATTGTTGTGTCCAATTCCATGGCTTTGATATGCTAATCAACTTGTTATTTTCTTTCCAAGGCCACAATTAACAGGCCCAGTCTTTTGGACTCGGTGAAGTTAAGTAGTGCAATCTAATTTGCATTAGTAATGAGTGGGGAATAATTAGCTAACTAATTGAGCGCTCTTGTCTGCACTTGCTGTTGCCTGTGTTAGCACTTTTCTGAACAGAGGCCAGGTTTCCCTGTGTCACCGTGGCGACATGGAGCTGTTAATGGAGCAGTGACATATGGTTTGTAAAAATGACTGGTACTAACAGCAGATTCCATTGGCTCCGAGTTGGCCCTAATTTACCAATCAAAAGTGTCCTGTTCAGCTTGTTTACGAATAGGAAGGATTCATTATCTTTGCCGCTTGAGGCTCTGATTGCTTAAATTGCATCTTCAGGCCTGTTCTGATCTGTTAATTATGTGGGAGACTGTTTACGGTTGTGATTGTATTCGAGAAACGTTAAAACCTGGTTTTGTTTTGAGTCCTGTTCTTCACTCAAGTGCTCTGAATTTGTTGTTTGAACATCAAAAAGTTATGCTTTAGCGCTGTTTTGTGTGACAAGTCCATCCTAAGGTTAGGTTGGGGACTATTAATGAAGGCCGTGTCTGTCCATGCCTGTGTTCGTGCGTCCGATCTTTGGCGGGGGGTTTTGCAGTCTCTTACTGGCTTGTTTACAAGAGCTTTGTGTTTTTATTCATTTCCTTATCATGGTTAGAGTCTGGCTCTGCATTTGAAGGGCAGGAAGATTTTAGAACCGAGAGTGTTCCTTTGACTCTGACGACTGTGGTCCAAGTGGGTTTCTCACCGTTGTAGGAGGTGTTTAGATGCACATTATTTTCGAACCTCCAATCTCCATATTATTTGAAATCTTGTGTGTGTTATGTGTCTCTCTATTCTTGTGTTCCGAAGCACAGCAGATGCTTTCTGAGCAATTTGTTTATTGCCAAAAAAAAAATGACTGTGCAGTGCTGTTGACTGGTAGACTAAATACTGTCAGAGAGCGAGGGGTACCTTATGCATTGGTTATTTGCCTTTAAGCTGCAGCTGTTGTGACTCCTATATAACCTGGGTTTTTTTAATGTTTTTTTTTGGAAAATTTTGTCAAGCGCCAGTGTTTACAGGTAACTTAGTACCGATTGTACAGGCCTTAGAGGAACAACTGGGCTTCTGCACATGTGAAGGAAACAAGTAAGAGCTTTTTTATGTCAGTTTTGGTCTCCTAAAGAAATTTCCTTTAAGGGGTCCTATTATGCTGATCCTTCTTTTAATGCATATTAGTAATGTTATAATGTTGGTTGTCCGTGCTCAACTTCTGAAAAGTTTCGAAACATAAGATACAAAGATTTTGCCGTAATCCAATAACGTGATTTCGTGAACGTGAGCTCCTCTCTGAACAGCTTGTCCCAAGATCTTTGCGAGATCTGGGCAAAACCTGACGTCAGGCTGTGCCGTCCAATTAGTGCAGACCTAGCCAGAACCAATCACGGCGCTGAACCTGCCCACACCGGAAACTATTATAGCAGGCACGAACGGCAGATCATACTATGCCTTGGTAGCATCTACACTTTTGGAAATGGAAAAGGGAAACCGCAGATCATTTGAGTTGCAGTTTTGTCCGTATAGCTCCCAAAGCTGCTTGTCTGGTTACTTTTGGACGTGAAGAAAAACAAATATTTCTCTTCCAAAAGACGATGCGACCAGAAATCAGTGGGTAGCTTTTTTTGTTTGCTGGTGGCGAACAGCCACGGCCAAAGGGAGCGTTAGCTGTTTGTGCTCAGCATTTCACCAAGGCCGCTTTGTCAATAAAAGATAATTCAACACAGGATAAGCGTTTCAGCTGCTTCTCAAACCTGAAGCAGTTGCATCGATCAAGCGCTCGGAGCCACAAGCTGTAAGTAAACATATAACAGCAAATGATGTTAGAGAAACTAACGTGTTATGGGTTACGGGCTTTGTAAAATATCTGAAGATAAAGCCTGTGTCAGTCGTGAGACTCGTGACTGTCTGCGACTTAGAAGCTATGTTTCCATCCACTTGTCAATTGAATTATCTGAAGTTCGCCAAAAATATTCATGCGAATAAAGCTGGTTAAGATATGTTTCCATCTAATTGCATTAAAGCGAATAAATAGTGCGTAATGATGCCACATGCTGTTATGTGATCAAATTGGTGTATTGAATTCATTTCTGATATTTTAAGTCGTTTCTATTCATTTTCGCACTGAATCGCAGAACTTTCAAGTGAACAAAAGTAGTTTGTTAGCCAACTAATTTAGCTGGTTAGCCAAAATGGATTGCATTTACCAACTAATGATGATAATTGCACAAGTTGCAATGGTGCTTAGGTGCCAGCTATTAGCAGCATAATAGACTATTATCAGAGGGAAATGACTGCATCAAAACACCGTCAAGATGCAGTAGCAGATAGGACAAATAACGTTTCCATCAGCATTTATCACATAAACCAATCAAGAGAAAATCTGATGAGATGGACCGTACAAACTATGAGTCGATAGTCTTAAAATGAAGTCTAATTTCACCGTCTCCGTAAGGCATTTTTTATTCGATATTACTTAATTCGTATAAGAACGTGTGGATGGAAACATGGCTACAGATGCGGAAACCGTTGCTTCACTGCATAAGCATAACCAACTGATAACCTGTTGAATATGGCTGTAGCACTGCGGCTAAAGTAGCCAAGTTACTGTTGCTCATGTTTGTGTCCAAAATATGCAAGAGTAATATCGGGAAATTTAACAGCAGGTGTGTGAATATGAACCTCATTTGAAGTGAACTTTTTATACTTGTTTGTTATTTGGATGCTTGGTACAAACTAGTTTGCCTAGATTAGTGAAATTTTGTGTGTCCATGACAAGGTTGCTTGTCATGACCTCGATTGGGTTCGAAAGCATAATTTTGTGGTGGCGGGGAATGTTGATGACGATATCCGCTCGTTGACTATTTAATTTCATGTCATTACTGTTACGCTATGTGTTGTCAAATCCGGCACATGCCTCCTTTTAATCCCTAGGAATCATTTGGGCTTGTTGACACAAGATGTTTCCGAGCAACTGCAAAGTTGAAAGATCAAAAAAGAAATGTTTTTGAAGACGGCAAATACATAGCACATAAAAATAATTCTCATTTATCAGCATTTATTTCAGAATTATGTGCAATTTGTTGAGCACTGCCCCCACTCTGTAATTTTTATTTTATTTATTAGCTAATTTGATTGTCACTTACCGAATGGGGAAAGTGTTTATTGGAATTTGGATAAAGAGTTTGGGAATTGGTGCTGCTTCTTTTTAATAAAGAGTACAACTGGCAGCGTGAAGATATGAGACAAGTGGAATCAGTTATGCGCTGGAATGGCCTTGTTTATTTGTGAATGTTTGAGGGCTCTCTGCACTTTCTCTGAATTTCTACTCGAGAAAATAATTCTGTTTGTTGGTTTATTTTTTTTAACTTGACTTGCTGTCACAAATATTGATCAAATTTGACAAAACTTGGAGTGCAACATTTTTAGCGCGTAAACTACTGTGGGATTGCATTTCAGTCCTGCACCCCCAAATTTAGGCCTGACTGGGTGGTCAGATTGGAAAAACTGAAGTTTTTCATTTTCGACCTTGCTAATATAGACAATTAACTGGAACTTGGGATGTATGTCGTATACAACATGTCTCAACAAATAAATGATGGGTTTTGACGATTGCTGAAAAATTGATGTTTTGTGACCTTTGGCATTCGTCTCTCACACACACTTATTTGAACAAACTCTAACGTCTGGCAGTTGCCAGTCGCACATGTTGGTCAAATTTCATGAAACTATGCATACAACATTTTGAGCACATAAACCAGCATAATTTTACTTCAGCCTTGTTCCCTGCTCTTACGTGGGAGTGGTAGGGTCGAGTTATCATTCACTCTCTGTGAATTCTGTTCGGTCTTCATTCCTCTAATGAATGCATTAGAATTTTAGACCTTTTTGTAGAACATTGTGATGCGACAATTTGTTTTCTGTTATTAGAATAATAATTTATGCTTTCTTTCAAGTATACATTCTGTTCTTTGCCATTTTCTGGCACTTTGAGTTCTATGTGGTGGAGATGCTTCCAAAAATCATGAAATTAAAGGTTTATAAATATGAAAAGCATACTATAAAGTGCTGTGAACTTGTCGAAACTTTAGTGTGACTTTCCGTTGCTTAAAAATTTGGGACACTGTCCTGCAATTTTGCTGTTCTATAAGATCATTGGCTGTTTGGTGCTCTGAGCATGTTGGAGAATGTACCACCGCTCCTCCGCAGGCTCACGGTCTCACTTGCGTCCGTCTCCTCAGGCAGTCCCACACAGTCCCGCTGCCCTGACAATGATGAGATCAGGGCTCTGCCTTGGAATATTGTTTGTATCAATTGTGTTTTGTGAAATTCAAAGTTCCTTTGTGAGACATTTTTTTTTCATAAGAAACATTTGATGCTTCAAATGTGCTTTTTATCTACCGCACGTCTAATACAGAAAAATACCATCGAACATCAAATAAAAAAAAAATGAGCTCTGGTTCCCAAGACTCTAGCGCCGTATTTGTCTGCATTTCATTGTAAAGATTATATTCGTCACATTAGTGAAACTTCCTTTCTCAGTTTGAGGCAGCCCAGACCGTTTGTACGCATATCTCTGAAACGTGATGCCAACCTCTGTTTCACCCCGCATTCCGCCAACTGAGCTGCACAGCCATTGGTTGGAGGCGGTGTGTTTGCTATAGATGTGCTGCAGAGGTGGGGCTGTAGCATGACTGAACCAGAGGTCAGCACTGACATCCCTCTTTCTCCATGATGGTCCTTTTAGCACTTTGACGTGGAGACAGACAGGCCAACAAATTTCCTGTCCAGGGTTTGTCATTACCCTGCAAATCAGACTCACTCATCCGAGTCCTTATTATCTCAGTAACATTCTAGTTTAAATAATTATTCCTTCACTTCTGAGAAAATGAAGATAATCGAACCTAAACGGCTTTCACACCTGGAGCTTCACTGTGTGCTGTGTCTGAGAAACCCTGCAGATGTTCAGTCAGACGTTGGCTCTCACTCGCAAGACTGGTAGTCAGAATACTCCTCTTTTGACTTGACCATGACCGTGGTGGCAGAATTTTTCTGAGCGGCTGTAAAGAAGAATTCAGCTGTGCGCCGGTTAGCGCAGGGATTTTGTGCATTCGTATTTAGACTGACGGGAGATATCTAAGCACGCCACTGAGAAAGCACCAAGAAATTGGTTTTAGTTCCAGAAATTATGCAAAAGACTTGAGATCTGCCAGCATAAAAAAATGTATATTTGAGTCATTCCTTGTGGTCATGGACATCAAAGATGGTCTTAGTAAAGCTAAATATTAATAATCAAAATCACAATCAAGTGCCGTGCTTGTCCTGAACATTCAACAATAAACATAGTGAATCTAAACAAAAGGGCGAATTAAAATAAACATGCGGGCAGGATTATAATTGTTGTTTGTAACTTTTGAACCATGACTCTTAGTGCAGAAACAGGCTCAGCTGAATGTTTAGTTTTAAAGCCGGTATGTTTTTTCGTCGTTGGTGGAATTGCGGGCAAATTGTGTGCTAAGGTTTGCTAAAGCCTCTGGGAATAACGTTTCCGCTTCTTGGCTGTACCTGCTGAGTGAGCCCTTCACCGCTCCTCACGACTTCCTGGTTGGATTTCTGCTCAGTCATTGGCTGAGGAAAGGACTTTGAGGACCGCTGTGACTCAGACTGCTCGAGTGGCCATTAACGTTTCACACAATTGCCTACGCTCACTGGGCATATTTGTAAATTGGTCCCTACTGACAGCTAAAGTAAGCCATTTTAAGTAATTTTATGGGTGGGTTATAGGGATTGCTAACTGATGAATTCTTTTCCATTGAGTGGAACATCAAGGTGCCTTTCCGTGGAGTTGCATGCTTATTTGTTTGCATGTGCTGACATGGCAACGATTTCTAACCCCATTCGTCGGTTTGAGCAGAAAATAAACAGATATGTCAGGCGAAAGATTAGTCATTAGTCTTCTTGTGTACAATGTTCTCTGAACTGTACAATATGGTGGCTTGCCTTGATGACCTAAGACATTCATGAAGTTTACATTCCATTGCTTTATGGTGTGACAGGGGAAAGACCTCTCAGGAGTGAGTGCCGTTCCCTGAGGACTTGGAGTAATCCTGCTGACATTTCAGACAGAGACTGCATCTACGCCCTGTTTCTTTTGTCATTTATCCTTCCTATTTTATTTTCTTCAATGAAGCCGTTGTCCTCTTAGCAGATCACCGGTTGGTTTCAGTTAACAAAAAACTTATCCCTGATGAAGTAGGTTGATCTGTCTTCGAATTATGGTGGTGTTTTTTAGTATGAATGAAAGGACTCCATATCAACAAATACATTTTAATAATTTGCCGCTTGTGAAGAGTTATTACAGTTGGATAGGAGGAAAACCGTTGAACACAAATATTACGCTTCTAATGGGATTATGCATATTCTGCAATGACAGGAGAGCTGAGCAAGAATTCTTGCACCATTTTAATCGTGCCTTGATGGATTTTGCCTCTCAAAGGACTCATGTCATGGAGTATTCTTCACGTTTCTGTTCGCTGTACAGTGGTGTTTACTGTATGAAATGGCTCAGAGAAGGCTGACTCAGGTTTTCCCCCAGTTCAGCGGTTAGATCCTTCCTTTCCTCACCTTAAACTATCGCAGTGTTTCATATTATCTCACAAATAGGCCTGTGCATAGTTCAGGCCTTCCAGTTCTGTCTCGGTGCCCTGCTACCTCCCACCTTGCTCGGTTTACCCGCTTTTCTCTCTGTGATGGCGCTTAAGTTACTTTTTTCGCATTTAGCTTTGCTTGCGAGCCGGTCAGAGCCGAGCTTATTATCATAAAAGCTTGTTCTTCAGAGGGCAGAGACTGACAGATGACAAATGGCCCAGAAATGAACCACCTATCAGAATAGGATAACTTTGAAAAAGAATCCAGATAATACAAGATTCTCTAGATTTTAGACTGTCCTGTAAAGCTAGCTAAAGAGAGTTTGATTGCAGACAGTAAGGGGTGTCTGCAGGTGCTTGAAAACGGTTGTATTTTATTGTGTGGTTTTCAAGGTTTGAGGCGTTTGAGAAGGATTTTGAATGAAGTGCTTGTTACCACTGGAAATTCTAGCGTTACTTGCATTAAATTCATACTAAATTGTTATCTGACTACTGAGTTCGATAAGTAAGTAATTTACCACATCTATCAGGAAAAGCTTGCAAATGCACCACAAAAAGTCATTGAAAAAGCACTTGAATTTGACTTTGGAAAAGATGTTGGAATCATTTATTAGCCACTGCATTTGCATCCTTGAACAGTCTGGCCAAAGTGTTATAGTGGTGTAGAACTGTGTCCCTGAGGATCGAAGTTGGGCCTTGACATTGT